>CM071867.1:31603515-31615875 GCA_036759665.1 Gynandropsis gynandra
CCTTCTCTTCTACGGCTGGGGCGATAGGGAGTTCGGTATCATCGCTCTTGGACTCTCCTCTCTCAGCCGTGGGTGGCATTGGTTGCCCCACAGTGTTCCCGCTCCTTAGGAAAATGGCGTTCACTTGCTCGCGGGGGTTCGCTTCGGGCTTTCCGGGAAGTTGTCCGGGTTGCCGGTTGGAACCTTGGGCTAATTGTGCCACTTGCGTCTCAAGAAGTCTTAGATGTGTTTGAAACCCATCCATCCTCTTCTTCATATCTTCTTGTTCGGCTCTAATCCCTCCTAATGCACTCTTTTGCTCTTGGTGCATCGTTTGGAGCATTGACAAAATATCTGAATCGTTCGAGGAATGTGCGCGTTGTTGGTACCCGTATTCTTGGCCGTTACCTCTCGGTTGAAACCCTTGATTAGGGTTCCTCGTCATTATCCGCGGCTGAAAATCTTGCGGATTTGCCACGTTGTGCGTATTACCGTATGAGAGGTTGGGATGGCTCTTAATGTAGCCTTGCTGATATCCCCGATTGGAGACATAGTTTACCTCTTCTATCCCTTGGCCGACGGATGAATCGTGTCTATCCACATGCAGTCCAGCTATCATCCGGTGAATTTCGCCAACTTGTTGTCTAAGATCCGTTAGTTCCGGGTTGGCGGTACCAAGCTCATTTACAGCAGCCTTCGATGGGAAGTTGCGATTATATTCCCCCACTTTCTTGCCTCCTTCCCTAGCCATACTCTCGATTAGATTCTCGAGCTGATCGAACGTGAGATTGCTTAGGGATCCTCCACCCGCTGCTACGATCATGAACCGGGTGGTCTCTTGGAGTCCTTGGATGAAGTTAGTAATGAGATACTTCTTGTCCATCCCGTGGTGAGGGCATATGCGCTGGTAATCCTTGAATCGCTCCCATGCGTCATGTAGCGTCTCGCCTCTTTCTTGAAGGAAAGAATTTATCCGGTTCTTGGCGAGAAGCGTTCGGTGGTCCGGGAAGAATTGCTGCATGAATCTTTGTTCCATTTCATTCCAGGACGTGATAGATGCAGTCGGCAAGTTGAAGAGCCAACGTTGTGCCGCATCTTTGAGTGAGAATGGGAACGCCGTAAGATAGAGGTCCTCTCGAGTGACTCCCGTTCCAACCTTAGTTGTGCTACACAACATCTTGAAGTCCGTAAGGTGGGAGTTTGGGTCCTCGTTCTCCATTCCACGAAAAGCCGAGTTGTTGAGCATTTGAATAAACGCTGGTTGGAGCTCAACTTGCGTATCTATCGTGCGGGCCATGCACGAAAGAAGCTGGGTGTGCTTAGGAGCGGTGTATGCTCCATAAGTCTCGTCTGCAGCAGCCATATCGGGATTGCTTGCGTTTTCTCCGCTGCTCGCACTGTAAGTATCCTCCTCCTCAGAGGCGTGTTGCTCGTGGAGGCTCGTTTCCTCTACCTCAGATTCGGAATCGACTCCGATTCTCCTTTTCTTGCGCAGGTTTCTAAGCGTGCGTTCAACTTCTGGATCGTAGATGAGAAGTTTCTGTGTAGAGCTTCTCATACAAGTCTCCTGCACAACAAGAAACAACAATACCTAGCGTAAATCTGTGGTAGATAGGAAAAAGACTCGATAAAAACGAACACAAAAACAAAAACAGACACAAACTCGAAAACAAACACACACACAAACACAAAAGACTCCGGAAAGGACTAGATCCTAATCTAGCTATTCCTAATCTAAGCCGTCTTTAGTCCCCGGCAACGGCGCCAAAAACTTGACGTGTGGAAACACGAGTTATCATTACCTAGACCACTTCACCGCAAGTATACGGATCGTGTAGTACCAGGGTCGATCTCTAGGGACTAAGTGTGGCTAAACTAGGAACAAAACTAAACTAGGAAGGAAGATGATAGGAGGGGATGTGGTTCTAAGGGTCCTAAATCTAACCTAATGGAGACAACGAAACGAAGATAAAGGTGAACTAGATATGATGAGTACTACGGGTGTACGGGTTACCGGATATTGCATTCATGAACGACTAAAGATCATAGATCTACAACCTACTCTTGACAACGGGAAATTCATGCTCTACTGTTGAGGAGTGATTCTCTCGAGCCTAAACCTCCTAACCAAGGATACATGCAACCCTGCCTCTCGACAGCCGATTAACACGTACTATGGCAGCATTAAGTCCGCAGTCACTATCCCTAAGTTGGCTAACCGACCGGTCAGATTCTCATTAGCCAAAACTTAATCTACTATTTAGCGGACCGGATTCGTTCCTTAACCTTCCAGCAAGGTTCGAGATCCATTGTTGTTGAGCGGTTAGCACTAACATAAGATTGATATTGCTAAGCATAGAACCGTAATCAAGAGTGAAAATCGTAAAACTAAGCATTAAGAAAAGTCATCGTTCATACATACAAATCCAATAAACCCTACCCGCAGTAGGGACTCTACTCACTCATGGAAATAAAGGAAACCAAAGATAACACAATCCAATACATGATAAAACCCTAAGGAACTCGATGCCTCGACCTTCCCTAATGCGTTACCGGTGTACGGAATAGTGCTTCTCCTCTTCTCCGATGCTTCCCGAGCTTTTTCCAGATGTTCTCCAGTGTTTTTCTTCTCCTGTTTGTCGCCCCCCTTTGCCCTAGATCTGTTCTCTCTTTTATTTGCTCGTTTGGAACTAGATCTAAGTTTGTTACGGATCTCGCGGCCCGCTCGGGTAGTGATGTTACCCGGTCGGGTAAAGGCATGCCCGACCGTGTTGAGCATTGCACCCGATCGGGTAGTGGTCACCGATCGTGTGGGTCGAGGAGCCCGAGTCGCGTAAACTTGCGGGGCAGATTGACGAGTAACCGCCCGGGCGGGTATTCAATTGTTGCCCGATCGGGTAGATCTTACCCGATCTCCTTGTTCATTTGCCCGGTCGTGTAGTTTTGCATGGATGAACCCCGTAGGCTTTACCCGAGCGGGTAGAGAGTGGTGCCCGATCGGGCACCCTTGCTATCTTGATATTCTTCTTTTCCGCTCGTTGCTCGGGTGTTCCTTTGGGTTCTGGAGCTCGGTCTTGGTTCTGAGTAGATTTTCCTTCAAATCTTGTGGTTTTGTTCAGAAATCCTTCGTATTTAGCTCATTTAGGCCTTGTCGCCTAAAAACCTGAAAACCAATAAAACCGGTGTGTGAAGCTCAAAATAATATCGGATAAGTAAGTAGACGATGTAAGAAATATCCTAAAATGACATAAAAACCTATCCTAAATATGATACACTTTCAGTGTTATCAGTTGTGTTGCATAGTCCCTGTGGGATCGACGCCTGAAGTACTACACACGTGTCGTGCACTTGCGGGTAGTTTAGGTTATTTGTTTAATTTTGATACGCATCAAAGAGACTGCATGTTTTCCTTGCAGCTCCTCTTCCAATGTCTTTTCTTCTTGTAGAAGAAACACTCAGCATCTGATTGGTCGGCCTTGGTGGCGCCGCCCTTTGCCCTGGTCACACCAGTCTTAGGCGCACTCTGCCTGGTCCTGGGCCTCTTCTTGCCCTTCCTCTTCTGATAAAAGAACTACCCAACCATCAGTATAGATCCCGATCCCCTCTTCCCTATGGCCATCTATTTCTCATACTCTGTCAGCATGTTGTGCATCTCATGCAACTCAACGTCGAACTTGTTCATGTCGTAGTTGACCACGAATAGGGAGAAGGACTTCGAAAGTGAGTGCAATATCATCTCCTGCTGCATCTCTTTGTAGAAGGTACACCCTAGCTTCTCAAGCTGCTCTATCAGACTGATCACCCGTAGAACATGGGGTCCCACTGGAGAGCCTTCACTCAGAGCGGACTTGAACAAAGTCCCCGAAAACTTGGACCTTACCGTCTGAATGTGCTCACCGAACATCTTCTTAAGATTCTCCATGATCTGCTTGGCATCCATATGCTCGTGTTGTTTGTGTAGTTCGCCACTCATTAACGCCAAAATGAGACACTTCACAATGATGCAATTTTCTTCGTACTTGGTGTATTCACTGAAAGCCTCATCATTCGCTGGATCTGGCACTGGAGGAGCCGGTTTTTCGATCACAATTCGCTGGATCTGGCACTAGAGGAGCCGATTTTTCGATCACATCGATCACCTTCTCATGTGTCAGCACCAGGCGCAAATTGCATTGTCATTCGTCGAAGTTCTCACCAACCAGCTTGTTGGTCTCGAGAATCGGATGCAAGTTGAATTGAGACATTCTCAAGAGATCTGAAAACGAAAGGAAAAATTTACAGCAAAGAGTTAGACATCGTATATATCATAAAGACATGGACTTTATCTAAATGATATATTTGCTAAGCAATGCTGCAATAACATTAGAAATCTTATTTCCTATTAGCATCAATCTATAACTACATGTCTGAGCCCCATGGTAGTCAAGATGTTTCCCAAACATATAAAATATATTCTTTATAAATTTTATCCCCATAAAATTTATAGTGAATTAATCTCGGCTCTATATCAAATAGTCACCTGGTAGTTAGGTCGTTCCTATCGATATAGTTGAGTTCATCCTTCAGTTCATGGTCAGATAACAATTAAGTTCATATCCTCCAGATAGTCCAGGCGTTTACAAGAACTAATTGTTCCCTCCCACTAGACGTCTAATGTCATAGACGTATGAATCAAATTCTTGAACTACATGTCTTCTGGTAGTCACGTCGTACCATGTAAACGAGAACCTATTCAAAAGGTCTACGATGAAAGAAAAGCCTAACGATAAACAATTTATCGTCTAAGAACTCAATTATTAATTTTTTTCAAAATTCTTTAATTTTAATTTTTTTAATTTTTTTAAATTTTTGCACGGGGGTTACGCACTCCCGCTCGGGCTAACGCGTCGTGCTAGGGGTTAGGGTTAGGGTTTCCCAAACAACCCAGCCGCCGTCACCGCCCTCTCGCCGGTCGCCCCCTCCGGGCGTGAAGAGTCGCCGGCTCAGGGGGCCTTCGAACCGCCGCTCGACCGGCTGTGAATAGCCGGCGTCGGGCGACTGCCAAACACCCTTTCGCTCGACGCTCGCTTGTGTGCCGCTCAACCCGCCCTAGCCCGTCGCTCGTGCGCTGTCCTCGCTGCTCGCCGTGAGTCGTCGACCGTCGCAACTCTTGACCCTTGCAGCGTAGTGCGACGTCGCCCTCCTCTCCCCTCGCCCGCTCGACCCTTGCAGCGCTTCGTCGCCCACTCGACAGTCGTCTCACGCGATGGGCGCTCGAAAACGCCATTCTCGGCTCCTCTTTGCCTCGTCCATGATCTCCACCATCGACTATATGTCTCTAAGTCCCGAGTTCTAGAGTCATTATAGAGCAATTGTTTTCTATGAACATAAGACCCGCACGACTATAATCAGATTGTTACTAGGGTAGGGGCAGGTTCACGTTGAACAACACTTTAGGGGTACGAGCCAAGTTTAATTAACTTAAGTCCATAGACCTAACAAGCCTAGAAATAGACTCGAGTCTATTCAAAACAGAAGGATTTTTGGATCGAGCTAATATCTGACATCTTTAATATTGGTTAGAAAAGTTAACTATCTAGATTAAAATTGTAGCACTCCTTTCCTGAGTGCACCCAAAAAAAAACATAACGTTTATATCAAAATTCTTTAATACCTTTCAAATTTTGAAAATTTCGATTTTATCTTTAATGAAATTTTCTTTGAACAGTTGTCATGCACACGCGAACCAATATTTTTCTTTTTTAACAGAAAAAAGGAAATATCTATATTCTTCTCTTTCGTTCCTTTTTTAATAAAAGATTAAAACGTGTTTCTACCTCTTTCTTTAATTTTTAACTTTTGATCGAATCAATAAATAACTCTTGATTTTATCTCGTACTTTAATCTCACATATCATAAAAATCGGTAAATCGCACATTAGTCGTATTATAATACGAAATCTCTTGAAAAATAAAATGACTTAAAAATTGTTGAATTTGGGCTTAAAAGTATATTAAAGGCGTATTTAAGTCATGTGGTCGTGGTATTGAGCTAGAAATAAAATCTTATTGAAGTCATAACCAAATTATTGTTAAAGTCGTATTGAAGTTGCAAATCATAATCAAATACCATTGAAGCTGTAAGTTGTAATGTATAATGAAATCACATTAATTGAAATAACATTGACTTCATAATGAAATCTCAATAAAGTCGTATTAACAATAAGCACAACAAAGTATATAATCTATTATTTGTTTCAAAATTTGAGAACAAAACTCATTAACTACAAAAAAATTGTATTATCTAATCTGTGTGAATAAAAAAATAGGGATAAGACAAGAAAACGAGAGATGAAACAAATACAAAATAGAATAAAAAGAGAAAAGACAAGAATAGGAGAGAGAGAAAAAAAGAACTATTTTTGTCTGTGATAGAGAGGATGAGAGAAAGATAGCAAGAAAAATAAAAGTAATAGTTTTTTATTTTATTTTACTAATCTAATAGTGTTTCTGTGATATGTGATAAGTACCTTAAAACAATCTTGGATATTACTATTATCATTTTGATTTATTCGTGAAAAATGTCAATAAAAATTATTTTAGTTTTATAAAAGATGATTAGACACAACAAAATTTAAAAAAAAAAATTGAGACCAACTTTGATGTCAATTTCAAAAAATCTCCTTTCCAACTCATATTAAAGTCGTATCGAAATTGTATTGACTAATGAAATTGTAATAATTTAATCAGTTTTGAAATGGTTTCTAATTTATTTTAGAAGAAATGTATTAAATAAAAAAAATGTCTCATCTTGCAATAGAAATTAAATGAAACAATTAGGAAAAAGAAAGAAAAATAAGTGTAAGAAAAAGAAAGAAATACGATAAAATAATATTCTTTGTTGTTGAGACAGATAATAGAGAGAAAGTTAAAGAAAAACTAAATACAAAAAATACTTGTAAGAAAACAAATTTGAATGAAACGATTAAAACAAGAAAGAATAAATAAATGTAAAATAAAATAACAAAGAGAGAGTACGAGAGAGAGATGAATACATAGAAAGACGAGAGATGAAAAAAAAGAAAGTAAAGTAATTTTGTAAAGTTAAATGATTTGAAAAATATTTTAAATTAATTTCCATTAAAAATATTTTAAAAGTAAAAAATATTAACATTTTTAATTAGGTCTGGACAAAATATTCGAAGTATTCGTATCGGATTCGTATTCGAATCGAAAATTCAAATATCCGTTAATACTGTTAGAACCAATGAGTTCGGATGTTATTGAATATAAAATTTATAAATAATATTAAATTATATTGAATTAGAAAAAAAAAATTAAAGATACGAGAAATAATTGATGATCAAGGTCTACGTTTGTAGTGTCCTAAGAAATTTGTTCTCTATTCCGTCATGAGGATTCAACGATCCCAAGAGAATGATCTCTTGTTGAATGTACTATGTTTATTTCTCAGAAAGTTTTACGGGGTTAAAACGAATTTCTCTATTGATTTCCGAATGATCAGATTATCATTCTTATAGATATCTTGGGGTGCAAGCTAAAGACGCGACCCTACGGACGTGTTCATTCTGGTCCTGAACATATCCTTTCTTCATGAGATTTCTAGAGAATTTAGCCATCTTGGTTCTCATAGATGCGACCCCACATCGATCTCATATAGGTAATGCCAATTAGGAAAAGTCTGTATCAATTCCACTTTCAAAGCTATTAGAATTATTAAGAATAATAAGATTCATCCCTTTACTCATCAACAGAGACATACTTTATTTTAGCATAGGAAAGGCTTGATAGTATGTCATGAGACTGGAGTCTTCCTTAACTAGTTAGCGTATTGAACCTAGACCATGGGATCTCTAATGTTGCTAGGTTAGGTTTCCGTCTAGTGATGACTCATTCCATTGGGTTTAAGCCCATTCCCCTCGATGTGTTTAAAACTTGCTCTCTACCAAGGCCTTTAGTAAACAGATCCACGATGTTTTCCTTATATTTTATGTAGTCAACGGATATAATTTCATTCTTTAACAAGTCTCGTATCGTGTTATAGCGTCGCCTGATATGTCTTAATTTACCATTGTAAATTTGGTTTTTCGCTCTTGCACGGGCAACCATATTGTCATAGTGAACACAAATGGCATTCACAGATTTTTTCCATAACGGAATTCCTTCTAGCAAGTTTTTGAGCCATTCTGCTTCCTCAGCAGCTTTATCCAACGCTACAAATTCTGCTTCCATAGTCGAGCGTGTCACTACAGATTGTTTTGATGATTTCCAAGATACAGCTGCTCCTCCAAATATAAATACATATCCACTTGTGAATTTAGTATGTGTATTATTTGAGACCCAATTTGCATCACAATATCCTTCTAATACTGGAGGATATTTAGTGTAATGCAAACCATAGCTAATTGTATGCTTAAGGTATCTTAATACTCGTATGAATGCAACCCAATATTCTTTTCCTGGATTGTATGAGTATCTACTGAGTCGACTAATCGAATATGCCAAATTCCGCTCTTGTACAATTCATGAAGTACATTAAACTTACAATAACACGTGAGTACTCCAATTGTGATAAACTATCTCCTTGATTCTTCTTAAGATGAACACTAGGATCATACGAAATTACAACCAGTTTGCAATCAAAATTTCCAAATCTTTGAAGGACTGTTTCTATATAATGGGACTGTTTCAAAGTGTAACCTTCCGAATTTCTTTGGATTCTATTTCCATGAACTATATTCGTAATTCCGATGTCTTTCATATCAAACAAGAATTTAGCATTTTCTTGGTTCGATTGATTATATCTTTGTTTGTTTCCATGATTAGCATATCAGCGACATATAGACACAAAATACTATATGCAGCTTTGTACTCTTTTACATAGATACATTTGTCACGTTCATTTATCTTAAAGCCATTTGATAATAAAGTATTATCAAACTTCTCATGCCATTGTTTTGGTGCTTGTTTAAGTCCGTAAAGAGATTTCATCACTTTACATACTTTCTTTTCTTGACCTTTAACAACAAATCCTTCGGATTGATCCATATAAATCTCTTCATCCAATTCACCATTCAAGAATGCAGTTTTCACGTCCATTTGATGAATCTTTAAATTGTGGATTGCTGCAATAGCAATTAACGTTCGTATGGACGTAATTCTTGAAACGGGTGAATAGGTGTCAAAGAAATCTATTCCTTCTTTTTGTCGATAACCTTTGGCTACCAATCGAACTTTATATTTTTCTATAGTTCCATCGAGTCTCATCTTTCTTTTGAATATCCATTTATGACCGATGGTTTTATGGCCTAGAGGTAGATCAACCAATTTCCATGTGTTGTTTTGCATAATGAAATCAATTTCTCCTTGGATAGCCTCTTTCCAATATGGCGCTTCCGTCGATTTCATTTCAGCCTTATATGTAAGAGGTTCTCCTTGAAGAACAAATGTCATAAAGTCATGCCCAAAATCTTTGGCGTTTCTTCCTCGTTTACTCTTTCTAGGTTCTATTCTTTCTAGTTAAACATACGAAGTTATATTTTCATTGGCATATGAATCTCCAAGGGTTCTTTTTGCTACTACGTTTTCCTTGAATGGAAAAATATTCTCAAAGAATTCTGCTTCAGCAGATTCTATCACAGAGTTTCTGGTTAATCCTTCGACCTTGGAATCATGAACCAAAAACCTATAAGTGTCACTATTATTTGCAGGGTCAATATAGATACAATCTATAGTCTTTGGTCCGAGTTTCATTCTATTTGGTAAAGGAATTTGAACCTTCGCAAGATAACCCCACACTTTCATAGTCTTGTAAGTTGGTATTCGCCCTTTCCATGAGATTTATCACTCGACTTATATGGAATTATGTTTAGAACAGTATCAGCAGTAAGTACTGCCTCACTCCATAAACTTATTGGTGCTTCCGAACTAATCAACATCGACTTTATCATATTTTCTAGTGTTATATTCTTTCGTTCGGTGACTCCATTTTGTTGTAGAGTATATGGTGCAGTCGTTTGATGCACTATACCATATGATGAACAAATTCTACAAATTTCATTGGAAAGATATTCTCCTCATCTATCTAACCTTAAGATTTTTATTCTTTTCTCAAGTTGATTTGCAACTTCAGCTTTGTATGATTTGAACATGCTCACACCTTCATCTTTAGTACGTATCAAATGTACATAGCAATACTTACTATAGTCATCAATGAATATTATATAATAATTTTTCCTTCTCTACTCGGAGTTGCTTGAAATTCATATAAATCTGTATGGATTAATACAAGAAGTTCATTCGTTTTTTCAACAGATTTATGTGGATGTCTTGCAAATTTCGATTCTATAGAAACCCCACATTTTGTTTTTGTTTGCTAAGAACACTTGGGCAAGAGAACTAAATTTACCATTCTTTATAAAGAACAAAACTTTACATGTCCCAATCTGCAATGCCATAATGAATATGACTCAATCATATACATAGAAACTTCATTTTTATTTATAATGAGATCAATTACAACATGAACAACATTGAGTTTGAAGAGTCCCTCACTTAGGTAACCATTTCCTACAAACATACCACCCTTAGAGATTACAAACTTGTCAGATTCAAACACAACTTTGAGACCTTTGTCACTAATTATAGGAACAAAAACCAAATTCTTCCTTATCGAAGGAACATGAAACACATTTGATAACACCAGTTCCTTTCTCGAGGTTAACTTAAGAACTACTTTTCCTTTTTCAACAACCTTTGTGGTCGCTTCATTTCCCATGTATAGATTTTCTTCATCTTCAACCTTTTGATAAGTAGAAAACAACTCTCTAGTCGAACACACATGCATAGTGGCTCCAGTATTATTGGTGTTAGAAACCAGATTTGCCTCAATGACAACGACAAACTGATTTTCAACAACGTTGGTATGATTGTTGGTATTTCTCGAACCACTACCATGAGGTTGTGCCTTCTTGTGGTAGCAATCCTTTGCCATATGTCTGTCTCTTCCACATACCCAGCAATTTGTTGTAGCCCTTATCCATGTAGTTTTCTTGAAATCCAGTTTCCTTGGAGCAGGGGATGTAGGATTTTTATTTAGACTCTTGCCTCAACCATGTTAGCGTTTGTCTCAATGGATGTCAAGTCACATTTCCACCAATTCGACTATTCTCTTTAATACGAAGTTCCACTTGTTTGATAACCGATTTACCATCGATCATTCTAAAGTTAAGAAACTTTCCAGTCACAAATAGCTTTGAAGAGGCGACTTCAATCTTCTATTGTTTGTCCAAGGCATTCCATAAGTCTCAAGAAGAATTGCACTTCGGGTATATGTCGTATAGAGAGTCATCTAGTGCATTCAGAATATAGTTTTTACAACTAAATTTTGTTTTCTGCCCAAGCCTTTACAGCCTTTTCTCTTTTGACCTTTTCTTCAGCATTAAGATTCTCTCCTTCGCCTTCAGTTAGGGCCTAAGGAGGATCTAGATTCAAGACATATGCAACTTGAAATGTTGAAAGATAGAACAACATCTTCTGTTGCCAACGCTTAAAATCTTATCCCTTGAATTTCTCAGGCTTCTCTACATGATTTCACATCCGACATTGTTTGGTCCATCACAGAAGAAGATTTTCTGTCTTAAATTGTTAAAACCAGTGAGTTTGGATGTTATTGAATACACAATTTATAAAGAATATTAAACTATATTGAATTAGAAAAACAACAATTAAAGATACCAGAATAGTTGATGATCGAGGCCTGCGTTTGCAGTGTCCTAAGACAGAAATTTGCTCTCTATTCTGTCTTGAGAATTCAGCGATCGCAAGAAAATGATCTCTTGTTGAATGTACTCTGTTTATTTCTCACAAAGTTCTACAGGGTTAAAGCGAATTTTTCTGTTGATTTCTGAATGATCATTATCTTAGGGTGCGAGCTAAAGACACGACCCTACGGATGCAACTCTATGGACGTGTGCAGAGTGTTCAGAGCATGCGGAGCATTTGGAAGGTTTCTTCAGTGAACGGACGCATCGAATGGACGTAACTTTTCAATGACCGGACACAATGCTTCAGCGAACAGACGCAATTCTTGAATTCTTGACCAAAAACCAGCGGTCGAAAAAAATTTCGTCTTGTTGGGCCAAGGCCCGACCCGCTCCAACCAAGAGCCCCAAGACCCAAGGCCCATCTTTGACATTATACACACACACACACACCAATATCTATTTTATTATCCATTTGAAACCAATAATGGTATGAACACTTATATGATGTTCATTTATTGTTTCAAGTTCCAATGTGAGACTTTTTATTAGAGACATGCGCAATGCACATGTGTCCCCCCCCCCCCCCCCCCCCCCACACACACCCACACACACCCACA
>CM071867.1:31618933-31637706 GCA_036759665.1 Gynandropsis gynandra
GAATATTTGTCGAATATACGGATATCCGTCGGATATAAAGATATTTGTATCTGAACCTAAATTTTTTCAATGTATACAAAATATATAAACATTTTAATAAAAAAACTAATAATCATCAAATATAATCTAAAACTAAAATTTCAAATCGCACAAAGATGCAAATATAAATAATATAAATAAAACAAAACACTAAATCTTCACGTTCGTCTCCACACCATTTCATTTAAATTTAGTCTCGTGGATGATTCTACGAATATCGTCAATTCACCTAAAGTATTTGATATTTTAGTCCTCCAATCATAAATATATTATATATTTACATATATATATTTATATAAGAAATGTTTAAATAAGATTAATGATGCTTTTTATTTCCAATTTGATCATTAAAATCAAATTGTTATATATATATATATATATATATATATATATTAACTGAATTTTCAATTTGATACTTACGGATATGAATAGTCGGATAACTTAGTCTACTATTTGTATTTGTATTTGTATTTGTCGAATATCTGAATTCTAATATTTGTATTTGTATTTGTGTCCGCAAATATTTGAAATTTCGCTTCGAATACGAATCAGATATAAATATTTCGAATATTTTGCTCCGCCCTAACATACATGTAATTATTGATTTTAATTTTTTAGTGATTATTTTAATTTTAAATTCAACAAGGATTAGAATATGAACATAATCTAATATTTTTAATAGTGAGTGTACCGCTATATATATATATATATATATACTGATTGTAGTTTTAAGAAAATTAAGTGATTAAAATATGAACGTGTAGTATAATAGATTTCTTTTATAGATAATAAGAAGAATTTTTTCGTTATCTATCGTGACAAATTAACATGATTTCAAAATTATTTTTAATGGTCTAAAATATATTTAGGGTTTTAAAAACATAATGCTTTTTTGGATATCCCATCCAATACATATATATTAGATTGATAAAAAAAAATTAGTCCGATCTTAGTGGATATTATATTTTTATATTACGAATTAAATTAGTTGATGGGTTCTAATTTATATTTGATTTGAAATTTCATTAAATTATTTATATGGGTGGTTTTCAATGTTAGAATTAATTAAATATTATGGTCCATGTAATTTAGGCTTTTGGGTTTTAATATTAAAGTAGATCACTTTGATGGTTAGGTATCTATTAAAGAATTAAAGTCCGTGGGCAATTATCTAATTAAGGTCCATCTCTCCTTATCCATATAGTATTAGGGTTTTAGAGTTTACTAAACCTATAAAAAAGAGACCTTACCGTCTACGCTTTTATCCATCAAAAGGCAAATCACAGAAATGGTAAAAGGAGAGAGAACAAACTCTAGTTTCAGAGTTTCTTCAAAGTTTTTTTTCGCTGCACAACATGGATCCAGGTAAGTTTCTGATCTATGTTATTATAGTGAATATTGTATGAATTATGCAAAGCCAGATCCTATTTGTGTTTAGGTTTTTCATAAAAAGTTAAATCTCTGAAAGCATGAAATTATCTAACAATTGGTATTAGAGCCTGGTTGTGGCTAAATATAATTCATCAATGAAAGTTTATGTTTTTTGATTGTTGAATAATGGGTTGGTATTCGTATATTAGCACCGAGATCGTCCACATAAATTTCCGATGTAAAGATGTTCGTTAAATATGACTCTTGTTGCTTCGATGAATGTAATCATAAAGTAAAGAACATAATTATTGCCACGTCTAATTTATTATTCTTTTGAATATTTGTTTTGCCCACATGTAAGCACTTGTGTATGCATATATGATGATCTGAGTGTCTCTCGTATTAGTGGTGTATAAACATATTTGTAAAGTTTAGACATGTATATATGAATTGATAATTATTGAGATTTATCAAATCATGAGATTTTTTAATGAATAATAAAAAAAGAAATATACGTGTTTGCTTTCATATTTGGAAGTATTAAAGTTTTGTAAAGTATTGTAAATATATATATATATATATATATATATTATATAATGAGAAAGTGGAAAATTGGAAGTTTGACTTTTCCATCATTGTACTTTCCTTTAATTTAGTTCTTTATATTATGTTGATGTCTTCGTATGGAAGTATTTAAAAGGAAGATAATTAGTAAAGATATATATTTATTTATATATATTTATAAAGCATGAATATTGAAACTATATGTACATATGTTTTGGTATTGATACGTGTAGGTTGTTATCATACTTATTTCATTGGAGATTTTGGCTATGCATAATTATTCATTAAAGTTGATTGAATTTATAGGTGAATAATATGTGTTCTATGCATATATGTAATATGTTTGTTAAATTATGCCATAATTGTTGAATCTCCTATTTTAAGTTTACTTGATTTGATATCTAAATCATATGATGCTTGTTAGTCACCAAAGTGGCCTGGCCAGAATTAAAGATTAGATATCTGAATCAAGTGTTTTTTTTTTCAATTGTTCATGTTAAAGGATGCTATAGAATGACATGAAAGTTGATTGAACAATTGAAGTTATTGGTCACATGGCTATGTGGTCATCCAAAGGTGTATCATTGTGTGTGATCACTAACATTAAAGGGACTGGTTAATGATATTTGGTCGGTGGTGTGTTCTCCAAAGAGTGCATATTTATTGACTGTATGATGTTTTCATTTCCATTAAAGTATTTTTATTTTAGCATCAATAATTGTATGCATGTTTAAGTATTGCCCAAAGGTTACTTGAATGCGTTTCAAAGTTTCTTGATCTGTTATTGTTGACTCAAGCACTAATAGATAAGCATGTATAAATGTTTTGCAGCTTCTTTTAACCTTATGGCATCTGGCAATGCTGTGGTGAAGTTCAACGGGCTTAACTATGCAGTTTGGTCCGAACAAATCCAGTTTTATCTGGGTGTTAACGAATTGGACTTTGCATTATTATCAAAGGAAAAGCCTGCAGCCATAACAGAGACTAGCTCGGAAGGTGACAAGTCTTATTATGAGGCTTGGGAGCGGTCTAACAGGTTATGTTTGAACTTCATGAGGATGACCATGGCAGAAAGCATTAAGCCATCAATGCCTAAGACTGACAGTGCAAAGGAATTCATGGATAAGATTAAGGAGTATTCCCAATCTAATTTGGCTGACAAGTCAATTGTAGGCAGCATTATGAGCGAGCTGACTACGAGAAAGTTTAACTGGTCTAAGCCTATCCATGATCATGTGACTCATATGTCTAACATGGTAGCAAGGTTGAAGACTATGGGGATGGATGTTAATGAGACATTTTTGGTTCAGTTCATCATTAACTCCCTACCTGTTGAGTTGGTCAGTTCCAGGTGAATTACAACACCATTAAAGAAAAATGGAACTTTCAGGAACTGAAGGCCATGCTGATACAGGAGGAAGGGAGATTAAAGAAGATGAAATGTTTCTCATATTAAACAGGGATTCAGTATGATCCAACCCATAAGAGGACCTGAAAAGGACGTGGTCATGGGGAACAGGATGAAGGCACTAATAGAAGGCATTGGGACTTATAGACTGATCTTGAACACTGGCCGTCACATAGATCTTGAAGGATGTCTCTATGTTCCTGAATGTGCTAGAAATCTTGTTTCCATTGGAAAATTGGATTTATTAGGTTTTTCTGTTAGGTTTGGTTCTGGTGTTTTTCAGTTATTTAGACATGAATACCTTTATGGTTCTGGTATTTTAATGGATGGTCTTTATCGTTTCAATCTTGACAGAAAGTTCTTTGAATCTCTATTTCATGTTGAGACTAATGTGGGAGTTAAACGTAGTGCACCTAATAATGATAGTTATGCTTTATTGTGGCATCAAAGGCTAGGTCACGTATCCAAAGAAAGGTTAATGAGGTTGGTAAAGAATGAAATTCTACCTTAGTTGGATTTTAGTGACTTAGGAGTGTGCATAGACTGCATTAAGGGAAAGCAGACTAAACACACAACCAAGAAAGCGGCCACAAGAAGCACTCAGCTTATTGAGTTGATTCACACCGATATTTGTGGACCTTTTGATGTTCCTTCTTGGGGCGGACAAAGGTATTTCATCACTTTTATTGATGACTACTCACGTTATGGCTACATCTATCTACTGCATGATAAGTCTCAGTCAGTGAACGTCCTTGAGGTGTTCATCAATGAGGTTGAGAGGCAGTTAGATAGAAAGGTTAAAGTTGTGAGATCTGATAGAGGTGGTGAGTATTATGGCAAATATGATGAGAAAGGACAATGTCCTGGTCCATTTGCAAAATTCCTCGCAAGTAGGGGCATTTGTGCACAGTATATGATGCCCGGTACACCTCAGCAGAAAGGTATAGCTGAAAGGTGGAATCGTACATTAATGAACATGGTTAGGAGCATGATAAGTAATAGCTCTCTACCCCTTTCATTGTGGATGCATGCATTAAAGACAACAACGTATCTGCTGAATCAGATTCCTAGTAAAGCAGTCCCTAAGACACCTCATGAACTGTGGACGGGGAGGAAACCGAGCTTAAGGCACCTGCACGTTTGGGGTTGCCAAGCAGAAGTAAGGGTGTATAATCCACATGAAAAGAAACTTGATCCAAGGACAGTCAGTGGATTTTTCATTGGCTATCCAGAAAAATCGAAGGGGTTTATATTTTACTGTCCTAACCATAGTACGAGAATAATAGAAACTGGCAATGCTAGGTTCATTGAGAATGGTCAAATCAGTGGGAGTGATGAATCACGGAAGGTGGACATTGAAGAGATTCGGGATAATGTTTCAACACCCGATATCCCTCCTATAGTTCTTGTTCCTAATGTCACATCATCGTCACGTGACATTTCGATACAACAAGAAGATGTCCAAAACCCACATGATGAGAATGTACGGGATGAACCAGTCACAGTACAGGAAGAGGTTAATCAACCACAAATTATTTTGAGGCGGTCTGAAAGGCAGAAAAGATCCGCTATCTCAAATGATTATGAGGTTTATACTCTCGAACATGAATGTGACTAAGCATTGATGAAGATCCAGTTTCATTCAATCAATCCATGAACAGTAACAATTCTGAAAAGTGGTTTGATGCCATGAAAGTAGAATTAAAGTCAATGGATGACAACAAAGTCTGGGACTTAGTTGATTTACCGGAAGGTTCTAAGAGAGTTGGCTGTAGATGGGTCTTCAAGACCAAGCGTGACTCTAATGGTAATATCGAAAGGTATAAGGCTCAACTTGTTGCTAAAGGTTACACCCAAAAAGATGGCATCGACTACAAAGAGACTTTCTCTCTTGTGTCTAAGAAAGACTCTTTGAGAATTGTATTGGCTTTGGTGGCTCATTATGATTTAGAGCTTCACCAAATGGATGTGAAAACCGCTTTCTTTTTTAAATGGTGATCTAGAGGAGGAAGTGTATATGGACCAACCTGAAGGTTTTATAACCGCAAGAAAAGAAAATTTGGTGTGTAAGCTGAAAAAGTCAATATACGGACTAAAGCAAGCTTCCCGACAATGGTATCTTAAGTTTAATTATACCATTACATCTTACGGATTTGTAGAGAACATCGTTGATTGGTGCATCTACATGAAAGTTAGTGGGAGCAAGTACGTGATGTTGGTCTTGTATGTTGATGATATTTTGCTTGCTGCAAATGACATAGGAATGTTACATGATGTAAAGAAGTTTCTCTCTAAGAACTTTGAGATGAAAGATATGGGTGAGGCATCCTATGTGATAGGAATAGAAATATTCCGGAACAGATCACAAGGACTGTTGGGATTGTCTCAGAAAAGTTATATCAATAAGATTTTAGAGAGATTCAGAATGGATAAATGCTCCGCAGGGACAGTTCCAATTCAGAAAGGGGATAAGTTCAGTAATGAACAAAGTCCGAGAAACGAGTTGGAACGAAAATAAATGGAAAGGATTCCCTATGCATCAGTGGTCGGGAGTTTGATGTACGCTCAAACATGTACGCGGCCAGATATCAGCTTTGCTGTTGGAATGTTAGGCCGGTATCAGAATAATCCCGGAACGGACCACTGGAGAGATGCGAAGAAAGTTCTGAGGTACTTGCAAGACACCAAGGAGCACATGCTTGTGTATAAGAGAATTGACAATCTGGAGGTCATTTGGTATTCAGATTCAAATTTTGTTGGATGTGTTGATACCTTAAAGTCGACTTCCGGATATCTGTTCCTGTTAGCTGGAGGAGCAGTGTCATGGAGGAGTGGAAAGCAGTCTGTCATCGCTGCTTCTACTATGGAAGCTGAATTTGTAGCATGCTTTGAGGCTACTATTCATGGATTGTGGATGCGGAACTTTCTCTCAGGGTTTGGAATTGTCGACTCTATTGCTAGACTGTTGAGACTTTATTGTGATAATTCTGCAGCTATCTTCTTCTCTAAGAATGACAAGTACTCTAAGGGTGCTAAGCACATGGAGATTAAGTACTTGGTTGTTCAAGAAGAAGTGCGGAAACATAGAGTGTCTATTGAGCATATTGGTACTGATCTTATGGTAGCGGATCCGTTGACTAAGGGATTATCGCCCAAGGCATTTAGAGGCCATGTCGCAAGGATGGGCATGACAGGTAAGTTCTTGCTGTAGTGACATGTTCAGTGAATGTTTTTGCTCAGGATGTTTATGACATTTTTTTAATTAAATAACAGTTATGTTTCTACGATTACTAGTCATGTTATAATTATATTATTTTGTGTACACATGATGTTAAGTGAGATAACATGCATGATTGATACTTATAGTTTTCTCCTAGCCATTAAGAATGTTGGATGATGATCGGTTGTAATACTTGGAAGGGATCATGTTGCATGATGACGTGAAACCACCATGATTCAATTGGTTGTTGTTCAAGTAAAGGTTATTGACGAAAGATGAATCTAATGTAAAGTTGCGCATTTAAAGTTTATTAGATCATCAAGTCGTCACATGGCCAAGTGGGAGAATGTTAAAATTAATTAAATATTATGGCCCATGTAACTTGGGCTTTTGGGCTTTAATATTAAAGTAAATCACTTTGATGGTTAGGTATCTATTAAAGAATTAAAGCCCGTGGACAATTATCTAATTAAGGCCCATCTCTCCTTACCCATATAGTATTAGGGTTTAGGGTTTCCTAGACCTATAAAAAAAGAGACCTTACCGTCTACGCTTTTATCCATCAAAAGGCAAATCACAGAAAGAACCTATAAAAAAGAGATCTTACCGTCTACGCTTTTATCCATCAAAAGGCAAATCACAGAAAGGATAAAAGGAGAGATAACAAACTCTAGTTTCAGAGTTTCTTCAAAGTTTTTTTTCCGCTGCACAACATGGATCCAGGTAAGTTTCTGATCTATGTTATTATAGTGAATATGGTATGAATTTTGCAAAGCCAGATCCTATTTGTGTTTACGTTTTCATAAAAAGTTAAATCTCTGAAAGCCTGAAATTATCTAACATTTAACGATTTAATATTTTAAATTTCTCAATCAACAAATAATCTTTTGTAGCAAAATTTAAAAACAAAGAATAATATATAAGAGGAAAGAGAAAGAGGTAGAAGAAGATAATTTCTTATTCAATAAGGATTTTCAAGTATACATCACAAATGAATTTGTCTTTATTTATAGGTTTACAAGGTAGATGAATTTACAAACAAAATAGATAAAGAGATAAGATAGTCATAATTCATAGAATTAAAAAGTGATTAAGTGGGAGAGTAAATAGAGAATGTGAAGAGTTGGAGAAACTTAAAAGACATTCACGTAATTATTATTATATAATACTCTCCCTTGAATGTCTATTGAGTAAAAAGAATAAGTCTCGTTAAAATCTTTTATTAGGTAAAACTCGTAGAAAAAAATCCTAGCAAAGGAAAATGAGTACATACTCTTAATGATATGTAATAGATATTATGTGTCGTTAAAAACCTTTACTAAAAAACCCAATAAAAAAACTTAGTAAATGGAAAAAGGTTCAATACATATCTTTTCTCCCCTTGATAAGATATTATTTTATATCTTTCAAACGACGCATTTGGATTAAGGAAACCATATTCTCAAATAATTCCATAGGTAGTGTCTTAGTGAATAAATCTGCTGGATTCTCACTAGATTTTATTTGTTGAACATATATTTCAACATTTTGTTGAAGATCATAAATGAAAAAAATTTAGGTGAAATATGTTTTGTCTTATCACATTTAATGTAACCATATTTTAATTGAGCTATGTGTAGTATCATCCTCGAATAATATTGTAGGGATATTTATTTCAATTGGAAGACCACACGACTCTCTAATATATTAAGATACTAATCTCAACTAAACGTATTCACGACTTGCCTCGTGAATTGCTAATATCTTGGCATGATTTGATGAAGTGGCTACCAATGTTTTTTTTATGGACGCCATGAAATTGCGGTTCCCCCACAAATAAATGTATATCCAGATTGAGATCGAGCTTTATGTGGATCTTACAACTATCCAACATATGTGTAACCAATCAAATTTGGTTTTGATGAGTTACAATAATATAAGCCCACATCTGTGGTCCCTCGAAGATATCTAAAGATATGTTTTACACCATTCCAATTTCTTCGAATTGGTGAGAAACTATATCTTACCAATAACCTTACTACAAAAGATATATGAGGATGTGTATTATTAGCAAAATATATTAATGCTCCAATAGCACTAAGATATGGCACTTAAGGACCAAGTAATTCTTCATTTTCCTCATGCGGTCCAAAGACATTTTTATTAATGTCAAATGACATTACTACTATCGGAGTACTTAAAGGATGTGATTTATCCATATAAAACCTTTTAAGTACCTTTTCTATATAAGTTGACTGATACAAAAAAATTCCATCTTTCAGATGCTCAATTTGAAGACCTAAACAAAATTTTGTTTTCCCAAGGTCTTTCATTTCACTCTTTTTTTAAACATTGCATAGCTTGTGATAACTCTTCAGGAGTTCCAATCATATTTATCAACATGAATCACAATTTATGACAAACTTTGATTTTGAACCTTTACATGGGCATATAGGATCATTTTTATATCATTCCTTTATCAAGTGTTCACATAGATGATTATCTCCAGATTGTTTCAGCCCATACAATATTTTGTTTAATTTAACAGAGTATATTTCTCGAGGATTATTATATGCTTATGGAATTATAAATCCTTGAAGCATTTTTATGCATATATCATGGTCTAACGAGATGTACAAATAAGTTGTGACCACATCCATGAGACGCATTTTAAATCTTT
This sequence comes from Gynandropsis gynandra, assembly GCA_036759665.1. Lineage (NCBI taxonomy): Eukaryota > Viridiplantae > Streptophyta > Magnoliopsida > Brassicales > Cleomaceae > Gynandropsis > Gynandropsis gynandra. The sequence continues at coordinate 31,628,195 of CM071867.1, forward strand.
TAGTCATTTCCAGACTTATCAAATATCAAAACATTAGTGCATCCACCAAAGGTGAATATGTTTCTTAAAAATCAACACTAGGAATTTAGGTAAAACCTTGAGCAAACAATCTTGCTTTATATCGAACAATCTCATTTTGTTCATTTCTTTTTTGTACAAATGCCCATTTATTGCCGACAGGTGTGATTCCTTCAGGTGTTTGGTTTGTCCAAAAAATTCTCGTTTTTTAAACGAGTCTAATTCAGAATTGATTGCCCTTTTCCATATTGGTCAATCATTTCTATTTCTACACTCTTCAATAAAGGAAAATGAGTGCATACTCTTAATGATACGCAATAAATATATTGCCTCGTTAAAAACCTTTACTAGATAACCAAATAGAAAAAAGTTAGTAAATGGAAAAAAGTTCACTACATATCTATCTATAGAGGTAGACTTATCAAATACCAAAACATTATTGCATCAACCACACATGAATATGTTTTTTCAAAATCAACACAAGGAATTTAGGTCAAACCTTAAGCAAATAGTCTTGCTTTATATTGAACAATCTCATTTTGTTCATTTCTTTTCTGTACAAATGTCCATTTATTGCCAACTAGTTTGATTCCTTCAGGTGTTTGGACCATTGGTCCAAATAATTCTCGTTTTTTAAATGAGTCTAATTCAGAATTGATTGCCCCTTTCCATATTGGTCAATCATTTCTATTTCTACACTCTTCTATAGAGATAGGTTCATGGTCCTCGTTTTTATTTATTATATCGCGCGCTATATTATCAACAAAACATTGTCGACATTTATTTTTTTCAGTTCCATCTTCTTCCTATATTGATATAGTTAATTGAGATGTTTTCATTTTCATTGGTTTCAGGTTCCTGATTACTTTCATCATTAATTACATCAATAATCTCTTTTAGAGATACGTCATTGTTTCGACCGTCGTGATTATTTGCTCATTTTCTTTTTCGAGGAAGGTTATCTTTGGAACCAAGTGGTCTACCACGCTTCAGGCATGTCTTAGACTCACTAGAATTATAGGTTGTCCTTCGGGGACTTTTATTCTAATTGGAGCATTCACAACTGTAATGTGAGGTTTTGTAACTCTTTTTGGGTCAGTGAATGCATTTGGCAATTGATTCGCAATACCTTGCAAATGAATTATCCTTTGAACTTCTAAATTACTTTCTTTTGTTCGAGGATCTAAATTTTTGAATGATGATACATTCCATGATATCTCTTTCTCCAACTGTTTGTTACTTTCCTTTAATGTTGGGAATAATAACTCATCAAAATGACAATCTGGAAATCTTGCAGTGAAAACATCTCCCGTCATTGGTTCAATATATTTGATTATAGACGGAGATTCATACCCAACATATATTCCCAATATCCTTTGAGGTCCCATTTTTGTTCGTTATGGTGGATTAGTTAGGATATATATCGCACATCAAAAAAATCTCAAATGAAAAATATTTGATTCCTAACCATAAACTAAGTGTAACGGGAATTATCATGATAACTAGTTGGTCGGACACGAATAAATTGTGTTGCATTCAAAACAACATGACCCCAAGCCCAACTAGGAAGATTGGATTTCATAAGTATTGGTCTTGCAGTCCTTTGAATTTGTTTTATAAACAATTCTGCTAGACCATGTTGAGTATGAATATAAGCTACAGAATGTTCTACTCTTATACCAATCGACATACAATAAGTCACAAAAGGCTGTGACATGAATTCACCAGCATTATTAAGACGAATTGTTTTAATCAGATGATCAGGAAAATGTGCATGTAATCATATTATTTGTGCTAATAATTTCGCAAAAGCAAAATTTCAGAGACGATAATAAGCACATGTGTTGGTCATCTCGTTGATGTATCAATTAATACCATGAAATAATGATCCACACGGTGGATGAATCGGGCCACATATATCACCATGAATTCTTTCTAGAAATGATAATGATTCATTTCTTATTTTTGCTGATGAGAGCCTTGTTAATAGCTTTCCCTTTGAGCAAGCAACACAAGAAAATTCATGGATTGCAAATATTTTGGTTTTTCAATGAATCACCACATGAATTCTCAATAATTTTTCGCATCATGGTTTAAGCGGGATGGCCTAACCGGTCATGCTAAACTTTGAAATTATTTGTAAACTCTTGTTTACAAAATCAATAAACATCGTGTTACTGTATAATATGCTTCAATCATCTCAATATATGTGTAATATAAACCAGATGAGAAAACGAGTAACTTTTCTAACACACACCTCTTACCCATCATAGTTAAGGTAATACAAAGGTACTCAATGCCTTTTTCAATCATAGTTTCAATGTAATACCAATTCATACGAATATCCTTGAAACTTAACAAATTTCCTGAAGACTTTGGTGAATATAAGGCATTGTTAATGATAAACTTTGTGGCTTTTGGCATCATAAAAATTGCTCTTCCAGAGCCCTCAACAATTTTTGCACACCCCGATATGGTATTGACATGTGCTTGATCATTTCCTAAATTTGAAAAATATGTCTTTTTGTTAAAAATAGTGTGTGTAGTAGCACTGTCCGCGAGACATAAATCTTTATCTTGGATCTTAAGTTGATTCATAATCATAATCTCAAAGATTGAAAATATAGTCCTCGTTTGATAACGTGTTGAAAAATAAATTAGAACAATATGTAAGAGGAGAGAGCAAGAGGTAGAGGAAGAAAATTCTTTATTCTAGAAGATTTCTCAAGTATACATCACAAATGAAATTACCTCTATTTATAAAATTTACAAGGTAGATGGAGAGACAAACAAAGTAGATGAAAAGATAAATTAATCACAATTTAAAGATGTAAAAAAATAATAAAATGAATGAGGAAAAAGAAAAAACAAAGATTTAGAAAAATTCAAAAGATATTCACATTATTATCATTATTATTATTATTATTATTATTATTATTATTATTATTATTATTATTATTATATCTTTTGTATAATGAGAATTTTATAAACAATGAAAGAGAAAGACGATTGTTGTTTGGGAAAAATCTATAAAGATTACGAATTTGGACTGTTGGCGCAATGTGACCTGAAATGCATAATTTGGATTTGGATTAGTTACTGGTGTGAATTTTCAAAGAATTGTAAAAGAAGATATGAAAATTTGAAATGGAGAAGATGAACTATTTCTGGAATTCATTTTTATTTTGTTTTCTCGAATACCTAATACAAGCTGTAGAGTTAGATATTTATAAGCTTTTACACCTGAAAAAAAACTTACGCAGAGAGAGAGGTTCCTGCAAAACTCCATTGCGAAGCTTCAACCCTTCTGTTTGTGGCTGAGTGTTTCCTCTTTTGAAACCCTCTTGTTGAGAACCAGTCGTTGTTTTCATAAAACCATCTGAATAAAACGAGTTGGACCCTTCTGTCTAAGGCTGAGGTTTTGCCTGGGTATTTTCTGAATAACACAAATTGAGCCTTTCTATCTGAGACCAACGCTTCACCGGATCCTCTCTGGTTCTGCAGTTGATGAGCGGAGGATTATCGACATTCAATTTGCGTCTTAGTTGAACAAATTGATCCAGCGGCAAGACTTAGTGAAGATATCGGCAATCTGCAGTGTGTTAGAAATGTGTTTAACAACAATCAAATCCAAGGCAACTTTTTCTCGCACAAAGTGATAGTCAAGCTCAATATGTTTTGAGCGTCCATGAAATTTGGGATTGGTAGTGAGATAAGTGGTAGAGAGATTGTCACAATGCAAGACTGATGGAGTACTTTGAGGAATACCAAGGTCTCGCAGTATAAATTTCAACCAAGTAACTTCGGCTGTGGTAGAAGCCAAGGCTCTATATTCTGCCTCAGTAGAAGACCTGGAAACGGTGGGTTGCCTTTTAGCAGACCAAGACAAAAGATTGGAACCAAGAAATGTGCAAAAAACTGTTGTAGAACGGCGAGTTGAAGCACATATAGCCCAATCACTATCACTGAAGGCAGAGAGAGCAAGGTTGTTGTAAGCATGAATATGAAGACCAAAAGAAATAGTTCCTTTAATGTATCTCAAAATACGCTTCAACAAAACAAAGTTTGAGACAATTTGATCATGCATTCGTTGGCAAACGAAATTTACAACAAAATTGATGTCTGGTCGTGTGATTGTAAGATATTGTAACCCACCAGCCAAGCTACGAAAATATGTAGCATCTGAAAACTTATCTGAAGATTGAGCTGATGCATCCAGTGTGAGAGGTAAAGGGGTTGCTATCGGTTTGCACTCCAACATACCAGCTTTAGCAAGAAGATCGGCAGCATATTTTTCTTGATGAAGAAACAGTCCACCTCTGTAAAATTGACACTGAACACCCAGAAAATAATGAAGATTTCCAAGATCTTTTATGGCAAACTTGTGTTGAAGAGCTGTAACAAGTTTCTGTAACATAGTAATTGAATTCCCTGTCAGAATCATATAATCAACATATAATAGTAGATACAGAATTTCAGAATCTTGATGATAGATGAACAAGGAAGGGTCAGCTTTACTGCACTCGAATCCAAATTCAATAAAAAATGTGATGTATTTATCAAACCAAACCCTTGGAGCTTGTTTCAAACCATAAAGTGACTTATGTAACCTGCACACGTATTCAGGATGGTCAGCATCTTCAAATCCTGGTGGATGTTTGATGTATATAATTTCAGACAATTCACCATGGAGAAAAGCATTTTTTACATCCAATTGAGTGATCTTCCAATTGTTCACAGTAGCTACTGATAATACAGGACGAATGGTACCAGTTTTTATCACTGGACTAAAAGTTTCCACATAGTCCACTCCTTCTTCTTGATCAAATCCCTTCGCTACAACTCTTGCTTTTAATGTATTCAGAGTTCCATCAGAGTTAAGCTTAGTTCTAAACACCCATTTACATCCACGAACATTCATCTCTGGTGTTGATGGCACTAATACCAAGTATTATTAATCTTAAGTGCATCAATTTCAGATATCATAGCATGATGCCATCCTTCATGTTTCAAGGCTGATTTAATGGTTTTTTGTTATTTTGGTATATCCATTGTGGTAAACAAAATGTATTTATGATTTGGTTTGACAATGCCAGACTTTTGTCTAGTGATCATAGAATGGTTATTTTTAGATGTGGTAGAAGTAATATTAACAGGTTTTATGGATAAAAAAGATGATGGTGAGGGAGAAATAGAAGTGTCTGGTGATATATGAATGCGAGATGTATTTGGTGGTAGTATGGATGATGTATTAATAGAAGATACTATGGGTGAGACCTCTGGGGTTTGAAGAAAGGCAGAATCCCCTGAACCAGATGCATTACAGAGTATATTATCTAGTACATGGGAAGGAGTGTCATACCTTGAAACAGAAGAAGTAACAACAGCTTGATCTCATTTGAACCCTGATTGTCAAGCTTTTGATAAAGGAGTTTCAGCTACATGAATTAAGTAAGAGTAGCATTCCTGAAATGGAAACAAAACCTCATAAAAATTGCATGGCGTGTAATATAGACTCTACCAGAGGAGGATGTAAGCATATGTATCCTCTATGATTTTCACTGTAACCTAGAAAAACACATTTTAGTGACTTCAGGTCAAACTTGTGCTTCGAGTAAACCCTGAGGCAAGGATAATAGCAGCAACCAAAGACTCTAAGAGCAGAGTAGTCAACAATTCTTCTAAATAAGATGAAATAAGGACTGTCCTTGTGTAATGATGTTGATGGTAGAAGGTTAATGACATAATTTGTTGTATAAAAAGCTTCTACCTAGTATTTTAGAGGTGTTTTAGCTTGAAACATCATAGCTAATCTCAATTCTGTAAGATGGCGATGCTTCCTTTCAGCTAATCCATTTTGCTGAGGAGTGTGGACAAGAAGTAGATGCTTAATTCCATGTTTAGCCAAGTATTCCTGAAAGATATTACTGCTAAATTCTCCACCTCCATCACTCTGAAATATTTTAATTTTGGAGGAAAAATGATTTTCTACCATCCTTTGAAATGATACAAACACTTCAAAAAAATCAGATTTATGATGTAGTGGATAAAACAAACTGAATCTTGAATAATTGTCAACTAGAATGACATGGTATTTGAATCCTTGTACAGAAGAAATAGGAGTAGGACCCCATAAATCACAATGGACTCTTTCTAATGGTTCAGTAGCATGATACTCAGATTCTGAAAAGGGCAGTTTACTACTCTTACTCAACTGGCAGAATTCACAAGGAATGTTTGAAGATTTACTAATAGTAATTGCTCCTGTTTTACTGAGATTTTGCAGAACATTGTTATTAACATGTCCTAGACGTCTATGAAATATAGTATGATCTGCTACATGATGTCGATTGGAGTAGAATGCCTTTAGATCACAATTCTGCAACACATAAATGCCTTCATGCTTGCTTCCTTTGATTAGAACCTTCTGTGACATAGAATCCTTCACACAAACCCGATTAGCATAAAAAAATCTCATAGGGATAATCTTGAATGAGTCTTGATACTGATAATAGCAATATTTGGCACAACTACAACATCATGAATTTGAAGCATACCTTCTTGAGTTTAAATTGTTGCAGATCCAACATGTGAAATAGGGAGGAAGGATCCATCACCAACCATTACACTTTCTGAACCAGTATAAGGAATAGTTGTCTGAAGATTTTGAGTCGAATTAGTGATGTGAGCTGATGCTCTAAAATCTGGAAACCAGTCAGTATGTGTGCTTTGATGAAGAGCAGTAAGAGCTTGTGGAACCTCTATACTCTGAAAGGTATTGTCAAAGCGATGCCAGCAACGCAGGGCATCATGTCATATTTTACCACAAATTTGACAAATTGGTCTAGTTGAACTATTTTGCTGATTATTTGAGCTTAGTTGCACATTATCAGAATTCTGAGATTTAAACACATGAGATGGTGAATGAACTTGCTGCGAAAAGCCTCTTCCGCTGGTTGAATAGCCTCTGTTATTTTTGAAATTTGATCTGCCACCTCTATATCTAGAACCTCCACTTCCATATGTAGAATTCTGAGCATTATAAGCATTATATGATCTCTGAGCAGGAAATGCTACATGGTGTGAAATGTCAGTAAACTTTGCAGAAGAGTTGCTCAAAATAAGACTATACAATTGAGACACAACATCTTCATATGTTGGAAATGGAGGTTTATGCATCGAAGTCTGAATCACAGTAGTAAAAGCTTCATATTCTTTTCCCAATCCATGTAGTAATCGGAATATCTTCATTGGTTCTTGAATAGGTTTTCCAATTGAATCTAACTTGTCACAGATAGCTTTGAATTGACTTAAGTATTTAGCTAACGTTCAACCTTCTTTAGTTTGAAGTTGCAGAGATGCCAACAAATCAAATTCTCTAGCAACAGACCTTTGATTATAATGATTAATGAGTGAAGTCCATACCTCCATGGTTGAATCCATACCAACCACATGACTGATTACCTCTTCTATGAGTGTGCCAATTATCCAAGATTTGATGAGCTGGTCCGTCTGTAACCAGACCTCGTATACTGGATTTGAAGCCTCTACTGTCACACCATCTTTCTGTTCCTGAATAACCTGTGATGGCTCCTGAATAGAACCATCAATGAAACCAAGCAATTTTTGACTCCTGAGTAAGGATTCTATTTGAGTTTTCTAGAACAAAAAATTTGACTCAGAGAGTTTGATAGTGACAAAATTCGAAATATTCACATGAACTGGAAATGGAAAAGGATTTGCAGCCATAGCTATGATCAGAAGTAAAGTTTACTTAGGATCATTAAAGCTCTGATACCATGTGAATTTTCAAAGAATTGGAAAAGAATATATGAAATGGAGAAGATGAACTATTTATGGAATTCATTTTTATTTTGTTTTTTCGAATACCTAATACAAGCTGTAGAGTTAGAATTTATAAGCTTTTACACCTGAAAACAAACTTACGCAAATGCCCATACCTTCAACAATCTAAAACAGAAAATCTGTTATAGAGAGAGAAATCGTTTTGACAGAGGAGAGAGAGGCTGTTGCAGAACTCCATTGCCAAGCTTCAACCCTTCTGTTTGTGGCCGAGTGTTTCCTCTTTTGAAACCCTCTTGTTGAGAACCGGTCGTTGTTTTCATAAAACCATCTGAATAAAATGAGTTGGACCTTTCTGTTTGAGACTGAGGTTTCACCTGGGTATTTTCTGAATAACACAAATTGAGCCTTTACGTCTGAGACCAAGGCTTCACCCGGGTCCTCTCTGGTTAGTCGGATAGTTTGTCATACAAGTCCATACACAAAAATGACTCATGGGTTTGAGGCTGAATGAGGTTCATCAGTTGGATTTTTGTCTCCAGCAGTTCGAGCTAGAGTCTAGTAGTGTGGTTCACAGAACCGAGTACAAAGAACAATGAGAGACACACTCCATCATAATACTCCCTTGCATCTCAAAACTATAGAAATAGTTATATACTCAACCATTATAGTCATCCATTATATACTCAATCGTGAATCATATAATATCAATATATAGTGATGCGAGATTATTAGTAACTCAATTTGAGTTATTATTTTATACCTATATATCCAAATATGGGATCGCCTTCGATATATTGCGTATGTACACGCAAAAAAGTTAATAAAAACAAACCAAAATGAAAATAAACCACATCTTTTATCTTAAGGATTATTATCGTAGTCTTAGTCATCACCATCTTCGTCGATAATCATCATAATTGCGGAAACTAACTTTAAACCTAAAAAATATTTTAAATTATAATACCATGATAAAACACATAAGATGTGTTTCGTTATTTTGTTTCCAAAAACTTTCAGCGTCTTATATATAATTTACAATTCAATCAAATATATTAAATATCCTTATAATTTATAAAATATTACCAAACTCTAAGATATTAACAAACTTTTAATATTTATAATATAATAATAATTCATAATATGGGAGATATTAACATATCTATAAATAGTATAACGGTGATTATAGACTTTTTTTATTGGAAACATTGTAATGGGGGATTATCAAAAATACCCCTGTAGGGCTAAAGTGCTTCAAAAATACCCTTGGTTGAAAAAAAAATTTCAACTTCAAATCTACCCTTAAAAGATTGATAATCCCATATTACCCTTGACGACAATTTTTCTCTCTCCTCTAGAGCACCTCTAATTCTCACGCGAAAATTACTGTTCCCCACACCACAACAGATTCGGCGAGCGTAGCTTGCAATCGGCATCAGATTCGCTGCCAATAGGTTGAAATCCTTTGTTGTCAACAAAGAAGCTTGCAATTAAGCACGTTCCGCAGAAAAACCAGGTATGTATAGTGAGTTTTTCGTGTTTCTCTTGTGTTTATTGCAATGTCAAAGGTGACAGAGTGGGTCACAGAGTCGTACGGTCGCACTGGGTCACAGAGTCTCATCGAGGGGTCAAAGGGATCAAAGGTCGTCGCAGGGGTCCAAGGGTAAATGGGTCGTAAAGGGTCAAAGGGT
>CM071867.1:31661868-31673930 GCA_036759665.1 Gynandropsis gynandra
TAGATTGAAGTGAACATTCAAACACCGAGCGAAAGGAGCGGAAACAACATTGCAAGACATGCACGCTCGAGCATTGGAAGTGTGCCCGCCCGGGTAATTGATGCCTAGACAACCCCGTAGCTTTGCACGACTCGGGTGCTCAAGGAACATGTTCGGGCATGTGTGCCCGATCGGGTGGAATTGGAGTGCCCGCTAGGGTTAATTGTCATCAAGATGAGCCGTAGGTTTACACAACTCGGGCTGAAGAGGAACACACTCGGGCATAGGTGCCCGCTCGGGCTAAAATGGGTGTACACGGTCGGGCACAAGGCCTGCACGAGCGGGTAGAAGCTGTGCCCGCTCGGGCCCTTGTTTATCTCAACTAACTCCTAAGATTTAGAACGGCCAAACTAAGAGAGATCTGATCTAAATAATGGAGTTTTCGAACCAGAAAGAAAGGGGGACGATTCAGAGACATAGAGGACAGATTTGGAGAGATCGAGAAGGACGAAACGAGGGATCGGAAGCATGGAGGATCTATTGAAGACATCGGTTGATGAATAGGGAGCATTCTTATTCTCTTTCTATGTCGAATTTAGTATTCTTTTATGTTTCGTTTTCTGAGTTCATGTCCAAGTAGATCTATTGCCATAGGTTAGAGAGTATTGCCAACATGTAATGAAGTCTTGTGCTTAAGTGGATCTTAAATGAATGGTGGATCTTAATGCTTTCATACTTGTACGCCACTCGATATGAATGAATTTGGTATTTTATCATGTTTTCAGATTTCATGGTTGATTTTAATGCTTCAATACTTGTACGCCACTTGATTGATGATATAGAAGTCTAATAAATCTACGCCAAGTCATTAGACTTTGGAACTTAGCCATGATTTAGGGTTTAATCGGTTTAGAATCTACGCCAGGTCAATCGATTGGATCTAGGGATTAGGATAGCGGTCGTAATGCGTCTATGTATGTGAGATGCGCAATAGATACATTGGTATACGCATGCTAGATAGTGAACAGGTCTACGCTAGTCAGTTCCTATAGGAGAGCTTGAATTCCCTGAACTCGTGATAGTATCTAAGACCAATTATCTCGTTAGAACTTCGTTACATCGTTGTGCGACTCTCGAGACATATGGTGTTTAGTCTTTGAGTCATTCCTATCATTAGTTTAGTTTAGTTTGCATTTGCATTCCATCCACTATTGATTTTACACGTCTTATTCATTAGTCTAATAGCTTTAGAGTTGCATCAATTCCTTGTGTTCGACCCTAGTTGCTACACGATCCGTATTCTTGCAGAAGCGTTAGTCTAGGTAATTTATTACTTGAGTCTACACACATCATGTGCGATGAACATCGATGACACAAACACCTTGCATGTATCAAGCCCATAAATATCGTTTTAGATTTTCTTTTAAAACCGCCTGGGCGGCAGTTTTAGCGTAGTCGACTGCCCAAGCTGTGATTCCAAGGCACCTAGACGCCGATCGACTTATGTGTCCGATTATAGCATTTTCTAAGTGGTTGCTTGCCGACGAGCGTCCAGACAGTGACTAGTCGGTCGCCTAGAATGCCTTTTATGACACTGGTTTGCACAAAATACTTACGTCACTACATAAGCTATAATAGGTATTATGTGAATATGTGGATAGTGATATTTAACTTCATGTCCTTAGTGTCTGTACTTTTTTCCTCTCATGTGAGAATGAATATTGATATTAAGCAACTTCTATGGAATAGTTTTTTTTATGTGCCTTTACCTTTACAAACGTTTGGGAGTATTTTCTTTTTTTGTAGTGTATTAATACTCTTTCATACTATAGTAAAGTGGCTTCTTTGTTAATACACCATTGATAATTACGCATTATCATATTGAGTAATCTCTAGGTTTAAAAGTTTTCGTCAATATATAATGCGATTCTTTAGTCTAAAACACCATATATATACTACTACGTCTATAGTTAAACTTTATAATGAAATCCTTCCACATATTATTTTAGATGTTGTTCAATGAAATATAGTTTAATGACATAATTTGATTTTGTTTTACAAAATATATTTCAGCGAATACGCGCAATACAAACCACTTTTGACAAGCATCTACAATTAAAAGGCGAATCCTCATGAAGACCATCAAATGACGGTATGCTACTGTTGCAAGCATTTCACACGGTAGGTATGTACTTACAACACATATCGAGCATGTTTGATAACAATTTAAATAAATTCCTATCTAAACATTTAATTAATGTCACAACTATACACACCCATGACAACTTATAGGAGACCAAAGATTTCTTGCGAGCATTAGAACAACAAAATGTGGTTTGTTGAACGCTCAAACAAAGGAAATGACGTTATCGATTCGAGATTCATTCTATGTTATTCCCAAAGAAAAATATTACTGTCGAAGTTACTAGATTCTCCATTGTGTTTGAGAAAACTATTTTCGAGGGATCATAGGCATCACAATCATTTCAAAAAACATATTCGCGCTTACAATATGATATTTGCATTTATATGTATGGACGAAAGTATCGATGCATCAGTTAACATCTATCAAAAGCCTTATATATTTAAAATCAAGGGCTAAAAGTATCACGTGATCGAAAGTTTGCTCCCATCAACTAGAGATACTACAAAATTTGCTCAGCTATATCATCATAATGCAGATAATGAAATCGACAATAGAATACAAACAATAAGGTATGTGAAAAATATTATTTCAAAATCACCATATATTATCTTTATAACTTTGGTACTAATATATCCAAATATTTTACATAACAACGGAGCACAAAAAGGTACAAGGTAACATCAAAACGTTCTACGAGAAAACATGGTAAAAGAACTACAACAAACGGTTAATCAATATAACCCATATGTAAAAATGTTTAGAATGACTCGTGAAATTTTTTTAACATCTGATCAGCTAGAAATGAACATGCGTAATAGGAAATCATGGAAAAAAATGATAGAACTTACAACTTCTCGAATCATCATAAAAGTAGCTGCATTAATTGTGGCAGACCTAGATGAACCATTAAACTCTCGTGACATTATCTCACAAGAACATAATACAAAATACATGAGAATAAACGAACTATATCCTCATATTTATCCTTCTAATATCCATTATTATTTCTATATGACAAAGATGCTTATCATATTGGTATAGATTTACGATCCACATCATTGTTATAAAAGAAACCTCGCTTTTTAAATTTAACATTAGAGAATTTATGGTGTGTCGTTTATAAGAAAGAAACACTGAATCATCGAATTTATTCATTTAGGATGACTTTTCCAACAATTTATTGTAGATTGTTTTGAATGGTTGGATTAGAGAGAATGTTTTATATAAGAAACAACCAAAACACATTACGATGTGAAACATACAATATCATACGAACTGTTGTAGAATCAGGGAACGATTCTACAACTACTGTTGGAAAAAAAGATTATATTACCTTATTCTTTTACATATAGCTCAGGATATATGAAATATAATAACTTAAATGCAATGAACTTGTGCAAAAACTTAGGCTTCCCAGATTTACTCTTAACATTTATCTGCAATCCTAGATAGTCTGAACTACAACAAATCCGACACCATTACAATGAAACATCTGAAAACAGACCGATCTTGTTTCAAGATTATACAAGATCAAACTCGAAGATCTAATAACAGATTTAACAAAAACAAGCCCCTAGATGAAATCAACGCATCTAAATTCCATTTAACATACGTTATCTCATTATGTATTAAGACCAGTGTTCAGTTACGATCAATTGTATGTTACAATTTCACGAGCGAAAAACAAAGAAACGCTAAAACTACTTCTGTTAGATTAAGCTGGCAAGTGCACAATAAAACAAGAAAACGTTGCATAAAAAACATTTAACAATATTTGAAATTTGTGTAAAGTTATAATAAATAAAATAAAATACTTTGTTATTCAATTTTAAATGAGTGCCATTCCTTTTTTCTAATAAACAAATACATACTAGTTATATGGAAACATTTTTTAAAAACATGGATTTGCCTAAAAATTGGACATTAAAATTTATGATTCATAAAATACAGCACCTTAGTAAAAAAACGGTTCATGTATGTAATTGTATAGGTTTGAATATTTCGGGTTTTGGTTCGGAATTCGATTCGAATATAATAGGTACCGATTATTCGGGATTTAGAAAACAATAACCAAATAATAATTGAATTTAAGTCGGTTCAGTTTGGTTAGGTTGTACAACGGTTCGGTTCGGTTGTATAACTATTCGGTTCGGTTATATATCATAAAATATTGTAACCAAAGTAAAATTCGAACTCTAATTTGTTCGGTTATTATTCGATTATTTTTTATTTTTTCAATTATTTATCATATAAAATTATAAATAAATGATAATATTCTGAATATTTCAAATAATTCATATATTTTACAGAATATAAGATAATATATTATTTAAATTTGATATTTAATTTTAATTATTAATTATATTATATAAATATCATTTATCGATATATTTTTATATTTTTATACAACCAATTAGTTATCCACGATTATTCTGTTAATAATCGAACCGAACTGAATCCATTCGGTGTTTTAACTTTTATACCCGATCAGTTATCTTATCTATATCCTAACCGAACCGAATGACCATAATTCGATTCGGTTTGATTCAGTTTTATATAACCAAACCGAAATGTACACTCCTAATTATATTTGTTGGGATATGTCTTGGAAGTTTCTATTTAAAAACAAGAGACTAACAGACCAGAAATCGGCTGGTTATGGGCTAATTATTAAATCTTGCTGAAGTAATCTTTAGTATTTCTTTTAAAGACTAATTAGAAATGATGAGCACCAGCTCAATTGGTGACCAAAGCCATTGAAGGCGTCGGTTATTATTAAATTTAACTTACATTTCGTTAAATTAAAAATTCTTTATATATTTTCTATTTACTATAGAACTCAAAATTATTAAAATCGTCAAATAATATATATATATATATAGATTATAATTGATCTTATTGTAAAATAAAATATCAACTTTTAAGTTTTTTTATGTTTAAGTCATTTTTTTTCGCCAGTTAGTTATTGGATTATATATTTTGTTGTTCATAAAATGTTACGAGATTATATGGCTATGCTAAGCCTATAAAAACATTTAATGTGAAATTGATTTCCTTAGTATTTAATATGCCTAACCAGAAAAACAAACGGTAGTGATTTATATATTTTTATTGATAAGATTAATAAGCAATTTAGAATTTATGCCATGAGATTCTTATATGTTTCCAATTTCAACTTTTGCACTACTACGCAGAAAAAATAAAATTTTAAACTACTCCATTTTTAAAAAATGAAATAAATAGGTATATTATCTGTTAATTTATAAATAATAAAAATTAAGTACATTCATTAAAATTGATAAAAAAAGATATTTCCCCAAATATATTGTTGTCTTACCAAATGACGTTAGTATGATTCTGAGGATATCCTTTCTACAAAGCAAAGTTTGAATGCTATATCATTACTTAAAATGCGTGACCATACAATTTTAGTCTTAAAAAATAATTAAATTTATTGAACTTTTTATGTGAGTTGTCATATATCTAAGGGAGTTGACCAGAGATAAACAAGGGTAGAATGGAATTTAAGAAAATATTTTCAGAATCCTACCTGACTTCAGATTCTCACTCTGATTTCAAATCTTGGGATGCTATAAAAATTGAACAATCCGCCACCAAACCCTTGCTTGCAATTGAAATACAAAAATATCTCATTCTTCTTCTCCGCCGCCGCCTCTGACGGTGGCGATGGGGTCAGCAATTCAATCTTCGCCGCAGCCTCCGGCGACAGGGACCGTTCTGTTAGGGAAGTATCGGATGGGACGGGTTCTTGGCCATGGAGCATTCGCCAAGGTTCACGAGGCGTGGTCCATGGAGACCGGCGCCATCGTGGCGATCAAGCAGATCGAAAAGGAGATATCCGCCAACGCCGGGAAGCAGGAATCGATGATCCTCGCTGAGATCATAGCCATGCGCCGACTTAAGCACCATCCCAACATCATCGGAATCCATGAGCTTTTGGCAACGAAATCGAAGATCTACATTGTCATGGAATTCGCTGCCGGCGGTGATCTCATGTCGCAGGCCATCCGACACGGGGGGAAATTGCCAGAAACAATGGCGAGGCGGTATTTCCAGCAAATAGTCTCGGCGCTCAGCTTCTGCCATGAAAACGGCATCGCTCATCGCGACATCAAGCCTCATAACATCCTCCTCGACAAAGACGGGAACGTTAAGGTCTCCGATTTCGGGCTCTCGGCGTTTCCGGATCGGCTCAGGAACGACGGACTCCTGCACACGGCCTGTGGGACGCCGGCTTACACGGCACCGGAGGTTTTCGAGCGGCGGGGATACGACGGAGCTAAGGCCGACGCGTGGTCCTGTGGAGTCGTCCTCTTCAGCCTTCTCACCGGATTCCTCCCATTCAACGATGTTAACCTCGCGGTAATGTACATGAAGATCCGCAAACGAGATTTCAAATTCCCGGACTGGATGCCAAAATCGACCCGATCCATCATCCACAAACTCTTGGATCCGAATCCCGGAACGAGAATCAGCCTCGAGGAGGTAATGCAAACGCGATGGTTCAGAAAATATCTAGAGAAGCAGAATCAAATTGACACCTCAAATTCGGCGAAATTCGAATATGCATCGGCAAACGCATTCGACATAATATCATTCTCGTCGGGATTGGATCTCTCCGGATTATTCGAGGCGAAGAGTCGGAGAGGGAAGAGGTTTACGGCGGGGGTTCCGGCGGAAGAGTTGATGGGAAAAGTAGAGGAGATAGTAGGGAAGTTAGGGTACAAAGTAGTAAAAAGCAGAGGGAAGGGAGGAGGAGCTGCGGCGGGGCTGAGGAAGGAGACGGTGAAGGTAGTTGTGGAAGCCGTTAAGATTCCGGCGGAATCGGGGGCGAAGACGGTTGCGGAAATGAGGGTGGAGGAAGGAGAAGTGGGAGAGGAAGAGTGGGAAGAATTGAAGAAAGGGCTCCAGGAGATTGTTTCGTCATGGCACAGTGATTTGTTCTTCTGATGCGACTGGGTCTCCTACAATTAGATTTCATAAAACTAATTTTGTTTCACTTTGGCGGCGGCTTTTTTTTGTTTTCTAATTGGCGGCGGCTACAATTAGAAAATGCTAATTTTTCATTTATTTCTAGTTGTATTTAATCATAATAATAGCAAAAATCACGGAACTCATTACGGATTTAAAGCAATGTAGTGTGTGTATATATATATATACGTATATTACATTTCAAAACATGTCAATTAAGGAAGTTCCATGAAAAGGTTTATCCCATTAAATTCTGGTAGTCAAGATTCTACGAGAGCACATTAGATTTTCCAAATTTTGTAGAACTGATCGCGAAACCGATTAGATTGGATCGAGGACAGATATGTCATTCCACGGACAAGTCAAACAATTAAACAATCGGACACACAGCCACGTGTTGCAGCTCAATTCGTCTGTCGATTCGTTAAACACGACAGGCAGTAACGAGTTAACTCCTAAGCTTATCCGAGAAAAAGGGAAGCGGGCTTTCTCGAGCTCCACACACACAGAAGAGTAGCAGAAGAAGAAGAAAAAGAAGATAGAGGGAGGAAATAATGGTGGCGATAAATTCAATGGTCACTGTTCTCTCTCCCAAAGCCATCCCCAGAGCTGTCCAATCGAAACTTGGGATTAGGGTTTCTGATCAGAACGTCCATTTCTCTCCAAATACCAAATCGTACGGGAATTTATGCTGTAAATCGAGGTTAACGAAGCTGGTTACGGCGGCTGGATTGTCGGAGATCGAACCGGACATCAACGAAGATCCGATTGGTCAATTCGAGCTCAATAGTATCAGTCCTGTAAGAATCATAATTCCTGATCAATTGTGTAATGTTCTGTTTCGGGTATCTTGTGGGTGATTGGTCAAATGTGCTTCAGGGTGATTTGGGATTGCTGATGATTGTTTCAGGAGGATTTTAAGTATGGATATTACGACGGAGCTCACACTTATTATGAAGGAGAAGAGGAGAAAGGTACTTGTTCTTGAATCCCCGCCATGAATGCTCGATGATTTCTGCATCTGAGTTTGAAGGAAATCCTAATTAATACTGTTTCTTTTCGGCTTGCGTTCGTTTTAATTCGGTATTTCACCGTGCGTTGTTCTTGTGTACTGGTATTAACTGCAGTTTTGTTGTATAGATTCTTTTCATAACCATAATGACTTTTGTGAGGACTCTCTCTGCTAAGCGTTGATCAATGTTTCGATGGTTTCAGGGACATTTTGGGGAGCAATTGCGGATGATGTCGCTGCTGTAGAACCCCCAACGGGTTTCCAAGGTAGGCATTTAGTCGGATGGTGTTGAAAGAAAACCCTTTCAGGGATTGGTATGGTCATGTCTTAAGATGTCTCAGAGTGATGGAATCTGGTTGCATACGCAGGATTCATTTCATGGATGTTCCTTCCGGCTATGGCTGCAGGGATGTACTTCGATGTTCCAGTAAGTGAAATTGTTGAATAGACGAGCATTGCAGGCTTCGAGTTATGAGAAAATAAAAAGATAAAATGTGGTGTCAGGGGGAGTATTTGTTCATAGGAGCAGGGATATTCACAGTGGTGTTCTGCATCATAGAAATGGATAAACCTGATAAGCCCCACAACTTCGAGCCTCAGATATATAACATGGAGAGAGGTGCTCGTGATAAGCTCATCAATGACTACAACGCTATGAGTATTTGGGATTTCAACGAGAAATATGGTGATATCTGGGATTTCACCATCAAAAAGGACGATATCGCCAAGAGATAGTTTCTTTTTTCCAATTTGAATATTTGTCATTATGATGTTATTACGATGAACATAAAAAACATATATGTTATATGTACATGCCCTTGATTTGGAGGTTCACTTCAGTTATGGTGTGACTATCCTATAATTAACAAATTCTTGGGGTTATAAATTTAATGAGATCTACCGTCAATCTTGATCCAGCGCAGCGTTTGAATTACGTCGAAATGTGTAGTTCCACGTAAAATCGCACAATTTAAAAAGGTGGAAAAGAAATCGTGTATTGAGTACAATGGAGAGATTGCCAAGATATTGTTCCTAAACTATCGGTATATCATTGTTCCTAAACTGCCACGATCCAAGAGCTTAGGATGGTTGGGCGGATCACAAGCTTTGGTGAAAATTTTGGATTCTCAACTCGCGAAGGAGTTAGTTAGGACATCCAAGAACTTCAGTGAAAATTTTGACTAGTTTCGTTGTTCGAATATGTAAGGTGCTAAGGCATCTTCATATGTTTTTTTTTCTAGATAAATCGGTAATCAATCTTAAATGTTAAGGGTGGACACGGGTCAAATACATAGAAAATTTTAGGATATTCGAACTCAAACGGATAACGGTTTTGTACCCGAATTCGAACCCGTGACATGTGGATACACGGTTTTAGGGGTACCTAAAAAATTGACTGGGTATCCACAAGTATCTGAACCCAATTTTTTTAAATATTAAAATATATTTTGATATGAGTTCGAGAGTTCGAGTAGCTGATGCGTTGTATAGGTGTGATCTAATCATATCAAGTTTTAAAATTTATACATATACCAAAGATACCACAAGGATACAGATCGTGTAGTGATAAGGTCGAACACAAGAACTAAGTAGGATTAAAACTAATAATTTCACGAAAAACTACAATCATGAAAAATCAGAAGTATAGATGTATCTAATATGAACAAGTGAAATAGACTACAATTACAATATATACATTTGAGATGATGCTTCTAAACTCGAGAATTGTTCCCACATATATACCTCGCTAAAGGTTTCGAGAAATATCATTTTGTTTCTATCGGAGAATTCAATCATTTTAAGTGGATCTATCTGTGCTTGAAATCTAAATCTTGTTTTAGCATATAGATTATTGACGTCTCCATCTAGTGACCTCATACCGAACGTGCGATCAATAAATTTAGATACTCTCGCAGCATAGATTCCTATCCAACATCTAAACTATTAGGCACTGATCTACATGTTGAATGGATTGAAACTAACAATTTCATGAAAACTAGTCATGAAAACTATGAAGATGTATCTAATATGACCAAGTGAAATCGACCACACTTACAATTATATACATGTGAGACAGTGCTTCTAAACTCAAGAATTGTTCTCACGTATATAACTCGCTAA
Source organism: Gynandropsis gynandra (assembly GCA_036759665.1). Classification (NCBI taxonomy): domain Eukaryota; kingdom Viridiplantae; phylum Streptophyta; class Magnoliopsida; order Brassicales; family Cleomaceae; genus Gynandropsis; species Gynandropsis gynandra. The sequence continues at coordinate 31,672,119 of CM071867.1, forward strand.
AAGTTTGTTTTATCAGAGAATTCAATCATTTTAAGTGGATCTAGCTACACTCACAATCTAGATATTATTCTAGCGTATAGATCATTGACATATCCATCTAATTACCTCAACTGAACGTGTTATCAATAAATCTACTTGTGTATTATTGCTCGATATCCTTATTCCTAAACCGATTAACTTACCTCTCGATATGATTCATAACAACAAGGTATGTCTTATTGGATTCAATGTTTTCATACCGAAAAGAAGACGGTGGAGGCTCTGGGTCAAGTTTGGACGTCTTCTCCATTGCGAAACCAGCGTGCATTTCATGTGGTATCTCCTCACATGAGACTCATAAATTTCGTGTACATCTCAGCTCCTTCGTCCGTAAATCCTGCATCTTCGCAAACTCGTGTTAGGCATTGCATAAGCGGATCGAAAACACTTACTTGATCATGCGTGTCTTTCTCTAACTCGTGCAGCGAATCAACTGTAAAGCAAGACTCCTTGGATAAGGGTCTGTTCATGGGGCTGGACCAGTTGAATTCGATCGTCTTATCTCCGACACGTAAGGAATGCTTTCCTTGTTGTACATCTATCAGGGCACCTGTAGTAGCTAGAAACGGTCTACCAAGAATAATAGGTATTCTAGCGTATTCCTTTATCTCAAGTATAAGAAAATCAGTGGGAATGCAAAGCTTACCTACCATGGTGGGAATGTTCTCAACAATTCCCACTGGATATCTTACCGAACGATCCGCGAGGCGTAGAGACATGTTTGTAGGTTTGAGATTCCCGAAGTCCATCTGCTTGAAAACTGAGTGTGGCATGATGCTCACGCTTGCCTCTAAATCGCACAAAGTATTATCAATATCAATATTATCTATTGTGCATGGGATGGAGAAGCTTCGCGGGTCCTTCAACTTCGGGGGCAACTTGTTTTGAATGACACATTCCTCGGCTTCGCGGGTCCTTCAACTTCGGGGGCAACTTGTTTTGAATGACAGCGCTGCATTCCTCGGTGAGTGCTACCGTCTCGTTCTCTTCGATATGCTTCTCTTTGGAAAGTATCTCTTTGATGAGTTTGGCGTGATTAGGCATCTTTTGGAGGGCTTCCACGAATGGGATGTTGATGTCAAGCTTCTTGAGACCCTCTACAAATCTGCCCACTCGTTCTTCATTCTTATTGCTCACCAACCGTTGAGGAAACAATATAGGAGGTTTGTATGTCGGTGGAGCAACGTATGGTTTGTCTAAATCTGGTTCGATTCCTTCCATAATCGCAATCTTACCTTATCCTCTTTTCATGGACGTACCAGCAGCTTGACCTTGCTCTTTGGAGGGCGAATTCTCAACCACATCACCGTTGCACACAGAAATAGCATTCATGTACTCTCTCGGGTTCAGTTCGGGTTTACCTGGGAGCTGTCCGGGATTCCGAGAGGATGAGGCAGCCTGCTGTGCTACGGAGTTCTCTAAACTCTTCATGATTGCTCAAAGATTCCATCTGATTTTTGAGCTCATTGATCGCTGTCCCCACATCCGCATTGAATTTGGTTTGAGTCGATGTTTGCTGCCTTTGCTCCTTGATAAATTCAAGCAGTACCGCCTCAAGGTTTGACGAAGGGGCTTGAGGAGGTTGAGGAGCTTGCGGAACTTGTTGAGCTTGCTGGAATTGATGGTTATCTTGGTGGTACGTTTGCTGTCTTTGCTGAAATCCCGAAAACTTACCGGTTGAGTCGTTCGTTACGAAAGATTCGGGTGATTCCTCCAATTCGGGTTGTAGGTATTCCCGAATTGAGTGTTTCCTTGCTGCTGGGCATAATTGAT
>CM071867.1:31674030-31685822 GCA_036759665.1 Gynandropsis gynandra
GATCGCTGTCCCCACATCCGCATTGAATTTGGTTTGAGTCAATGTTTGCTGCCTTTGCTCCTTAATAAATTCGAGCATTACCGTCTCAAGGTTGGACGGAGGTGCTTGAGGGGGTTGAGGAGCTTGCGGAACTTGCAGATCTTGCTGGTTATTTTGCTGGTATGGCTGCTGTGATTGCTGAAATCCCGAATACTTCATCAGTTGAGTTGTTCGGTATGACAAATTCGGGTGATTCCTCCAATTCGGGTTGTAGGTATTCCCGAATTGCGTGTTTCCTTGCTGCTGGGCGTAATTCATATGTTCCACATTCTCTTGCAGTGTGCATTGATAAGCCACGTGTTCTGTATCTCCACAATTTACGCAGTACATGGTGTTCGCTGTATTACCCGTCGCTCTGTTCTGATTCGGGTCGTATAGGCGACGAGTGCTGTTAGGCATACCTCTCGGTGTTGACCACATGGTGTGGTTCATGGCAAGGTTATCGATCAGCTCGTATGCCTCCTCGACGCTAAGATCCATAAGTGATCCTCTGGCAGCGTTATCCAACGTCGTTCGGTGTTCATCTGAAATTCTATTGTAAAAGGTTTGGATAACGTACCACTGCTCAAGACCATGGTGTGGACACAACTGCAGAAGATCCTTAAATCTGCCCCACGCTTCAAACAAAGTTTCTCCTTCTCTGCATCTGCACGTTGTGATTTCCCTCCTCATCTGAATCGTCTTGCTCGGAGGAAAGAAACGCGATAAGAACAATGTGCAGAGCTGATCCCAAGTAGTGATAGATCCAGTGGGGAGCGATTGCAGCCAAGTTTTCGCTCTTCCCCCAATTGAGAAGGGGAAGAGATGCAATAAGATCGCATCCTCTGAGACTCTGTGTATCTTGAACGTACCAGAAAGCTCAAGGAAGTCTCTGAGGTGCTGATGGGGATCCTCGTGATTTCCACCCATGAATTGCTTCTGATAAAACATGTTGATCATTGTTGGCTTAATTTTAAACTGTTCTCTCACAACAGCGGGCATCCTTATGGCTGTTTGCACGTTGTTCATGTTCGGCACCACATAATCTCTAAGACGACTGGTGGAGGAGCCTGTGGTTCTCGCGGTTGAGGCATGAGTGGATGTTGCTGCAAGTGCCCCAAATTACCGAGAGGTAATTGTGGCTGTCCATGGCCGTTCTGATTATCCATATCTCGTTGATTTGACGGCCCCGTGTTACCTTCTTCCTTGCCCTTTCTCAGTTGTCAGCAAGTTCGCTCGATCTCTGGGTCATTTGGAGTAGATTTGAAGCACCTTGAGACCTGATCATAAACCAACAAAGGACAAATAGACGGAATTAGGTAGAAAGAACGAAAGAAAAGAAAAAAAAAACAAAAACAAACAAGAAGGACTCTAGGCTCGAATCTAAGACGCGTTGACAATAGTCCCCGACAACGGCGCCAAAAACTTGATGCGTTATCAAAGTTAAACAAATAATCTAAACTACCCGCAAGTGCACGACACGTGTGTAGTACTTCAGGTGTCGATCCCACAGGGACTATGCAACACAACCTAAACTCAAACTACAAATCAAACTTGCTAACGAACGAAATATGGTTTTGAGAATGAAATACTAAAAACAAATAAAAAATCTAGTTCTTAAGAATGAGACAAACATTCCAGGAAAAACCAGTTCCACCACAAGACTACCGAAACCAACAATCAACCTATCTATCATGCAATCCCAGTCAAGTTATCTAAAGCAGATGATGCTAATATGATATCTACCCTCTCTCGAGGCATAGACACGTGATCTAGTCTAGTTATCCCCTACTTTCGTGGCTGACACCTTGAACTAAACCCATAATACTTGTGATTCATCCGTTTACCCTCAACTGCTGCTACCCTACTTTCGTGGCTTAACCTCTGTTGTTCTAAACCTGATCTTCTAGAACTAGAATTGTCCTTTCGGTCCTTCTTCTAACCCCTAACACATGTATTTACTTTGCCTTCGTAAATACAAGTCATTTAAAAACTCAGATAAAGAATAGATAAACGAAAACGGGAAGATGCATTCAAAGATAAATCAAAAGTTGTTCCGGGATAGCCATGGGCTAATCCCTTCTCCTAGAACAAACAAACTACTCGCTCATGTGTCCGTAAACAAACATAAACAAAATAGAAGGTCTAAGGAACATGAAAACCAAACGAAACCGAAGTGTCGGGTTGATCTCCAATGCTCCTTGTAAGTCTCCTTCACAAGAACCTTCTCCTTCTCTCTACTCTCTCCTCTCGATCAAGAACTGAAAACTGAGTGAATGAGCTCGACCCCTCACTCCTCTCCTCTTCTTTCCTTTTCTCCCTTCTTACCTTATGGACGTTCAGTTATTCCTTATGTTGCAGCAACCATCGATTGTTGTCTTTTTATGAGTTTCCATTCTTGAATAAGTTTGGTGACGTTTCCATTATTTCATTCCAGCGAAATATCACTTATTCCTCTTCTCTAAAGTCGTTTTCCTTATTGTATAAGTCCCCAACAAACTCCCATTTGTTTTAAGTCAAATTAACTTATTTGGAGTTACAGGTGACGGACGCGACCCGTGCGGGCAGGGTAAGTGACCCGCTCGGGTACGGTGCAGAAGATCATGCAAGAACGCGATGGGAAAAGAGGCAGCCCGCTCGGGCTGAGGTGCTGCCAGCTCGGGCTAAGGTGTTGCCCGTTCGGGCTGAAGTGCTACCCGCTCGGGCTGAGACCCCGAGCGTGGTATTTCTTGCCCGACTCGTGCTCAATTCGCTGGACAAAATCACCGTAACAAGCCCCGCTCGGGCTAGGGAGTTACCCGCGGGCTGATGCCATTCCTTTCCGATTTTCATCCCATTTGTTCTGTGATGATCCTCGATGTTGGTACTTTGTCTCGTGCCGTGCACGTCCTTTAGCTCCAAAATGAACCGAATACGCATTAAAACCTGTAAGAACATGAAAGCACAAAAACGAGTAAAACGGATACAAAATCATACGTAAAACATCGCATCTATATCGTAAACATATCTAAAATAATGCAAGAAATACGTATGAAAACAAGATGATCACAAACCAATCATAGGTACCAATAAAATTCATATGTGTTATAGTGATATTACTGAGAAGGCACCAGTACGTGCAACAGGATTCGGGTACCCAACGAGAAGGAGACGATGCATAAGACGATGATGAGGACGCCCACCTCGATGATGATGATGATGATGATGATGATGAGTAGAGTATCTCGGTCAAGCTCGGGACCTTAAACAAGCACTTCTCGGGAGGGAATCCGAGCTTCATATAATTTTTATTTTGATTTCTAGGACTTAACTCTTTTCCTTTCCCGTATGCATGTACTCTACCAACTACCATGATGTATCGTAATTTTTCTATTTGTGTTCGTGTGACTGTTATCGCAGGTTCTCCACTTTGATATTACTCACAACGAAGTAGATGCATACAACATACACTTTGATATTTCTGGTTCGCTCGATAGAAGTCTGAACTAAATTTGCTTAGTTCTTTGTTCGTATGACGCGTTATTGTGCATGATGGCTAGTTTTTCGAAGTACTTATACTAGTATTCAATTGTTGTCTGACTCTTCTTGTGCTTAAATTTAGTTTTTGCTCTAGGATGAGCAAAGGTTGAATTCTGGGGGAGTTTGATAACGCCTAATTCGTCCTAGTATTTTTATCTCTTTCTAGAGTAGTTTTATTATGATTTTGGACTTTATCGACTTATTAAGTAGATAGTGGATTTAGGCATCGAGAGAGTCACTTCCGATAATTGAGGTTGAATTCCCTATTGAGGTTGAGCTCCCCATAGATCTTTATGCATCTAGATGTTTGATTTGCTACATCGAGAGAATGAGTACGCTGATTTCCTAGGTAATGGATTTAGGCATCGAGAGAGTCACTTCCAATAATTGAGGTTGAGTTCTCCATTGTTTTTGATAATTGAGATTGAGTTCCCTAATATTCTTCATGTATCTAAATGTTCGATTTGTTGCAAAGAGAGTTGAGTACATTGATTTCCTTGGTAGTGGATTTAGGAATCGAGAGAGTCACTTTCGATAATTGGGGTTGAATTCCCTATTGTTTTTCATGCATCTAGATGTTTGATTTGCAGCATCGAGAGATGAGTACGTTGATTTCCTAGGTAGTGGATTTAGGTAGGGTTGAGTTCCCCATTGATCGAGATAATTCGATTTCATGATTCATAGAAACGTGCATTACATGACCCGACATTCCCGAAACCCATGGAGTTTTATCTTATTGAATTTTTCCCGTTAAATAGTTTAGTCATCATTTTGCATCCACCGATTTGATTTATACATGTCATGTTCATTAGTTAAATAAATTTATAATTACATCGGTTCCTTAGTGTTGACCCTGGAACTATATGATCTGTATTCTTGCGGAAACGTTGGTCTAGGTAATTTATTACTTGAGATCCACACACATCAAATTTTTGGCATCGTTGCTGGGGAATTGATTATGGCATTAGAGTTAGGATACTTCTGAACTAGGACACAGTCCTTTCCGGAGTCTTTAGTTTGTTTTTCATATCTTTTTAGTCAATTTTTACCTTATGGAGCTCACCCGAATCTTTCAATTGTTCTTTTCTTGTGCAGCTCATTCGTGCAGACGAGAGCGAAGAGGAACAAACGGCAGAATGTGGTAACCCAAACGTGCCGTCCCCTGTCGCCCCACCAGGGCAAGCTACGATGACCTATGGATCCTACAAAGTTCTTAGGCACACCTAGCTCTTGCCATGCATCAGTAGGAGGAATGATCACATCAAACTACAACTGGCATTTATTTAGATGGTAAGCAATGCAGCGTTTAGAGGGAGACCTGTTGAGGATATGAATCAACACTTCGGGGACTTCAAGATGCTCTGCAAAACTACCAGAGCTGGAGAAGGGATTTTGGATGAGGATGTCATGTTAGTTGCCTTCCCCTTCTCTATGAAGGACAAAGCACAAGATTGACTATACTCTCAACCGCAAAATTCTATATAGTCATGGGGACAATTGGAGGAGAAGTTTATGACACGATTCTTCCCTCAGAGTAAAGCTTAGCTCACCAAGAATCAGATCACACATTTGTGCAAGGGGCAGCCGAGAGATTATATGAAGCATAGAAATGATTTAAAGGGTTTCAACGCCTTTGCCCACACCACGACATGGACCAGAGCTACCTCATACATAACTTTCTGCAAGGACTTTTGAACAACACGAGGATACTAACATAGCCACAGCTGGAGGCTCTTTCAGTAGTCTCACGTTTTCCTAGATCGAGGACCTGATTGATCGAATGGCAGATGAAGGAAACAATGCTACAGGGGAATACAGTCACAACCTTCCAACAAAGGTGGCTAATGTGAATGAGGTGCATGCTTTACACACTGATATAGCTAAAGTCAAAGACCAAGTTGCGGGATATTTACCATATGTTGTCTAAATCACACTGTCTGCACTATTCAGAGCAATAAGGGGAACACGAAATTCAAGGGAATGAGGAAGTGTATTAGGTGGGCAACAATCCATCTTTGGGGAACACATGTAACCCCAGATGGAGAAATCACCCCCACTTCTCGTACAGGAACTCTGACGGTGTGTTGAATGCGCAAGAACCATCGGAAAAGTTTTAGCCAATGGTAATGCACAGAACCCAGAATTTCCAGCCAAAAATGTAACCTCAGAATCAAAGTTATCAACCACGTGCGCTACCGCTAACCCAATCTGAAGCAACCTCTGATATCAACGCCATGTTCGCCCGCCTCCTCCAAGAGCAACAAAATCAAAACAACCTATTGATGAAAGTGAAAACGGAGCAAGACAGTGCCCAGAAGTAGATGGAGGGTTTTAAACCAATCTTAGGCATTTGGAAACGCAAGTCGCGCAATTAACGCAAGGAGAAATGCGCCGGTAAGGACATCTTCTCGGGAAACCAGAAGTGAATCCCTGTGAGCAGATCAACACCATATACCTTAGGAGTGGTAAGATGATGGATCAGCCTGTACCTGCAACATTTGACAAGGGTGAAGCATCTATCACCGCAGTGGAAAAGGCTATTGACGTTCACGAGCATAAGGAGAAATCTGAGGAAAAAGAGGAGACAAGGTACGTAAAACCAAATCCAAGGCCACATCCTTTTCTATTTCCACAACGTCAGCGCAAGAAAAATGACGATGCCCAATTCTTAAAATTTGTTAAAATGCTGAAGAAAATGCACATCACCATTCCGTTCCATGAAGCATTGAAGAAGATATTTTCTTATGCCAAGTTCTTCAAGGACATTCTTGCGAACAAGCGGAATATGGAGACGGAGACTGTGATGATGACGAACTCGATTCTGTAACTGGACTTACCAAAGAAAATACTCGATCTAGGTATTCCCTTGTAAAATAGGTGATTATGAGATTAACCACGCTCTTATTGATGTCGGAGCAAATGTAAGCGTGCTACCATTACCTCTATACTAGAAAATAGATCTAAGAGGCTGAATGGATCTACGGCCTACACGAATGACACTCACTATGGCCGATCGAAGAGTGAGGATCCATGAGGGCATGCTAGAAGACGTGCCACTACAAGTTAGGAAGTTCTTCATCTCGGTTAACTTTGTTGTCATGGACATGGAGGAAGACAAGAAGATCCTGATCATCCTCGCAAGGTCATTCCTCAACACAACGAAGACAATCATACATTATGATGAAGGAAGACCCACACTGATATTCGGCAATGAGAAAGTGGAGTTTAACTTAAACGGAACGCTTAAGCAGTCGTGCATGGTTGATTCGGTGTTCAACATCGATGTCTTGGATGAATTGGACGATGAAGTGCTTGAAGAGTGTAAAGACACTAAACCACTAGAATTAGCTCTAACAGCCAGCAAAACAAGTGCCTATGTTGATCAAGATGAAGTCCACGGGTACCAACAATTCCTAGGTGCTTTCAAAGAGGCAAAAGGTGATTAAGTTGATGCATGCCCGACCAAGCAACATGTCATGCACGATCGGACATCCTCACAACAACACAGCACGATCGGGCAAGACCTAAGCCCGACTCGTGCATTGGCTTCGACAAAAAATGGAATAAGTACATGCCCGACTAGGCTGTTTGTGATGCATGACCAAGCTCCCTCCTTTAAGAACAACACGACCAAGCTTATGTAGGACATGGCCAAGCTTACTAATTTTGGACGGAGCTCGACTGTTCAGTGTGCTTTACCCGACGGAGCATTATTTGTCAACAATATTTTGGCTAAAATTTCGAAGTCTCATCCATCCGCGAAGGATTCTAAACCCGATTGTAGCATTGAGAAGGTACCAGTACGTGTAACATGATTTGGGTACCCAGCGAGAAGGAGACGACGCACGCGACGACAAAGAGGACGCCCACCTCGATGATGATGAGTATAGCATCCCGGTTAGGCTCGAGACCTTATATGTGATGTTCATTGTTCTTATCATGATCATATGAAAAATGTATAAAGGCTCGAGACCTTTCGTCCATTTTCTTTCCATTCTACATGTATAAAATTATGATCATATGAAAAATGTAAAGAGAGTGGAAACCAAGGCTAACATTCACATGTGATGTTCATTGTTACTCCCAAACGAGATGTCTAGCTCTTGTTCAAGTTAAATATGTATAACTATAAGGATAGTGAATTCGAACAAGATGAAAAAAACCTAATAGTCCAAATATTGAAAATGACTTTTAGAGAAATACGATTTAAGAATGATCTTTAGATCTCTAAATGTCAATCTACCCCACAAAACAATAAAATCAAACCTAAGCTTGAATCCTCTAATTCAACTATGTTAAAAAATTCATTCAAAATACTTAGTTGATGCAAAGTTAGATATCATAGCTATTTGGGAAAAAAAAGTTTTTTTTTTAAATTTCATATACATTATTTGATTATCTCATGGTAAAGCTAAGTATATGTGTGCTCTTGTATATTAGATTCTAAAAAAATATTATCCTAAAATGCACCTAAATGCAATAACGAAAATAGTGGCTAAGTTGCCAATGTTTCATTGCTCAAAGCATCTCGGTGTATTGTTGGAGTGCTTAGAAGTAGTTTGTGCTTGCTCCGAAATGCATAACATTAGTAAGGTCTAAATTTTTTTACTAGAATTAACATGGTCGAGCAAATAGGCAATACCTTAATTCTGTCCAAGCGCTTACTCACGATCGTTTTCTTTTCCTCACAAAAACTAGAATGCAAATACACATAAATAATTCTGAAAATATTTCAAGAAAAGTTAGAAAGATGGAGTTACGTCCATGAAAAGCGGACAAAAATGGATCGGTTTTGGGTTAAAATTGAGTCAAATTTGGGGTCAAATTTGGGGTCAAATTTAGGTAAAAATTGGGTCGGTTTAATAAACAATAAATGTTAATTTTTAGATAATTTCAATAAAAATCAAGTTACTTATTCGATTTAGTTAATTTCGAAACAAAATTGAATACAGTTTTGTTAATTATATCAAAATCGGATCGAATCGAGTTAATTAGACCGTTTAATTGATTTCAAAAAAATCGTACTCAATTTTACTCGAAATCTATTAAATCAAGTAAATCGATTAAATTGAATAATAACTTGATTTATTGTTAAAAATCGGGTTAAAATTAAGTAAAAATTCCGGCCAAATTAAGTACAAATTCGAGTTAAAATCGAGTCAAATTTAGGTTAAAATTGAGTCAAATCCAATTCAAAATTAAAACCAAAATTCGGGTCAAAATTGGATAAAAATCGAGTCGGTTAACGACTAATTAATAGATAAATAACAGATGGGGTTTTAGACAGATTTTTATAATTGAGGGGAATCGGATAAAAACTACAAATTGAGGAAAGAATCAGATAAGCGTCAAAATCAAAGGGAATAGAACTAAAGAGGTATTTTTTTACGGGATAATAGACTGTTTTTCCTTAATTTTATTCATGCCAAACTCGAAATCAATTCTAATTTTGTATATATCCCACCGACGCATCGCATGATGAAATGGGCTCACCGAACGCACAACTTGTGCACGTCACCATAATTAAATCAATCTCGTTATTCTAAATATATTTATTCATTCAAATATATATATATATATATCTATACTAAAGCACTTGCAGCCCTTTCCAGCTCTTCAATGATGACGTACCACTTCAGCTGCCATTAGAATTTGTGTTTGGCCACGTGTATGACGGATTTGCTTCGGGTCATGGATATGGGTTGCGATCCGGCCCTTTAGCTTCAACCGCTCGATTTCGCCAGCTGTTGTTGTTTCCCTTGTGCATCGCTCTCTATCCTTTGATTGCATATCTGGAGTACCAGTTGGACAGACGGATTTTGTCACCAACTTCTTCCAAACATTTTCGTTCGTTCGATTGTTGTTGCGTTTTACAAGTTTTCCATCTTTCCTTTTCTTCCATTGTTCTAGGTTTTCTATATGTGCTGTTTGTTTTTCCTCCTTCTCTCTCTTTTTACACCTGTTCTTTGGCCACAGGTTCTCGCCGGTGAATTAGAGGGAGCTACCTGAATCTAATGATGGAAATGAAGTTTATAAATCGATATGCAAAAAAGAAAAATAAGGGAAATGAGGAGGAGGGAAGCGTGAGGGAGAGAAGAAAAATAAGAAAAAGAAAAAGAGAGCTAGAGGAGGAGGAGAGGCGTGAGGGAAAGAAGAAGAAAAAAAAGTAAAATATGGAGGGAAATTATGTGCAGAACAAATGTTCATAAAATGTGACGTTACATTGGAAAATATTATGAAACCAAAGGTAACTGAATTGTGCATTGTATTTAAAATTATATATTACTAAATATTTCTTTGTATACAACATTTGTTGTGCTTGATACGCATTTTCCGACATCATCTAAGATAAGAATCTTTAATCCTTCTCGAGTTTTTGCTCTTGAAACTGCAACATATAATTGTCCGTGGCTAAAAACTGGTTTCGGTAGATATATACCAATTCTACTGAGACTCTGCCCTTGACTTTTGTTGATTGTCATTGCAAAACATAACATAACCGGAAATTGCTTTCGTTTGAAATTGAAGGGTAAATTTGTATTGGTTGGAATTAAAGGAAGCTGTGGTATGAAAACTTTGTTTCCAGCATGTGTTCCGTTGATTATTTTGCCTTCTATAATATTAGTACCCAGTTGAGTGATCTGTAGTCGTGTTCCATTACACAGTCCGAGTGTTGGATCAATATTTCGTAAAAGTATAATGGGAGCTCCCTCTTTAAGTATTAAACAGTGGTTAGGAAGACCAGGGCATTTCAAGCTGTTTAAAAATTCTGTATTATACAGTTCACATGTGTCGTTGTTGTTAGAATCGGTTGTGCACAATGTATCTGAGCTTAAATATTCTTTCAGCTCGCCGGGTAGTGATTGTAAAAGCATGTCGTTTATTTCATCAACGATTTCGTTTGTCGGACATAAGATAGCTCGTTCTTGGAAGAAAAATGGATCTTTGAATTCGGTTTTAATATTAGGATACGCATGTTTAATAATGCTTTCAATTGGATTTGTCGTCTCGGTAATTAATAAATCTTTTGGTATGTCTATAAGGTACTCGTTATTATCTGATGCGCGTAAAGATCCGTCTCCTAAGTTTAAAATCCATTTCGAAAAGTTTTCTATTTCATTATGATTTAAAGAACTGTTGCTGACACGTAGATGCATATTTTGGGTTAATTTCAGTACACGACAATAGTTCCAAATATAAGAAGAAGTTATATACGCTTGAACAGTGTCATGTCTTGTGCCCTTTGTTATAACTGGTAAGATTTGGCGGAAATCACCTCCGAAAACTACTGTTTTCCCACCAAAAGGTTTAGTTTTTAAGAAAGGAGCAACTGAACCCATGATATCTTTAATGCTTTTATCTAATGCTTCAAAACAGAACTTATGTACCATCGGGGCTTCGTCCCATATTATAAGCTGTGTTTGCTTTATGAGTTCTGCTAGATTCGTGTTCAATTTGATATTGCACAATGAGTTCTCATTTGCGTCAATCGGTATCGCGAATCGGGAATGCGCAGTACGACCTCCCTGTAACAATAATGAATTTGAGAAATATTATGAAACCAAAGGTAACTGAATTGTGCATTGTGTTTAAAATTATATATTACTAAATATTTCTTTGTATACAACATTTGTTGTGCTTGATACGCATTTTCCGACATCATCTAAAATAAGAATCTTTAATCCTTCTCGAGTTTTTGCTCTTGAAACTGCAACATATAATTGTCCGTGGCTAAAAACTGGTTTCGGTAGATATATACCAATTCTACTGAGACTCTGCCCTTGACTTTTGTTGATTGTCATTGCAAAACATAACATAACCGGGAATTGCTTTCGTTTGAAATTGAAGGGTAAATTTGTATTGGTTGGAATTAAAGGAAGCCGTGGTATGAAAACTTTGTTTCCAGCATGTGTTCCGTTGATTATTTTGCCTTCTATAATATTAGTACCCAGTTGAGTGATCTGTAGTCGTGTTCCATTACACAGTCCGAGTGTTGGATCAATATTTCGTAAAAGTATAATGGGAGCTCCCTCTTTAAGTATTAAACAGTGGTTAGGAAGACCAGGGCATTTCAAGCTGTTTAAAAATTCTGTATTATACAGTTCACATGTGTCGTTGTTGTTAGAATCGGTTGTGCACAATGTATCTGAGCTTAAATATTCTTTCAGCTCGCCGGGTAGTGATTGTAAAAGCATGTCGTTTATTTCATCAACGATTTCGTTTGTCGGACATAAGATAGCTCGTTCTTGGAAGAA
>CM071867.1:31686410-31708740 GCA_036759665.1 Gynandropsis gynandra
TATTAATCTGTTTAATATTGATTGATTATGAGCTTCTGTAGGGAATGACATTGAAGGGTATTGTTTTAGAGATTTATTACTTTTCTGTAGCAGTTGTTCTATTTCGCCAAGAGCAACGTTTTGGATCTCCTTCTCGGACATGTTGAAATCTGCAGTTTTTCAATAATAATTTAATATTTTAATAATATGCTTATGTAAACCATGGCATGATATTAAGAAAGCTAACCTGGTAATTTCAATATACGCCGACGTTTATACAATATATCGTCGGATAAAAGAAGCGACGTTGTTAACCAAACAAGTTCTGGAGATGATAGACATTTCGATGTTCACAATATGACAAATAACATTCGAAGATATGCTAGAGATGCCCATTGACTGGCCTCTTTTATTGTATTGATATATTCTTCATCATCGTCCAGAAGGCCTAATGCTCTGCACGCATCTTTAAATGTTGCTTGTAATTCCCCGTTGATTGTGCGAATATGTTCAAATGATATGGGACCTCGGATTTTATTGAGTAGCATTCGTAAATAGTATAGTTCTCCAGCATTGGGATTAATATGTTGTAATCTGCCCAAAGCAAATCCACGTTGTCGTGGTTTCCACATTTTAGATTTCTTATTCCATATAAATTTCGTGGGGAAATTAGAATACGTCAATTGTCGGGCTTCAGTATATGAACTGTTGCATGTAAACCATTCCGTGAACATTGTTCGTCGCATATGTTCATTCGATGTTATGTCATGTAATTCGTCGCCCTCGTTAAATATTATGTTCTGTTCATCGGGTAAATGGAAGTTTAGAGTTTCAACAGGTATACTTCTGTAATGAATATCAAATTTAAATATTCTCCAGCAAGCTTCGCATCCCGAAATGTAACGACAACTGTAATAATTTTTTATTTCATCGAACGGTTTTTTTGAAACCATTTCTCCTGTTGTCGTTATTGTCGAAACTACTCTGTCACAGCCTTTGTTTATGTATTTGAATAGATATTTGATCGCTTTTGTTTGGTTACACCATTCTAAATTGATATGAGCTCTGTACCTTAGAAGAAGAAAAGGGTTATATGGAACTATGTATCGATTATCTAATTTGATTCCACCTTTCGTTATAAATTTTCCGTTGTCGGTCCTTTTGTAAATAGGGTAGCCTTCACTGTTAATGTATGTTGAGTCGTTGAATGGTTTTGGAAAACGTTTGGTGCATTTTCCTTTATCCATACATGCAGAATATTTATTTGCCATACCACATGGTCCATGCACCATGGTCTCTTGAACTGCATTATATAGTACAGGACTAACGTCATTGTCTGGGATTTCCGCTGATATGATTGCATCAATATCAGCTGAAGTTGGTAGTTTTGACTGTCTTTTGAGGAATAGTAAAATATGTGCATGAGGTAGTCCTCGTTTTTGAAATTCCACTGTGTAAATACCTGTTGAAAAAGGAGTACAAAATTAGATTAAAAGGATTAGCCGAGAGTATAGAATATAAGCAGTGTAAAATACCTGCATTAATTTCTCCTAGTCTTTTGTTTATTTTCAAATCCGTTAATAGCTCTTCCAGTTTCACTTTAAATAATCGCGCTAAAAGATCAGGCCTGTTTTCTGATGTATCATTGTAATGGTGCAGAATTCGCTGGAGTTCGGGCCATTTAGGATTACACGTAAATGTTAAAAATAAATCAGGGAATCCAAAGTGTTGGCATACGACCATTGTGTTTAGATAGTTCTGTTGCATATATCGTGAGCTACCTGTAAATGATGAAGGTAATATAATTTTTTTCCCAATAGCTGCAGATGAAATATTACCTGATTGTGCAGTTTCCTGTATTGTTTTATAATTTTCGCTGCGTAATTTCGTCTGGTGATTTTTTATGTAAGAAATTCTTTCTGATTCCACCATATAGAAGCCATCAACAACAAATTGTTTGAAAAGTCTTTTTGAATGTAGTATATGAGAAGATTCAGTATGTCTTTCTTGTAAGCGATAAGCCATAAACTCTCGTAAACTGATCCGGGAGCGCGGTTTTTTTGCAAGAGAAATCGTGGGTCGTAAATTTAAACCAAGATGATATCCATCTTCTCCACATGGAAATAGCAAAGGATACTGCAATGGAAGGTACGGCGGATGCAATTCATTGATTCTTATGTACTCAGTACTATGTTTTTGCAAAATAATATCTTTTGTATTCAATCTTTCGTCCAAATCACCCACAATTAATGCTGCTACCTCCGAAACGTCTGGCAAATTGTAGACTCTATCTTGGTTATCACGATCTCCTATCAAGCATAATTGCATTTGTAGTTCGGAAGACAATGTGAATCTATCACGAGCCATACGGAATATTTTGACATAAGGATTGTGTTCATCAAGCATTTGTTTTAGGTTGTTTACAATATCTTCACGTATAGGGCTTGTGTTGCGTGCTGATGTCTCGGCTGTACCACTGTGATGGTAAAGGAGTCATTATAATGCGGGGCAAACTTTTTAAAACACTGTACTTGAAACAGTGTAATGATAGCGTACCTTAGTGCATTTATTCTGTTGTTAACTTCATTTTCTGTATCGTGGATGTAAAGCTGGGCGAATTTCGCAACCGCACCAAGTTCTGGCAATAAGCTTCCAATTCTATGGTAAGGTTGTCCATGTATTTTGAATATGTATGGCTTTTGATTGAAGTTTACTGAGGTATCGATATGGCCGCCCATTGACGTAAATGCAAACATCATGTTGTATGCACGAATATGTTGTTTGAAGTGATCATGGTATCTATGATTTCGTTTGAGCAAATTTTGTAAGTGTTGCGGGGGTTCTAATAGTCTAGGTAGCGATATATTTCCTTGTGAGCAACATAAACTGAATTTCGGATTGTTTGAAAGGCTTCTTCTGTCTAACCGCTCACTGTACCACATCTTTGCATTACAATGTCCACATAAATACGATTGGTCGCCAACATCTGCATAAGGGATAAAACCTATACATAGGTATAACAATATGAATGAATACGTATATGAAGATACATATTACCATTTTGTACGCATGCTATGTACGGAAGAACTAAATGATAGTTCTTACCCAATAAGTTGTTCGAGTGTGCGATCATACTATTATTTACTGGTGTAAAAGCTGAACAGCTGCCATAGCATAAATCATCGCTATTTCCAAATGCACGCACTGTATGAAGGCGCTGAAACCAAGAATCGTAAAATGTTACAGTATTAGTACTTTGAAATGTGAATTATAATAATTACTGCTTTGGAAAATTTGGACCGTAAATGCAAGTTAAGTGATATATTTTTGAAATGATATAGTAGTAGTTTAATTGAGAGCAATAATAGATAGGAAATTCAACTTAAAACCCCGAAACTGTTGTTTTATATATTAGCATACGTCATTGCTCAGTTTGTTTTGTACATCAAAATTTTCTGAGCCGCGGCCAGAAGACAACAACAAAGTTGGAGTTATTTAAATACAATATGACAGGTTCGAGGTAGTTGTACAACTGGAGTTTTCAAAAGCCTTCTATGCATTGCATCCAAAGAAAGATATTCCATCTCGCAAGTTACTTTTGGTCCGATCGTTTCGAGGAACTGATCTGTGAATTGGTTGGTTGTACCTTCGATGTGCTGGATTGGAGAGTAGAACGACTATCGCTTTTATCAGCATGGCGTTTACCGCATGATTGGCTACTAGACGGAGAGCTGGGAACGGATCCCATAGAACTGTTACTTGGAGTAAACTGTGGATGGTTAAGCAAACACATAAGAAAATTTTAAGTTGGAATTTATTACAACTTGTTTAAATTGTAAACAATAATGTTAGAAAATGTGAGAAATTTAAAAGACACTGTAAACAATGCAATACCTGTGTGAATGGAACCAAGGATGGGGTCTGAAAGAAGTTCGATGGGTGGCAGAGGTAGAAGTTGTAAGTTGTAGCATAAAAGATATGGATAAATAATTTGAACGAAGGAATGGAAGTGTACCCGCAGTGATATAGAGCGGAGGATGTCATCGTTATCTGTGACCTTACTGACACGATAAATAGGCAGAGCAGTCCTGTGATGGCCTCGTGAACTGGACGAACGAGAACTCTGCTGTTGTGGATAAACTGTGATCTTGAAAAGGCATGTGCGGTTTTCCAAAGCTTTTAAACCTCGAGGGATATCAGCGGAGGATATCTACGAAACATAGGTGAAACATTAAATATGTGTAGTAGAAATTCTTCCGAGCTGACGAATTTATACTTAAATCGATATCTACCTCGGGATCTTCATCTTTTACATCCAAAGCAGATTTATGTAGCAGCTGAACAGTTTCTTTATCGAACATAAGAAATATGGCTTCGCCAGTGTCGTCGATCACTTTTACGTATACACGATACCTGAGGCAAAGAACATCACAATTTATTAAAGGGGTCAACAATTGCAATTGTCAGTGTGCTTCAAAAGGTAATGACGTTTAATACTTAGGAAATGGGACGTCTGTCGTTGTTTTGCACGAATCGCAGTAAAAACGGCGCACTGTAACACGTGCTGAGGTATCGTCTGAGAGAGGGTTCACTTTTCGGGAACATGTGTTACAACCTAGATAATACCATCCGTCTCGGCTGAGAACTTCTGTCATGACCGCAGGAACAATGCAAGTTGTAGTCTGTTTCGAAGGACAATGTGGAATTAAGCAGTTTAAAAACAATAAAGAAATTAAATGGTAATACTCGATAACAAACGTACCTCTGTAGATTTGCCCAAGTGGGCAATATTTTTTTACTGGAAACGCATGCCAGAAATCCAATGACTCGCTGGGTTGTGGACGGGGAGCAAGTGAATTGATCATCTTAGGAGCCGAAAGAGAAGCAGCTGGGAACCTATTCAAAAAGGGTATAATTTATAAGACTTGTAACACATATTGTATGTTAAATTAAATATTTGGAAAAAAATATATATATATGTACGATATTAACATACCTAGATCTATATTCGGCAATAACAGGATAATTTTGGTCTAAGTAAAGCTTGCTCGAAAATTGGACATTACGAATCGTGCGCTGTTCTATTTAAGAAAAAAAATATTAAGATGTGTTATAGCAAAGCTCAAAACTGACCCAAAGAGTTTTAAAAAATACATGTAACTTTATGTAATAGCAAATAAGATTTTGCATAGAAAATATCTTTTTTATATTATCACAGTCCAGCAGAAATATTTACATCATTATAAAAGTCTATATATTCGTAAACGAAACGTTGATAAGTTTTACATAACCGAAAGGCTGTCAACATAAGGAACTACATATACTACGAAAGTGCTAACAACTATGTCGGTGATTAAAATTGCATCCGTTCTTCTGCCAGAATTAATTTCATACACTGCAAACAAAATAGACCGCATTTAAATCTCACCAGAATATCCAAACAACCGGAATGAAAGCTACATGATTGAAAGAATACGTAAAACAGTAAGCAGAGGTAGCAAATATTACCACCCCATGTTTTGATTTTGAAGAGTTGAAAAATTACAACCAGAGGGCCGTTTTCGTGAAGACGTATGCACTCATACATTTGGCTAGCGAAAGATTCCCACAGAGTGCACTCTATGACATCCGAACTGAACACATAAATCATTTGTCACAACGTTAGTGAGAGTAATTCCGATGTATGTTTACAGGGAGTTCAAATGCAAATCATACTTGGAGTCGCGGATCTGAAATGTGAGTCGCCGAGATGTCCGCTCTGTGTACGTCACATCGGTCATTTCACCAACGGTGATGACCTCGCCTATAACATCTGCACAAATTCAGAATAAAACATATTTGTTAATTAACAATGATATTTTGATATGAATCAGAGTTAAATTGCAATGTTCTTTTCATAGCTTACCAATCAAAACGGACTCTTCCAAAGCACCTGATAGTATATCAGGATAGCTAGCAAACTGGAAAAACTTGTTCATGTTATTAAGATCACCACAAGGGCGTACAACTGTGGTCGAAGTAAATATTATCTTAAAGGGCAATTGGGAAGCTCTGTATTCGCCGGAATTACGATTGACGGTAAAATTCGTAATTATACAACAAGCACCCTCCACAAGAAACCGTTGGTGGCGATACCAGAAAGTTGATCTGACAGAACATTGCATTCGATTACCCTGCAATGAACGAATCATTAGTTGAATAAGACGTTTCAAAATGAAGGAGAGAGACTAAGCACGTAACATAGGCCGGGGCACAAACTCACCCACTCGTCTAACACTAACAATTCCCAGTTCGAAGTTGATCTGGGAACGGGTTGTGCGTCGAAATTCCATATTCGAATTACACGAAAACGGATTCTGAAAGAAATCTCCTGTGTAGGTCGGACATCAGACAACGGACAATACATTTTCAGTAGAGTTATGTAGCAAAAGACTAAACTTTAAGGAATTTTTTCGGTGAAGCAGTCACCAGAACACACTGAGTTCTCCATCACACAAACTGTTATTTATACCGGGGAAACAGACGTTTAAACATGCCACGGGGTAATATTACGTGTACAACTGATTCAGCATGACCAGAGGTAATGATAACTAAAGATAAGTTGTGCTGCTCAATCAGATGACACGTAGGTTTTACTTCGGTAAGAAGGAGTCGTAGGTTTCATGAGTCACGGTAACTTTAACTGTAACACAAATATACAGTTGACATCAAGAGGTAATAGGTTTGATGAATCACCCTAAATACATTTATAAAATAGCCACGTATCACTGAGAAGTGAAATCCATGCAATGTTTAACTGATGAGGTTATTTACACGTGTGCACGAGATGGTAAGACATGGTAACTAAATTGCTGATGTTGATATTACGGTGGATATCTAATATTCACAAAATAATCCGTTTAAATGAACTAATTTTTAACCGGCCTTTTTTAATCCAAATAAAGCCGGCCCACAATCGTTTGAGAACCAAGCGTAAACACCAAAGCCCATTACACAAAGAAAAAAGACAGAGCGGTATAAACATATAGACGACGCACCACAGAATGACACATTGCATGAGCCAAACAGTGGATATTTTAATATCCATTAATTAAGTTGTTGAAACCAAGGGATAATTTTTAAAACTACGGCAAAGAAGACGATAAAACCCAAGATCTAAGAATCGAAAACAGGAGAATTTCTATTCCTGTATGCACACAATCATTTGAAAACTGAGCGAAAACACGAAAGGCCATTACAGCAGGGGAAAAGAGAAAGCAGTATAAACATATAGACTGTACACCACAGAATGATACATGGCATGAACGAAGCAATGGATATTTTGATATCCACTAATTAAACCGTTCAAACCAAGGGATAATTTTTACAACTACCATAAAGAAAACGATAAAACCCAAGATCTAAAAATCAAAAACAGGAAAACTTGTACTCCTGCATACGCGAGTGAGCAGCTAACAAATTAGTGAAACACCACATTCTAAATAATGGGTATAGCTCCTTCATACATGTAGGATAACACAGGAGACGCGAATGAAAAAGGCATTACGAAGTTTTCACAGACTTGCAACAAAACCAATACCCAATTAAAAAGCGCAAAGCGGACAGGAGGGCGCAACGGTAATCAATGAAAGGGGAAAAAGAAGAACAGAGAGCTTCGGCAACCACATTTCAGTGGGAGAGCGCAATCCCGCTTTGAACAGCATGACAGACCGAAACTACTAAAGGTGCAGCTGACATGCAGCCGAGAAACCGACCGGAGCAAAGAACAAAACGCAAAGAAACCGCAAAATATACAGTAAAACATAAAGGAAAAAACAAATTAAAAACGGGTAACCACATTTCAGTGAGAGGGCTTAAGCCCGACGTTAACCGCGACAGCGTACCCAAAGCACCGGCGAAAACCGTAAAAGACGGATAGTCAAGGAATGGGTAACCACATTTCAATGGGACAGGGGACATAACCCCGGCGTATAACGCCACATTGTACCCAGACCGCCGGCAAAGACAGTGTCTGACAGCCGCCGAAGGAAGCCGGCGAAAGGGGAAAAAATAAACCCTTAGTAAATGGCTGCCGGAGGAAGCCGACGACACAGAGAGAGAAAAGAAAGGGGAGGGGAAACAAATGGGGGATATAACCCCGGCGTATAACGCCACATTGCACCCAAATCGCCGGCAACGACAGTGTCTGACAGCTGCCGAAGGAATCCGGCGAAAGGGGAAAAAATAAACCCCTGGTAAATGGCTGCCGGAGAAAGCCGACGGCAGAGAGAGAGAGAGAAGAAAGGGGAGGAAAAACAAATGGGAGTCTGGAAGCCAAAACAGAGGTTTTATATTAACCCTAAAAAAAACAGACGGTCCAGATTTGAGGTCACCTGTCGGTGAGGAAATCTGGCCGTCGGAAGAAACCCAGATGAAGCGAATCGGACGGCCGAGATGCGTCGAAGCTGGAGCCCCGGAAGGATCCACGCGGGTAAACGGGTTTTACCCGCAACTGATCCGCCAACCCACTGCCAACCCGTTTAATCCCCACGCTACACCTGTCGCCCCCAAGATCTGGATGGCTGTCATGCCGCCACGTCACCCAATATGCACTGTTCATTCACACTTCTCTTTTACTATGTGTATGATATGGTAATTTTATTTTATTTTTTTTGGTAATGGGTATTCTATTAATATTAGATATTAAACTACAAAAAAAGCAGCGTTTTTACAAAAGAAATGGTAACCGTTAGTACACAGAGTCGTATCGAACCAAGTGCATTTTTCGAAACTAGGAAGAAAAGTTGCGTGAGAACCAATGTTGGAGTAGTGAGCTTGCTAACTCATTGTTGTCTCCTCTTAGAGCAGCCACTTTGAATCGTCCTGTCAATACGGATAAGAATGGACGCCTCACTCATAAAGTTTTGGGAGTGGATACGAGAGTTTCGTTCCCTCCATACCTTGTATAAGGTAGTCTGCCATACTAGTAGGACCAGGGTGAGGAGATGCTTTTCATGCCAAGTCCTAGTAAGCCAGCTGATAGTAGGGAGCCATTGCAGTGACGGAGTAGCAAGGCCGATCTTAGTCATGCAGGAGAGCCAAATGTGTCTGCTGAATCGGCAATCGAAGAAGAGATGATCCCTTGAATCAGGGGTATAATTGCATAAAACACAATTCGGGTTCACATTGATACCCCACGTGATCATCCGGTCCTTGGTCGGGTTCCGATTTAGCATAAAGAGCCATGCCAAAAAGGCATGCTTCGGGATTCTGGCGGAGAACCAGATAATTCTATTGCAATGTATCTGAAGTGACTGGGTGGAGAGAGATTGCCAGATTTGCTTGGCGGAGAATCTGGTCTGCAGTTTGTAATTGACATGCCATTCTGTTGAGTCCGGACCGTTGTGTGGTACCAGC
This sequence comes from Gynandropsis gynandra, assembly GCA_036759665.1. Classification (NCBI taxonomy): domain Eukaryota; kingdom Viridiplantae; phylum Streptophyta; class Magnoliopsida; order Brassicales; family Cleomaceae; genus Gynandropsis; species Gynandropsis gynandra. The sequence goes on from CM071867.1 coordinate 31,695,786, forward strand.
GATGTAAGGTATTGGCTTAGCTGCAGTTGCTTGTCGGTACGTGCAGCGGGTAAAAGCCAGTCATAGTTGTTTCGTGCATCGCTAACCTTTGCCTTCAGTGGGATTCCAAGCTGTGTTGGTCCGTTGTTCCCCAGAAAAGCAAGAAGATTTCCAAATTGTGTCCAATTGTCAAACCAGAAAAAAGTTGAAGAGCCGTCACCAATTTTTACTTTTATGAAGTTTGCAGCCCATGTCCGGATCTTTAGTAGCTTCCGGAATGTCCATGAATGCCTCGGTGAAGCCTTTAGCCTCCAGAAACTCGACCGTTGAAGATAGTTTTGTCGAACCCAAGCAACCCATACCGATCCTGCTCGGAAAAATAGCATCCATATTAGCTTTAAAGCACAAATATTGTTCTAGGTAACCAGATCCCTGATTCCTAATCCTCCCTCAGTTTTCGATTTTGTTACCGAGTTCCAGGCAACTCTGGCTCCCTTGGTCTGGTTTGGCGAGCCTTTCCAAAGGAATGCACTACAAAGGCTGTTGAGTTCCTTAATGCACTTCTTCGGAAGGACGAATGCATTTAGCCAAAACCCAATAATTCCCGAGATCACTGTACTGATGAGTTGTAATATCCCTACAAAACTTAGAAGCTTGGAAGTCCAGGATTGGAGGCGGGCTTGAACTTTTTGCAAGAGCGACTGACAATTAGTGTAAGACAGTTTTTTGGTACATAAAGGGATGCCAAGATATCTGACTGGGAGAGGGCTGGCCTTGAGACCCGTGGCTGCTTCTATGTCCGTAATCTCCTCAAGGGTCAAACCTGCCGAGAAGAGGCTTGATTTGTCGAGATTAATTGCTAGCCCGGAAATTTCTTTGAAGTGTTGAAGTACTTGAAGCACTCCTTGAACAGAGGAAAGAGAACCGTCCAAGAATATTAGAAGATCATCCGCAAAGCTTAGGTGCGTTAGCTTAATGCTTTCACATCTCGGATGATAGTGGAAAATCCCGGTTTCAGCCGCTGCATTGAGGAGATAGGAGAGAACATTGACAGCAATAACAAATAAATAGGGTGACAAAGGATCACCTTGCCTTAGCCCCCTCTTCCCCTTGAAGTATCCTGAAGTTCCGCCGTTAATGCTTATGGAGTATGCCGTTCGAGAAATACAAGACTTGATCCAAGATAAAAGTTGTGCTGGGATCTGAATTGTCTGCAATGTTTGAAGCACAAAATCCCAGATAATTGTGTCAAAAGCCTTTGCTATATCAATCTTAATAGTGATCCTTCTTGGCCCTCTTGCTTTGTGATAGTCATGAATCATTTCCGAGGCCAAAAGAATGTTTTCAGTGATCACCCTTCCTTTGACCAATGCTGTTTGATTAGGAAGGATCAGATCCGGAAGAATGATCTTGATGTGGCTGACAATGATTCTTGAGATGATCTTGCATACGGTGTTGCAACACGCTATAGGACGGAAATCAGTAAACTTGTGAGCCCCCGGTTTCTTCGGGACCAGTACAAGAAGTGTTGAATTGACTGGTGTAGGCATGTAACTTGAGTTGAAAAAATTGAGAACCGCTGAGGCAAGCTCTTCTCCTAAGGTAGACCAAGCTGCCCTGTAGAACTCTGCCGTAAAACCATCCGGGCCAGGGCTTTTATTGGCTTTTAGGGCAAACAGCTCATGCATAATAGTGTCGGAGGTGATAGGGGCAGCCATCTCATAAGTTTGGGTAAGAGAGACACAGTATGGGATGAGCCTTTGAAGTTCTGAAAGAACACCTTCCGGGGACCTTGGAGGAGGGACTCCGAGGATGTTACCGAAAAAACTGACTGCAGCCTGATTGATTTCCAATAGGGATTCCAGTCTGTTCCCATCTGGTGTGATGATGTATTTGATAGAGTTCTAAGAATGGCGAGCAACCATGGTACGGTGAAAGAAGCGGGAGTTCTGGTCCCCTGTTTTTAACCAATGAATACGGGACTTTTGTTTCAAGAATTCTTCCTCTATTAGACGGAGTCTGGACCAGTTCTCAAAATGAATATGCTCTTCGCGAAAAGTTTCCGTAGTCGGCAATTGCAAAGCCTGAACCTGCACACACTTCAAACGATCGTTAGCCTCTAAAACTCTCTTTTGTAGCTCGCTGAAGTTATCTCTGTTTAGTGTTTTCAATGGTTTTTTAAGCTTTATGCATTTGGCACTAAAACTTGAGAGAGAGTGCGATAGGGGACCCGCCGCTGCCCAAGCTCGCTCAATAGTTTGGTGGAAGTCTGGGTGTTTGGTCAGGTAGTTAAGGAATTTAAAAGGTTTCGGGTTGTTGGGTCTTTGGTTAGTGACCCTCACTATACAGGGAGAGTGGTCAGAGATGAATGGAGGCAGAAAATCAGCATAGCTCTCAGGAAATGTAAATAGCCAAGCTTCATTGATAAGTGCACGGTCAAGTTTTTTTACAGCGGGTCTGGCAGGTTGCTTATTGAGCCAAGTGTATTGCGGCCCTTGATAAGAAAGATAAAAAACTCCTATAACTTCAACACAACCTCTGAAATTGAGCATGGAAGGATGGATATGGCCGAAAGTGCTGGATGAGTGTTCTTCCGGGGACAAGATTTCATTGAAATCCCCAAGTATAATCCAAGGGATGCTAGGATCAATGGATGAGTGCACCCGAAGTAGGTGGAGCCAGAGATTCTCACGCTCCTCCCGAGTGTTCATGGCGTAAATGGCAGTGCAAACGAACGTGGGGTGCCCAGGGCAAGACACTCGACATGTGATGGATTGGGAATTTCGATCTAAGACCGTAGCCGAGAAAGGATCTCTCCATATGAGGGTTAGAGGATGATTTAGTAGTTGAGATGATGTCTTGGGGTTGGGGAACAATAAATGAAGAAGGGGGAGCTTTAAGGCAAGGGAGGGGAGGCGAAGGAAGGCTATGGTTTTGGGCCCTAGAGGAGGGTTCTGGATGGCGACTCAATGAGGGTGGAAGGGAAACAAGTTGGGGGGGAACAGACTAAAGGCGCGGAGGGGACAGAGGGGATAGAGGGACAAGAATGTAATGGCGGAGAGGTGATAGGGGCTTGCTGAGATAAGGAAGCTTCAGGAACTAAATGAGGAGGGTGAGGGCTAGTAGAAAGGGGATCCTTGCGTCGTCTAGGTCGAGAGCGCAAGGATGAAGAGGGCACTGACGGCTTTGGTTTTGGACCGAAGACCTTGGGGCAGAATGTGTCTTTGTGGCCGATGATGGAGCAGATAGAGCATGTTGGAGGAATCCAAGGATAGAAAACTGAGATAATCTGTATCTCACCATTTTCATGCTCCACTTCCAATTCCTCCGGAAGTGGTTTAGTGAGATCCGCCTCAATTTTTACCTCGGCCGAGCTGATACTCGAGATTTCTTTGCTAGCTAGGGGTTCTCCTATCATACCCGCAATGTGGCTCAGACCATCTCGGGTGAGGAGGTCAAAAGGAACGTTCTTTAGTTGTGCTCATATTGGTGCGGTTTTGAGTGAGGGAGGATCTAGGGAGAACTCTGAGGACCATTTACGAACAAAGAAGGGGCAATCGCCGACGTACTAGATTTCTTGCTCCAGAGCGGCTTGTCTGATGAAGTCCGAGCGAATTCTGACCAAGACCGATCCTTTCTCGAATTCAAAGACTTCGATTCTCTGCTTTTTTCCCCAGAGAAAGTTCAATACTCCAAAGATTTTCTCCATCGGAGGTCTCTCTCCGTAAAAGACAGCTATGATGTAGTCTTTATGTTGCTGGGCTCCCTCTTCAAGAACCGATTTGGGAACTTTGATTCTTGGTCTTTCGTACTCGGAAATGGTAGGAGTTGATAGTCGCCTTAGAGAGCAGTTGGAGTTCTTCAACCGAGATGCCCACGAGAGGACTGGGCCTTGAGGTGGACTAGGCACTGACGGAGCCAAGCATTTTTCCCCTGACGGAAGAGCCACGGGATTCCCCTCTGTATCGGACTGAGGGGCAGGTAGGTAGGGTGCCTCAAACGGAGAGGATTGGGATGCATCCAGCAAAATTTCAGGCTCAGAGCGCCCAATTTCTGCAACTGTGGAGGGGGAGACCGCAATAGGAGGGTCTACGGGGTGAGTAGAGGAATGGGGTGCATCCTGCGAAATTTCAGGCTCGGGGCGCCCAATTTCTGCGACGGTGGAGGGGGAGACCGCAATAGGAGGGTCTATGGGGTGGGAAGAGGGTGAGGATGAAGGGATTTGAATAGGAGTGGAGGTCTGAGAATCGGGAGGTGGAGAAGGATCGGATTGGGTATTGGGATTTAGGGATTTTTGCAATCTAGAAAGAGGGGATTTTTTGGAATGGAGAACGGAAGGAAGAGGTGAAGGGTCAGGGGGTTTGGGTTTAACTCGGGAGGACCGGCATGAGCCGGCCATGACCGACGGGACCGACAGGAACGGACGGCGAGGTTCACTATCGCACTATCGCTCTCTCTCTCTCTCTCTCAAAGATCATGTATTTCAACTTTTTTTAATATGGTAATTTTATGTTGTTATTATTCTTATTATCGTTATTATCATTATTTTAATCATAAAACATGGTTTAAATAAAAACGATTAAATTATAAATTTTTTTAATCAATCAAATTAAATTTTCCAAAATAACTAAAAAATTTAATTAAATTTTTAAAATATTCAAAAAGATTAAAAACAATTAAGTAAAATTTTAAGTTCGGGTTATTCGTGTTCTCTCGAATCCGACTTAAATCCGAATCGAATGATCCAAATCCAAACAGATTCAACCCAAACGGATTCTAAACTTTGAACTCATATGGGTTTCAAAGATATCAAAATGATTATGGGGTTTTTCAGGTGGATCCTGATTATCCGAATTCACTACAAGAAAATCGAAAATTAGGGACTGAAAATTCCGTCCATAAACAGGTTTAGGGACAGATTATGGACGACTAGAGGTAGTCCCCAGTCGCGCGTCTCCAAATGTTATCCGTCCCCAATCCGTCCCCAATTAGGGACGGAAATTGCAGTCTCCAATCCGTCCCCAATTAGGGACGGAAATTTTAGTCCGCAAACAGTCCCAGGATTGGGGGAATCATTTTTCGTCCCTAAAAATTGGGGACGAACCGTTGTGGCCGTCCCTAAGTTTAGGGACGGAATTTCGCCGTCCCTAAATTTAGGGACGGACCAATTGGCCATCTTTAATGTTTTTTTAAAAAATAAAAAAATTAAAATTAAGAAGGAGATAAAGATTCAGAAGGAGACGACGAAGCATGTTCCTCGGCGGCATCGACGGAGCTGCTGCTGCTGCTGCTGATGGTGGAGCACAAGACCCTTTTGGAGATTCCCTTAGAGATGCAAAACCCAGATCCAGAAACGCCAATCGGAACATGGGTTCTGCTTCGTAGGGTCGGAAACGAAGGGTGTGTGAAGAAACCAGATGCATTCGCCATTGGAGCCAATCAGCAAAGAAGAACAAAATGAATGGGGGGAATATTGAAGGTTTCTGATTGGGAAATGAGAAATCAAAGAGATCTTTCACCTCGAAATTAAGAGAAGAGTAATGCAAATGGAAGAAATCGCATTCCCCATGAACTAAATGAAGGAAAATCAAAGGAAAAATCGAAAATTTATATAAAATTGGGGACGGATACATAAAGTCCGTCCCCAATTGGGGATGGATGTGATACAAGCGTCCCCAATTGGGGACGGGCTTTATGTGTCCGTCCCCAATTGGGAAAGGTTGAGACTCATCCGTCCCCAATTGGGGACGGCTCATCCGTTCCTAATTGGGGACGACTCATCCGTCCCTAATTGGGGGCGGATTAGGGACTAAGAAATTAATTTTCCGAAAAATCGTCCCGAATCCGTCCCTAAAAATGTTTTTAAAGTCCTAAATTTAGGGACGGTCCCAAATCCGTCCCCAAATTTAAGGACGGAAAGAGATGTCGTCCCTAAATTGGGGACGGATGATCTGACCGTCCCTAAATTTAAGGACGGCAGAAATCTCTGTCCCCAATTTAGGGACGGCAACAATTTTCGTCCACAATTTAGGGACGGCAGCAATTTCCGTCCCCAATTTAGGGACGCCTTACTCATCCATCCCTAATTGGTCCGCAAATAGGGACGAATTAGAGACGGCTCTTCGGTATCCAAAATTGGGGACGGATTCGGGACGGATTTCATTTTCCGTCCCTAATCCGTGTATAATCCGTCCCTAAATCTAGGGACGGAAATGTCAGTCCCCAAATTCCGTCCCTAATCTTAAATTTTCTAGTAGTGATTGTTCACCACTAATCAGACTATACTATAATAAAATTCATAAAACATATCAAATTTAGTGATCATGCTATAAAATTCAAAGAACATATCAATCTTTGTGAGCATGAACATACCAGAAAATGTAAGAACGATCAAATTATATTACAAAAAGTTATTTTACAGATGATTTGTTCGAGTTGAAAGCTAAAATTATTCGATCATCAGATTTTAAAGGTTTACTGTGTTGTGATATTTGTTTCTTCGTCGTTTCTTTGTAAATATTTCCCTTATTTCATATGTTGTTTCTCTTTGTTTCACCGGAAAGAGGCAGTAAATGGAAGCGTCGAAATGAGAGGGAGGATAAAGGTGACGAAGGGATACCGACTGCGTGGATGTTGGCAACGAATGAAGGTGATAGTCTTCTAAAGGAAGAAGAGGTGTGGTATGGGGAAGGCTACAATGAAATTAGAACAAGAAGACATAAAAAAATAAGAAAAAGAAGATGAGAACGAGATGAAGACAGAAAAAGAAGGAAGGAGAAAGAGGAAACGGTAAGACGAAGGCAAAAAACAAAAAAAAAGGATGTAGTTTATAATTTTAGGTTTAAGGCTTATAAAAACACGCCTTATAATATAGGATGAGGCTTCGATGATTCATAAATATTGCTTTGAAGTTCTAGATAAAAGTATGAAACATATCATGGGTTCAATAAATTCGTTTTTTGAAAACAAAACCCTTTGGAGGAAAGACAATAGTATTTGGAGACGACTTCCACAAGATCCTGTCAGTAATCACAAAAGGAAATAGACATGAAACTGTTCAAGCATGCATAAACTCCTCCCATCTTTGAAACTACTGTCACGTATTGAAATTAACGAAAAATATGCGCTTACAAATTAATAATGATTCGTCTAACTTAGATGATCTGTAAGCTTTTTCTGATTGGGCGTTACAACTTGGAGATAGAACTATATTTGAACCTAACAACGACTAATGTTTGATAGATGTACCTAAAGATTTATTAATTATTGAAACGTCAAATTCAATTGAGAGTACTGCAGCTCATGTATATCCAAACATTCAGATTGAGTATCAAAACCCTTTTTGTTCTAGGAACGAACAATATTATATCCCACATACGAAATTGTAGATGAGATAAATGATGCACTTTTAAAAAAATTACAAGTTGTTCAAGAGAATATCGAAGCTCTGAGTCATTATGTGACGTTGATTACAATAATAATGAAACATGTCAATTATATAGCACTAAGTTCTTGAACAATTTAAAATATCTAGAGATTCCTAAGCATTGTCTAACACTAAAAAAGGAACACCCATTATACTTTTGTGGAACATTGATCAAATGTTTAGATTGTGTAATGAAACACGACTTCAAATAACGTAATAGGTATCAATGTAATCATATATATATATATATATATAAAGGTGGTTTTTTCTCTTTCCTGTTACCACTTGTTCGTGTTGCCACTTGGGAGAAGGAAAAAACCCCTTTTACCCTTTGCCACCCTAACTCTTCCTCCCTCATATCCGTTCGTCTGCCCTGAGCTCTATCCCTTCCTCACTCATTTTTTCCGGGCAAACATGATTCGCCCGCGTGAGCAGCCCAAACGAAAAAAATCCTCGCTCAGCAGCACGGCTTCGTTAGAACACGGAGGTGAAAATCCGTTGATGGGGTCCTCCACGAGTCAGAGGCATCGTTTTTCTCCATGATTCGCCACGCAGCTATCGTCTTGCTCTCCATCGGCTTCATCTCCACCGGCTCCCTCTCCATCAGCAGGCGCCCGGAAAGAGGCGGTGGCTGATGGGCCGTAGGACCCACGATTGCAGACGGCCACAGGCAAAGCGTCACTCAGGAGCGGTTGCATCTGTGGGGAGATCGGCCCCCGTGGGAAGCAAACGGCGGCGTTGGCACAGTGAGTGGGATTAAATCACAGGTTCTCAAAATCCCTTATCCTTTGTCCATGCTTTCTTTCTCCATCAGCAGGTGCCCGGAAAGAGGCGGTGGCTAACGGGCCGTAGGGAACAAAATAGAAATACGTATGAGGATACTAACATGCGGTTTCCAATTGATAAGTTTTGACACTTTGCAGTTTTATTCGATTGATCAGAATATTTTGATGATTGATAATTCAAGGATCCAGCAACTAGATGACTTGAGAAATCAGAAGATTAGAGTCCTGGTGTTGAACCTTCAAACACAATTGAGCAGCCAAACAAATCATTCAACCCTGATATTCATGCGCAAACTGTTGCAACCGAGGCTGGTATAGTATTGATATTACATTGCGTAATGAATAATCAAAATCTTTTACGAAATTATAATTCGGGCCCCCCTCATATCACATTAATGTTATTCAAAAGAAGCTATGCAGCTTAAAGAAGTGGATTCATCAACTCCCTTGATCCCCACAATAGAGGAAGTTGATATCACATATGTTCCAGGCAAAGATCCTGCGTAAGAAGGTCAAATCGTGTTATCGCGTCGAAGGCGTCAACCATTATCAGAAGTGTCGCCATCTCGTCCAGCAGTACCTTGACGCCACTCGCGGTGTCGGTTGGGCCAAAGATCACCGCCCTACTTCGCATCACGGTCCCAAGCCGGAGGCATTTGAATCTGAATAATGTTAAATGGGTGAATCATGTGAGGTAATAACTCAAGTTTCCATTGCGATCTGTATTTTCTCTGTGGATTAATTGAAAATATGAAGACCCTATTAGCAATTCTTTGCGTGTAAAAAAAAGATGTATATGATGGAGGAAGCGAAAGCTTATGATGACGATGAGGCAAAACGGAGGTCTAGGGTTTACACATTCTTCCTTGAATTTAGTTCTATTTTTTATTGCTCGAATTTGATTTTGTCTTTCCCAAATCGCAGAGATACATTCTGGTTCGATTTGAGTTTCCCTCTGCTCCAACCATGGATTCTTAGAAACCACCGCAAGTGGTGGTTCAGTATCATAGAATAGTGCTTCTCTTTGGACTATATATTGCAGCGACGATGGAGTCTTCATAGTTTGAATTCTGAAAAAGGAACACTTAGATATCAATAAAGAGATGTATCTGGTTAGTGATTTTAGGGTTTATGAGTTAGTGACCATCCATTGAAGTGATAAGTTTATCTGGGTACATTTTTTGCAGGTTATTCAAGGGATGGAGGGTAGGAGCCGGACACCATTGTAGTTAGAGGGGTTCCGTCGAGGTGGTTTGCGGAGCCGAGGGTTTCTTTAATGCCATCCATGTTGGTTACACATACAATCTTCTCCAGCTTTGGCAAATTAAGGTATAGTTATCAATAACATTCTCCAAATGGTGCTTTGGCCTTCTTGATAGTGAAATTGCTCTAATCTTTGAAGCTAAAGATATACATTATCTATATAAAAGAAAGGGATAAGATGTTTGCTATAAAAATTGTCAATGGAGACTGGTTTATTAACGTATTTTGATCCTTCAGTTCAAACTATGAGGTATTCATTTTCATTCGATCCTACATTTGTTAGAAGGTCATTCATTTGCTTATAACAATTTCGGAATTTGTGTGTTGCTTAAAATATTTTTCTTAGGTTGTTTTGGAGTTCTCTGATTCGGGGAAAGAGGAAGAGGGAAAGTTTTCCACATGTGTTGAGTTCATTTAGATCTCAGTGTTCTTATTATGTTTCTGTATCATTTTCTGATGCAGATGTTTTCCATGGTCGAAGACATAGTGATATATGTCAACGTTGTTGTCACTGCTTCAGCTATGGTCGAAGACTTAAGGATATCCCTTATTGCTGTTGCAACTACTTCAGCGGTGGTGGAACCGACAGCTCTGATGATGAATTGGATTCTGTTGGCGGACTTAATTCTTCCAATGAAGCTTGTGAAATCCTAAAGGTATGACGGGTTTTTAGTTTTTTTCCTTCTGGGTGTTTTTAGTATAAGGAATTGGAGATCTCATTGTATAGAAACTTTGCATGTGTAGAGTTTGGTGCTTTGTACGAGCGTGTGCGAGAGGAATTTGTTAGCAGACACCATGAAGATTGTTGAGAAAAAAAGAACTTTACGTGAAAATATGAATCTTCCTATACAATTGTTGTCGATGGCTTGGTGGGCTTAGGATATGATGCGGCTTTATGCAAATCTCGCTGGGAGAGATCTCCTTCTTGTCATGCAGGTACTTTCAATGAGTCTATGTGTTGTGTAAATTCCCCTTCGTTGTGAATGTTTGTGAAAAAACTTCAGGAAAGAAAGGTGGTCTTAAGATTCTATCAGTAGTTCTATGGAAATTTTCTTCTATGGTGATGTTTGGTTACTTGTGGGAGTTGGTGAATGTATGTGAAACTAACTGCTAATTGTTGTCCCATATTGCTGTAATACTAGGAGAACGAGGAAGAGGAGAAACCGGACGATGCGAAGTCAATCGGGAAATTGATTACAGTTACGTGTAAAGGGAGGGGAAAAAGGAGTTAATATGCTCAGTTCGAGTACGATGGGAACAAATACGAACTGGTGAGTCGTGTGAGTCGATGCGTTCTTCCATATAATTAAAATCGATAAATGAGAAGAAAAGCGCTGAAATAGCCTCCGGGGAGTCAAGAGGAGTGAGACAATTACCAACATTGAAGGAGAATATGAAGAAAGTAATGTTTTATTGTTAACAAAATAATCATAACATCGCAGAGATGATGATGGATAATAATACAACGAAGTTGAAGTTAAGTTATTTGCCCAATATTTGTGAAAATAGGAAGCCGACATATATAATGAATGACAAACATCTTATTTGTTATCTGTTCGATCGCATAAGAGGAATTCGACCACTGTTGTATGTGGAGATAGAATCGGCAGGTGTGAATTGTGAAATGGAAATTGAGCCTCTAATTCCTGCTTTTGAGATGGAAATTGAGCCTCTAATTCCTGCTTTTGAGATGGAAATTGAGCCTCTAATTCCTGCTTTTGAGATGGAAATTGAGCCTCTAATTCCTGCTTTTGAGATGGAAATTGAGCCTCTAATTCCTGCTTTTGGAAGCATTGCTAAAGAAGGTGAGGATCGAGGTGTTGTAGATTATGATGACTGTGTTATTGTAGATCTAGATAAACGTAGAGTTGATGAGAGTAATCCGGAGACAATAGATATTTTGGATTCGGATGATTCTGATAGTGAACATACAAGCGGGTTAAGAGAAGAATGTGGGTGTGCCATGACTGTGGTAGTTGATGGAGTTGTTTGTGGCAGTAATAATGTTGATTCTGATGTGCCAGCAGAGCGTAAGTATGGTGATGGTGAGAACAACTCGCAAATGGTAGTTCACAATGGCGAAAATTATATCTTCGAGTTCGGAGATGGATTGGATCTTAAAATTGGGCAATAGTTTGATAGCAAGAAGCATGTACAGGCATTTGTAAGGAAGGGTTCAATCGAAGCTTCGTTTAGATATACAACATTGAGATCTGATACGAAGCTGTGGGAAGTACGATGCAAGTTTTCCGGAAATGGTTGTAAATGGAAATTACGTGTGGCAGCAATCCCGAATTCCAAACGGTTCACCTGTATCTAAACGCACCGAAGCTACAAAGGGTACAACGCAAATGGTTAAGGATTATTTAAAAGAGGAATTTGCCGGAAGTTATGAAACACCTCCAGCAAAAGAATTGATGGCTCGTGTAAAAGCAAAATATGGTGCCAATGTACCGTATTTGATGGCATTAAGAGGCAAATGTGGTGCTCAAAAGGATATTTGTGGTGATGACTTTGAACATTAAGGAGGCTTCCATGGTGGTTGCACATGTTTTATAGAAGAAATCCCGGATCTGTCGCAGATCTTCCGTTCGACAATGATGGGAAAAGCTTCAAATACCTTTTTATGGCTGTCGGAGCGGCTATAAGGGGATGGAAATACATGCGTAAAGTGGTTGCCGTGGATGCGACATTTCTGACAGGAGTGTACAAGGGAGCATTGATTGTGGCGACCGCGCAAGATGGTGAACATCACCAATATCCTCTTGCATGGGGAATAGTCGAAAGAGAAAAGGACGAATCATGGACGTGGTTTATGTCAAGATTGCAACAGGTGGTACCGGACGGACGTGATGTCGTTGTGATATCTGATCGCCATAAAAGCTTGATCAAAGCAGTCAAAGAAGTGTATAAAGAAGCTGATCATGGTTTTTGTGCGCGCCATATATCGCAAAATATAAAGAGCTACGTCAATAAAGGCCATGGTAGAATGACTTCAAAGGGTGATACTGTGGCGGAAATGTTCTTCAAATGTGCGGCAGCATATACGGAGAACGAATTTGTAGTGCTATTGAATGATTTGAAGGCCAGGTACAAAAAATGACTTTTATGACTTATGCGTCTTTTTGTGACCTCTGTGACCCTTCTACCCTTTGCGACCCTTGTACCCCTTTGCGACCCTTGTACCCCTTTACGACCCTCGTACCCCTGCGAGCCTTGTACCCCTTTGCGACCCTTTGACCCCTTTGCAACCCTCGTACCCCTGCGACCATTGTACCCCCTGTGACCATTGTACCCCCTGCGACCTTTGTAATGTTGTGCCCTTGTACCCCTTTGCGACCCTTGAACCTCCGTGACTCTCCTACCCCTTTGCGACCCTCGTACCCCTGCGACCATTGTACCCCCTACGACCATTGACTTTGCGACCCTCGTACCCCTACGACCCTCGTACCCCTGCGACCCTTGTACCCCTTTGCGACCCTTGAACCTCTGTGACCCTTTG
>CM071867.1:31731722-31752973 GCA_036759665.1 Gynandropsis gynandra
AAGTCGCATCAATTCCTTGTGTTCGACCCTAGTTACTACACGATCCGTATTCTTGCGGAAGCGTTAGTCTAGGTTTTATCACTTGATATAACGCACATCAGGGACGTTCAAATCCAGAAGGTAGAAGGAAAGGAAAATGCAGCAGATCCACTCACAAAGGCGCTTGGTTCAAATGAGTTTGACAAGCACAAGTTGAAGATTGGATTGAAAGACATGGCATGTTGGAATTAGTTCTAGGAATAGTACAACTGTTTTAACTATTTAAGAGCTATTTTATGTCTTGTATTTTGAACACTTATAAATAAATAAAATGGTATTATTTTATCATTTTAATGATATTTGTAAATATATATATATATATGTATATATTGTCATAGCTAGTATGATAGAGTCCATGATTAAGTTTAGAAACTTGTCATCATGATAGAGATCATGATAAAGAGAGTCAAGTTTTGGTAAAACTTAATCTAAATCGTTCTTGATCATAGGATAACTAATTGGACATTAGTAATCCGGTAGATCAACATTCTTGATCATAGGATAACTAATTGGACGTTAGTAATCCGGATAGATCAACATAGATGTGATGGTTTCTATTTGATAGAAATTAGTAGATCTCTTTTAGTAAAGCACATGTATGGATGATGCGCATAGAGATGTGATCATTGAACTGACCCTAAGGGAGAATTCCTAATGGTTACATTACCATTGAACTGTCAATAGGAATTTCTCTGCAAGGATAGGAATATTATAATTTCCTTAGACCTAAGATCAACATGGAAACTGACAAGTTATCTACCATTCTTTGATTCTGGACACCTTGTGTCTTGGGATGTAAGTTGAAAGGATATTGTGAATGATTAGATGCTTGTGCAGTTAGTGATTGATCAAGATGGAATCCGTCAACTCTAGGTAAAGAGTTTGAGCTCTATGTTGTCAGCAACATAATGACTGAAAAGATCTTGGCCAGGGTATTTGAATGAGAGAAGAAAGGAGTTTCTTGCGATCATTCTCCAGTCAGTTATGTTCGGCATGAAATATAGTTGATAATCTATTAGGACTTGACAGTTAGACCATGTCCTAGGATTATCCGGAGCTGTAAAGACGGAGGGAAATAATAATAATATCCTTCTACCATGGTTCTACAGAGTAAGGATGTTACTTCACACTATCTGGTCGTTGAGGAGTGTTGCTAGACGCCAACCTCGATTAGTTAATTAGTAAGACTAATTGACTACTAGTTTAGTGATGAACCTATGAGGTCACATGCATACGAGTGTCTCGGTATCTGCTTATGATTGTTAGACAATCAGTGTGGGATACAGTTATATTCATCCGCTAGCACCGAAGAATATAATTGTATTTGATTTTTTTTTCTTTTGGGTTAGTACATAAGATGTACGGGTCAAATATGTGTATGGAGATACATGTATTTTGACTATTGATATTACGTAAAGGCAAGTGGGAGATTGAAAGTATCATGCCATTTATGTAATATTTCAATAGTTATGGGTTCAACTTGTAATTATTAAAAGGTTAATAATTATAAATATACGGAAACAAGTTTTTGTAATGAAAATCAGAATTAAGAAAACCAAAACCCTAAACTAGCCGTCAGAAAAGAAAAGAACGAAGAACGAAAAATAGTTTTTCGTTCTTCCCGAAATCCACATCAAAGCAGTCCAGATCTCGGCATGGATACGCGTAGAGGGCTTGCATCATCAAGCCTCGCATCCGACAGTAGCACGTTCAACGAAAGGTATTACGAAATTGTTTCTGTAAATTGTTTATCGTTGAAAAACCTGAAAAACTAATCGTTAAACATGACTAGATCTATAATCGGGTTGATAAAACACGTTTCCGCAATTAAAATCAACCCTATAGCTTTAACTAATCATGATTGGTCATTTCAAGGTATATGATCATGTGAGGCTTTGACTTAAACATGTATTGGTTTTACAAATACAAGGCGTTATTAGCGAGTTTCGTATTCCCAAATACAAAGATCCTAGATTGGGAGTTTATGTTCCAGTGGTTGTATACAAAAGCTAATTGTCGTTATTTTCTCATTTGGTCTTCTTTTCAGTGCCTTGAAAAGAAGTAGTGATAGATCATGAAAATATGACTTTAGTATGTGATTTTATTAACAATTGATAATTCCCGACAAAAACATTTGAGTCATGGTCCATAACTACCACAAAAACCTCACTCCTTGCACGGTGGATCCAAAGTGTCATTGGAGATTACGAAACTCTCTTTGTGGTCGTGTTGTGGACTGCATTGCCTTACACAATCCTCAGGGAAGTTCTTTTTGCCATTGGGCAGTGATTTGTTGAACGGTGTAGGACATGGAAAAGGTCTCAATTATTTTACATTCTTGCTGCTTTCATATCGACAATCATGGTTGCAAATCTATACTTACCATAATGTCGCTACAGAAATGACTCAACAGAAAGAGTTTAATCTGAAAAATCCTCCAGCTTATCACTATGACATTTTTGTTCTAGGAATTGTGGTATGTGAGTGATGCCTTAAAACTTATCAATCTCTTTTAGATAGTGCAAATTTACTGATATGGTAAATGATAAGAAGTTCTCTTTCATGTTACAAACTATTGTACACGTTAGCCTGCGGTCTGCTTGGACTTCCTCCTTCAAACGGGGTTATTCGTCAATCTCCAATGCACACGAAGAGTCTTACAATGCTTAAGAATTAGGTTAGATGGTTTTTCACATACGAGATAAAAATCAGTAAGTAAATATCCGCTTGAACATCTTTTCAATTATTTATTATCATTATTATCTTTTGGCAGCACATACGGAAGAAAATGGTTGAAAGTGCAAAAGAATGCATGAAAAAAAAGGAAGCCATTCTGAAATCTACGGAGGATGCAAGATCTATTCATAGAAATAGAGACATCCTCGAAGGCATATACAACATAAATTGTTCTCCGGCTTATATATTCTTTTTTTTATGTAAGTTCATTTTCACTCTTTTTCCACTTAAAATGGTGTTTTTGGCTGACACACTCCCATATTGTAGTACAATTTATGTTGTTTCATATATCTAAACCAACTAACCAACTTATGTTTCCATTTGTTTCTTTATAGTAGCATTAATATCATAATAATCTTGATAACTCAACCGATGTTCATTAAATTTAACAAAAAGAACGGCATGTGATGATATACTCTTTTAACTACATCTAACA
Organism: Gynandropsis gynandra; assembly: GCA_036759665.1. Lineage (NCBI taxonomy): Eukaryota > Viridiplantae > Streptophyta > Magnoliopsida > Brassicales > Cleomaceae > Gynandropsis > Gynandropsis gynandra. The sequence goes on from CM071867.1 coordinate 31,734,934, forward strand.
ATTAGCATTTAATGATATTTGAGTTGTTGAAGGTATGAATTTTTCATCTGATATGACTTTTACCTCTTGTAAATGTATTTTAAGATTAAAACCTCTCGAGGACATGATAGAACTTGATGTAGGGATCTTTCAGAGCAACAGAGGTAAGTATATCATATATCTACGAGTGTCGTCACTCTTAAAAATCTTATATGTGGAGGTTCAATTCGAGATCCGTGTGATCGAATCAGATGATATAACACATGTGATTTCTAAGGTCGTTTGAAAAGCAACAAGCTAATCATTGAAGTTTCATCCAATATCATCTTTTCATGGTAGTTGCCAATTTTTAAGAGATTTAAAATATTATTTTTCGTTTTGAATTAAACCTCAAAAACCTACATGCTTTAGAAGATCTAGAATCTAATATGTTTTGTTGTTTTATTCTTGCAATGAGCAACTAAACATGGGGGCAATCAAGTGGAACAATGCATGTGTAAAAAGGTTGATTAATCTGTTGGCTAAAAATTTCTCCGCTTTTAGGTCCATACTGCTAACTTGAATTGAGCCATTCATGTAGTTTGGTTGTGCATAATTCTACAATTATAAGTGTAGTAAATTGGAAATTATTAGAGATGACCATTGTGCAACTATAACGGCTATGGAACCCTAATTTTGATTCTAGATGTGTATTGATCAACTCAAGTTTTGTCTTTGAAATTAGGAAATGTTATTGTTAGTGTAGAGATAAAATAAGTTTCGTTGAGGCCAACATTACTTTGACTTTTGTTAATCCTCTTTTTAATACCCAGTCATAATCTATAGAATAATTTTATTTTTGTCCAATATAATATATATCATATGATTAATACAGAACTATTTATTCAAAGAATTGATGTTTGCATTGGTTTTTGAAACATGCTATCTGGTCAGGGCCCTCCTTTCATTCATGCAGGTGGCTCGGGTAAGGTGCTTATGTTTATGTCCAACATACACTTTCTATAGTTATTTTGAAGTAGTTACTTATTCTATACGTGTCTTTTCATGTTTGTAGTTGTACAGAAAAATCTCGAGATAGGTGAGGTACTTACCATGGATATTTCTTGCATTGTTACTCTCAATCTTTTAGATTAAAGATGATCTTTTATTTTAATATTCATACTAAATAATGATGTTATAATTTAATAATTTAGATACCTATTTATATCTTTAAATCAAATTTGAATATGAATCTGTATAAATGTTGATTTCAATCTTCGAAGTTGACTCAACTTATATTTCAACTTTCGGAACGAATTTAGAAATAATTTCGGGTAACGCCGATCTTGCGGGTCTCATAACTTTTCTTTAATTTATCACATATCAATAGTTGTACTCAAATACATTATCTACAAAATTGTGTTTTTTTATTATAAATCGCTATAAAAACAAAAAATGTATTCAAATAACTTTTGTTAAAATCACTACGGTAATTTTATATTCAAAATATAAAGAAACTCTTTCAATACGTGTGTTTGTATTGACCGATATATATCAAATATCATAACAATGTCTGAAATAATGAATTATGTACAACGTTTTAAAAATATACAATTTAATTATCATAAAATTGTGCAACCTACGAGATAATTAATTAGGCATAGAGTACAAAAGTGACATCGGTTTAGAAAGAAGAATGAAAAAAAAAGATCCCTATTAAGAAAATGTAGGGGTGTAAAATTAGCTGCTGACTCGCGAACCGGTTCTAACTCGAATAATATTTGAACGAGCCGACCTATTTATTTTCCACCTTATTTAAAAATGAGATGACGAACTCAATCCGAAACGAATCAGATTTTAAATGAATTGGTTTGCAAACTGAATACAAAAAAATATATATTTTCTTATTTTTATATATTATACATATTATTTGCATTTACTTTACATATTATAAATATTATTCACAAATCAATTCGTTTTTAGACAAATTAAAGCCAGATAAACTAAAATTCTCTAACTCATTTTTTAAAAATGAATAGACAACTTATTTTTTGGTAAACTCATAACGAGCTGAGCCAATCATTTTACACCTAAATGGAATTCTAAAATTTTCGAGGTTCTTGTGTGCATGTATGTATATATATATACACACACACCGATACGCACATTGAACGATGGAGCAAAATCCACAGAGAGAGAGAGAGATGGTGTGCGTCCAGTTGCAGAGTTGGTGGCCATTTACGAGCTTTGAGACTGGATCGGGCCCCTTCTCTCAACACTTTCTCTTCTCGTTTTAATTTCTTGAAACTGCTTCAGAAGCGGATATCGCTTCCGAGACGATCATGCAGTTTCTCATGTTCTGGAGATTTAGGATTTTTTCATCGGATTTAAGAAATCGTTTCTCCAGCTATAGATGTTTGTATGCTGAAAATGTCGAAGCGTTGGGGTTCCTTCCATAGTTTTTCCTTAGTAGAACTTGTGATAGTAGTTTTCGTTTGGAGTTTGGTGGAAGTGTTTCATATGAGATTAGGTTTACATTGACGATGGGGATTCCAATTGATGACTGTTAATTTAGGTTAAAAGTTGGGTTTCCACTTGGGTTTAAACTGATGGGTTTATCTACGGATATATCATATCCTGGTTCTGTGTTTTATACATCAAGGAAGGCTTCCTGAGGTCAAAATCTCAGTCCTCTACATGTCTGATGTGACTGTTAAAGGGATAATCTTGATATCCCTGCATGAAGACGTTGAAATGCCGGATGTAGTGTTTGTAATGTTACACTTTATTAAGCTCTTTAATGTTCTATTAGCTTCTTAATTAGTTGGTTTTGTTGGTTAATGGTAGTTCTAAATTCTGTTACACTGAGACTTGGGTATATAAACTCTTTCCATTATATTTGAGAGAAGAATGAATTACAGAAAAGTTTTCACAAAATTTCTCCCAATTTCAAGTTTTCTTTTCTGTGAAATGGTATCAGAGCCCTAACGCTTTTGCTCCTCACATCTCTGATATTGCTCCTTTTTCTCAAACAACCTCCGATTCATTCCTTCTTTTGCTCCCTGATTCGATTTTAATTTTCGACCTTCTTCGATTTTGAATTCCTTCGATTTCGATTTCTATTCGATCATCGCATTTTTCTATTTCTGTTCTTTCGGTCGAGTATTTCTTGAACCTCAACAATGGTGGATTCATCGTGTTCTACTGGAAATCATCAATCTCATATAGATCCATACAAAAATCCTTTCTATCTACATACAAATGATACAAGCTGTGTTCTCTTGATTATTGAGAAGCTCAATGGTGAGTTAAACTACAATACATGGAAGAAGGCTATGCGAATGGCTCTCAATGGCAGAAACAAGCTCGGTTTTGTTACTGGTAAGATCGTACAACCATCATCTGATCATTCTGATTATGAAACTTGGTCTCGATGCAATGATATCGTCTGCTCTTGGTTACTGAGTGTTGTCTCAAAGGACATCTCTGATAGTATAGTTCACATGAATACTGCTTCAAAGATTTGGAATAACTTGGCTGAACGTTTTAGTCAGAGAAATATGCCTAGGGTTTATGGAATTGAGAACAACTTGCAGAATCTGACACAAGGATCTCTTGATCTTAACATCTACTACACGAAACTCATCACATTGTGGCAGGAGTTGCGTAGTTTGGATGAGTTTCCTGGTTGTACCTGCAACAAATGTGAGTTTAGCATCAATGATATGCTGATTAAGAGAGGATAACGAAAATATATGTTGAAGTTTTTATGGGATTAAATGATTCATTTGATCTGGTTAGTCGTCAAATTCTCATGATGGATCCTTTGCCTTCTGTTTCCAAGGCATTTAATTTGGTTGTTCAAGACAAGCAGCAAAGAGGTTTGTTATCTGTACCAGAACAAGTTGTGTTTCAAGATACTCATTATTTACAGCCTCCTACTTACCGACCAAGAGGATCTGGTGGAAATTCTATCATACAACCAAAACCAATGCCAACATGTTCTCATTGTGGTCTAGTTGGGCATCTGGTTACCCGCTGCTACAAGCTTCATGGAAATTCACCTGGATATAGAGTTTCTAAACCTCGTGCAGCTGCTGTAAATTCATCTCAAGGCTCTAATAGAGTGAAATCAGTGGTGCATTCTGAAACAGAGTCAATTCGATCTAATGGCTCCACTAACAGCAGCATGCCATCAGGTCTTTTTACTTCAGCACAGTTGCAACAACTAGTTTCTCGTCGCAGCACTTTACAAGGTCCTAGCTCTACTTCTTCAGCTCGGACCTTGATAGCTTCAACCTCACCCATTCTTGGTAACTATGTTTCTTCCCATATCTTATCTACTTCTTTGGAACCATGCCTTACTATTAGTTCAACTGCCTGGGTAATTGATACAGGAGATAGTTCTCATGTATGCAATGATTTGTCTTTGTTCTCTGTGTTTTTCTCTGCTCATAATATTTCTGTGACATTACCAAATGGTGTTAACATCCCTATAACACATATTGGCATTGTGATATTTTCTTCTGTTCTCACTCTCAATTCTATCCTTTTCATTCCCTCTTTCAAATTCAATATGATTAGTGTCAGTGCTCTTACTCATAATCCTCTTGTCTCAGTTTCCTTTTCTTCTGTTTCTTGTCCAATACAGGACCGTTCTCAGGACTTGGTGATTGGGAAAGGTAGTCTGATTCATAGTCTATACTTTCTGGATCAACCATCATCTCAAACATCAGTCTCGTCTTCTCAAACTTGTTCTTTAGTACTCTCCTCTCATCTTTGGCATCAAAGACTTGGTCACCCTTCCCTAGTCAAAGTCAAGATGCTTTCAGATAAGTCCTTAATTCAGATCCCATCCAATGATAATGCTTCTTTTTCACATTGTCAAGTCTGCCCTAAAGCTAAACAGTGTCGTCTTCCTTTCATTTCACATAACCATAAATCTGATAATTCTTTTGATCTTATTCATGTTGATATATGGGGTCCTTTTCATGTAGAAACTGTGGAAGGATATAGATACTTTCTTACTCTTGTTGACGATTGTACTCGAGCCACTTGGACATACCTATTTCATAATAAATCCCAAGTTTCTTCAGTTTTCCCTGCTTTTCTTACTCTCATTGAAACACAATTTAAAACCAAAGTTAAGGCCATTCATTCTGATAATGCACAAAAGCTTCATTTTACAAATTTACTCACCAAAAAGGTTTTACATTTTTATTCTTGTGCATATACACCACAGCAAAACTCAATAGTTGAAAGAAAACATCAACATCTTTTAAATGTTGCCAGAGCTCTTTTGTTTCAATCTAATGTACCACTTCAATATTGGGGTGATTGCATTTCCACTGCTATTTGTCTTATCAAACGTACTCCTACAGCTAATCTTGATAACAAAACCCCTTTTGAACTTTTAACTGGAAAACAACCTGAGTACAATCATCTTAAAGTGTTTGGAAGTCTCTGTTATGTTTCCACATTTCTGAAAGATCATAATAAATTCTTAGCAAGGGCTCCATCTGCTGATTTTCTAGGATATCCTCAAGGATAAAAAGGTTATAAGGTTCTTGATCTAGAAAGTAACTTGGTTTCTATCTCCCGAAATATTGTCTTTCATGAGGATGTTTTCCTTTTCAAAAATTCTCATACATCTTCCAGCTCTGTATCTGGTCCTTTGAGTTTGTTTCCTCAAACAATTTTGCCTACTTCATTGTCAGATCTTCCTTATACACCAACTTCACTTGATGTTATTCCTTCTAATAGTCCTTCGCCTTCTCCCAGTCCTGCTCTTTCTTTTTTCTGATTCTCATTCCACACACAGAGAAACCAAAGCGACAGAGTAAAGTTTCGAGGTATTTGAAAGATTGCCATTGTTACCAGTTACAACATAACCAATCTGAAACTATTTCTAAAACACCTTATCCCATATCTGATTTTGTTTCCTATGACCGCTTAAATGAACCATACAGACATTTTATTTTAAATATTACCAGAGAAAAAAAACCATCCTCATTTACCCAAGCTATCAAGTCTGAGAAGTGGAAGGAAGCTATCAACCTTGAATTAAGTGCTTTGATGAGTAATAACACTTGGTCTGTTGTTTCTTTACCTGACAATAAAAGACCAATGGGTTGCAAATGGGTTTATAAAATTAAATATAACCCTGATGGCACAGTTGATCGTTATAAAGCCAGATGGGTTACAAAAGGTTAAACCCAGCAGGAAGGAATTGATTATGTGGATACTTTTAGCCCTGTGGCGAAGATGGTAACTGTTAGGCTTATGCTTGCTCTAGCTGCTTCACAAAACTGGTCAATAACACAAATGGATGTCACCAATGCATTTTTAAATGGGGAATTGGATGAGGAGATATACATGTCATTACCTCAGGGATATACTCCAGTCCAGGGGGAGATTTTACCACAAAATGATGTTTGTAAACTTCAAAATTCCTTGTATGGCTTAAAGCAAGCTTCACGGCAATGGCATCAAAAGTTTGCATATGTCTTACTTGAATTTGGTTTTACACAGTCTAACTGAGATCATTCTCTCTTCTTACAGCATACTTCTGATCATTTTCTGGCTCTCTTGGTATACGTTGATGACATACTGATTTCCAGTAACAAAGATTCTGCAGTTCATGGGCTTAAAAGTATTCCGCACACAGCTTTTCAAGTCAAGGGCATTGGCAATATCAAGTACTTCTTAGGTATGGAAATTGCAAGGCCAGATCATAGTATTTCACTTAATCAAACGAAGTATGTCTTACAGCTTTTGGAAGAGTTTAGTATGCTAGGACGTAAGCTTGTTGCTGTTCCAATGGAGGTAAATCTAAAGCTGTCACAGTCTGCTGGAGATTTATTATTTGAATCCTTCTTATTATAGAAAACTTGTGAGAAAAAACTCATCTACCTTACCATCACTCGTCCTGATATCTGCTTTGTGGTAAATAAACTCAGTCAGTTCATGTCGGCTCCCATAAATCTGCATCTTTCTGCTGCACAACGTGTTCTCCGATATCTCAAAAATGAAACATGACAAGGGTTATTCTATTCTTCGAACAATGATTTTTGCCTCAAAGGTTTTGCTGATGCAGATTGGGCTTCCTATGTAGACTCCCGCAGGTTAGTCGGTGGATATTGTATCTTCCTTGGAGATTCTTTGGTTTCATGAAAATCGAAGAAACAAATCACAATTTCCAGAAGCAGTGTCGTGGCTGAGTATAGGTCGATGGCAAATACAACTTGTGAGATGGTTTGGCTTGCTGCTATGCTTCATGAACTTGGTACTACAGTCCCTGCGCCAGTGTTACTCTATTGTGATAACACGACAGCTCTACACATTGCTAGCAATCTGGTTTATCATGAACGCACTAAGCACATTGAAATTGATTGTCATGTGGTGCGTGAGAAAATACAATCTGGATTTTTAAAGACTATTCATGTTCAATCTCAACATCAGATTGCAGATATCATAACGAAGCCACTCTCATCGGTTTTATTTCAGAGTTTCATGTCCAAGATGGGAGTATCTTCTCTATACTCCTCATCTTGAAAGGGAGTGTTGCAGTTTCATTAAACTCTTTAATGTTTTATTAGCTTCTTATTTAGTTTGTTTTGTTGGTTAATGGTAGTTTTAAATTTTGTTACACTGAGACTTGGGTATATAAACCCTTTCCACTGTATTTGAGAGAAGAATGAATTACAGAAAATCTTTCACATTCTGTCGCTGAGCCAAAGCTCATATGTGAATATTTGAATATGATTTAGATATTTATGGTTGATAGGTTTCTGTGCGGCTGAAAATGGGACTTCGGTTCGCAGGAGTTTGTGGCAACACATTCCGCCACTGGATGGGTTTGAGCGCCTTTCAGACACCAAGGTCTGTTATGAAGATTTTGAAAAATCTTCCATTTAGCCATTGGTGAATTGGTAGGTTTTTTGTTTTTCTTTCTCAATGTTAGATTAACTATGGAAAATAATTGTTCTTTTTTTCCTAGTTTTAATTCAGCAATTTTGGGGCATACCCTTTCTCTACTACAGGGAAGTTTAAAGTTTATTTTCAAAGGACAGTAAAAATGGGGCAGTTAACATCAACCTAGTTTCATCGCCTGATTCCAACCCCAAATTGCAAATAAAGGAGCCAGACATTATCTTTCAGGTGGTTACTGAATTATGTAATGTTATACAAGTTATAATCACAAGTTATGCTATTTATTTTATTTCAAGAATATCTACTGTTATGATATTTTTTTCTGTAAATATGGTATATCTGCTATAAATTTACCTTCCATACATTTTACTAAGTTGCATTGAGCTACCTTTACTTTTGTACTACATGGTGATAAATATGTTGAACAATGTGTTTCTCCTGGTATGTAAGGGGTCCAATGTCATTAGTTGAGATGTTTTCAATTTTTTGTCGTCTCCTTCATTATAACTTCAGTGCGTAATTTATGCTCAATGGTATCATTAACAGCTTTGATCATTTGTTTGCTTATTTCTTAATTATCCAGATAATATCTTGTAGTGTTTACTACATAATTTCTTATAATGCAGATTCATCGACTTAGACTTTTCATTGGATCAATGCCATTGTATCTCCTATTCAAAATAGTGTAAGGAATGGTTCACGAGTTACTTCCTCAATTCATTTACAACTCTGTGGGTTGAGGGTTGGCTTTTGCTTGTGCATCCAACTCTTTAAACAAACCAGACCCTCTCAAGTTGGACGTCTCCTTACCTTCTTTTCAAGATCTTAAATGGAATCTTGCAAGGTTACTTTACCTATTCAATATTCAGCTCGAGAAGAATGTCTCCACGTAAGCACACAACCTAGTCCTCTGTATAGGGACTCTAGTTTGCTCCATGGTTTTGGTAAAGTTAGAAATCATGCCTTTGGTATTTGTATATATAAATTTTGTTAAACTGGGAAAACAAGTAGTATAGTCAGAAGTTTAGCAGGTGGGATGTGGCAGTATAATTTGCGAATAGTGTATTTTCAAAATATCTTGAAGTACTTAATTTAAGGTAAAACATGAATAATAAGTAAATATGACCTTATCCTTCTTTCTTTAACACTGATGGTATATTCCCTTTTTCAAAATAAGGCATCCAATCTGATCGCTTCTCATGGCTATGTTCCTTGTGGTGCTCCTGATAGCATGCATGTCCTTTGTCATCATTGGCTTTTTCCTATTTGTCAAGTTCAGGTAATCTAATTGTTTGATCCTCAATTTGTGACATTATGCTTGTCATCTGTGTATGTTTGCGGTAGCTTTCAATTTCTGAAACATTAAAAAGGAGAATGAGTTGCATTTTCATGGTTGTCGTAGAAGAGAAAAGAAGTATCTAAGTCTTTCACACCACACATGGAGATCTTTGATAGATGGAGTAAATTTTAAACTAATGATCTGGATATGATGAGTATGAGCGGGAAGATCCTAATCTATCTATGTTATACTCGTTCATCCTTTTGTAATGTACCTTCATATGCGTGAATAAGTCTCTATAAATGTTGTTATCGTCTACTTGTTATGTAGGAAAAATAATGAGCCTTTAGAAGACTGCTTCTGGGAGGCGTGGGCTTGTCTCGTTTCATCATCTACACATTCGAAGGTGATGACCAGTTTTTTATTCATTGTGAAAGATCCTGTTGCATATGATGTACAACCACATGATATCCATGTATGAATGCTTCTTACTAAAAGCATAATATAGGTTGCACTGCATCAAAGGACACGCATTGAAAAATTCATTGGATTTGTTCTAGCCATTTGGGGAATATTGTTCTACTCCCGACTGCTGAGTACAATGACAGAACAGTTTAGTGTTCTAGCCATTTGGGGAATATTGTTCTAGCAATTTGGGGAATATTGTTCTACTCCTTGCTATCAGCAAGGAGTAGTGTTACTCGGTTTGCACGTTTAATAGCTTTACTGGGCAGAATAATATGTTAAGATTCAGAGAAGAACTGCTGGTTTTTTATTGAATTCAAAGAAGTGAAACAAATTTGCGAGCTTTTGATTTGAGAGTGAGCCACTTAAACACTCTTCCCTTACAATCCTTCAGCTAATTTCAACATCCCAGTTCAAAATAATCCCCCATCCCTCTATTTATACCAGTCTCAAGTGCAACAACCTCACCATGAGCTGGCTAACAGACTCCCTGCATCAATTAAAAGAAAAAATACAAACTGACTCCAAATTTAAAATATCCTACCATTCCTAATGCTAAAAAACTTCATGAAGTCTTCCATGCTCTCTTACTCTTCCATCTGCATCTTCCTTGTTCCCACAGACCCTTCTTTATCAACATTTCTTTTTACGAACATACACAGCCAAAGGCTTAACAATACCCCCTTTTACACGGAGCTTGTCCTCAAGCTCAAATGCTGGAAATTCCTGCATAAAATCAGTAGCCAATACCCAAGTTGCTTCATGATCTGGTTGGTTCTTCCACAGAATAAGTACTTCCAAATACCCCTCGGCATTGTATCGTTCATCACATAAGCGATCCGGTTCCAACGAGAGCAGTAATTCTCCCGTAAGTTCTGTGGGCAAGGATTGTACCTCCAACGACATTCCGACGGCCTTCTCCAGCTGAGAGAAGTGAAAGACAGGGTGAATCTTACAGCCAACCGGTAATTCTAACCGATATGCTACATGTCCAACGCGAGCACTTATCGGAAATGGGCCATAAAAACGGGTTCCCACTTTTTGAAAGGGTCGTTTAGCCAAACTCTTCTATCTATACGGTCGAAGTTACTGATACACCAGATCACCTACTACAAACTCTACCTCCCTCCTCGAAGCATCCGTGACGGCTTTCATACATTGCTGAGCTCGAATTAACTGATGTTTCAACTGATCCAGCATTAAATCTCGCTCTATCAGTGATTGCTTCAGGGTGAAATTGGATGTGGAACCCTTCTCCTACTGGATGATTTGTGGTGGATCTCGGTCATAAACTGCTCGAAATGGTGTAGACTGCAACGATCAATGGTAGTTGGAATTGAACCAAAATTATGCCCATGGTAAGAATGTTTCCCATTTTCGAGGATGCGCACCCGCAAAGAACGCAAATAAGTTTCCAAACAATGGTTGATTACTTCGGTCTGTCCATCGGACTGTGGATGGAATGAAGTACTGAATCTGAGCTTCGTTCCAGATATTCAGAACAGTTCTTTCCAAAAATGCGACCGGAAAATCTTGTCCCGATCCGACACAATGGATTTCAGAAATCTGTGGAGGTGCACAACCTCCTTGATGAACAATTTGGCTATATACCTCCTTAGCTGTAAATGGGTGTCGCAAACACAGAAAGTAACAATATTTGCTAAGGCGATCAACAACAACTAGAATCACATTATACCCTAAGATTTAGGCAAACCCTCAATGAAATCCATTGAAATTTCTTCCCAGATTTGTTGCGAAATAGGTAGTGGTTGAAGGAGACCAGCGGGTGACAGTGTGGAATATTTCTGCACTTGACAGACTGGACATTGCGTGACATATGCTTGGATTTGTCGGCGCATGCCCATCCAGTAGAAAATCTCTTGAATTCTCTTCAATGTCTTGAGTACACCCGAATGACCCTCCACTACCCCATCATGAAACTCCATGAGCACCAACTGAATTAGCTTGGATTCCTCAGGCAATACAATGCGGTTTTTATATAGAAGTGAACCGTTACCAATAGAATAACCATCATGATCACCCTTGCAAGTCTGTAAGTCCTCCCAAATTGGTCCATAAATCGAATGGAGTGCGATCTTCTGAGATAAATCTTGCAACTCCAAGCTGTTTGGAACTGACAGTGTACAAAGATTCCGTGAGAGACCATCGGCCACCTTGTTGTCCCGTCTCGGTTTGTATGAAATACCAAATGTAAATCCCAGCAATTTGACCAACCATTTATGATACTCCAAGTTAATCTCTTTCTGTTCCAGTAAAAACTTCAGACTCTTCTAGTTTGTGCACACCACAAATCGTCGTCCAAGTAAATAATGTTGCCATTTCTGAATGGTGAGAACTATGGCCATGAGTTCCCTCTCATATATCGGCTTGACCTTTTCACGATCTGAGAAAGCTCGGCTGAAATAAGCTACTAGCCTTTTTTGTTGCATTAACACTGCCCCTAACCCCTAACTCGATGCGTCGGTTTCGATGGTGAAGGTATCGATAAAATCCGGCCAACGCAGAACAGGAGCAGATACCATGGCTACCATTGGAAAGAATCCTTGTTCAACAATGTTGTCAATGGCTTTGCGATGATTCCATAATGCCGAACAGATCTCCAATAATATCCGGTCAAACCCAGAAATCCCCTCAGCTCCTTAATGGTTTTAGGAGTCGGCCAAGAGTTCATGGCCTCTATTTTAGACGGATCACTAGCTACTCCTTCTTTCGAAATCAAATGTCCCAGATAATCCACCGTAGTAGCACAAAATCTGCATTTCTTCTTCATGTCGCAAATAGCTGATGTTGCTGCAATTTTTGAAGAACCAAGGTCAAATGTTCCCTGTGATCCTCCAAACTCTTGCTGAATACGAGAATATCGTCAAAAAATACCAACACAAAATCCCTGAGAAATGGCCGAAAAATGTCATTCATCAAAGCTTGGAATGTTGTTGGTGCGTTGGTGAGTCCAAACGGTATGACCAAAAATTCATAGTGGCCATCATGAGTGCGAAAGGCAGTCTTTGCAACATCATCCTTGTTCATTAAAACCTGATGATAGCCTGCCTTGAGATCAAGTTTCGAAAACCATTGAGCACCAAACAATTCATCTTAAAGCTGGTCAATCACAGGAATCGGAAACTTATCTAGGATAGTTGCTTGGTTTAATGCTCTATAGTCGACACAGAACCTCCAGCTGTCGTCTTTCTTCTTCACCAACAGAATAGGACTCAAGAACGAACTATGGTTCGGTTGAATAATACCAGCTACTAACATCTCTTTCACCAGCTTTTCTATTTTCTCTTTATGGGCATGTGGGTACCTATAAGGTATCACACTAATTGGTCCAGTCCCCGCCTGCAACACGATCTTGTGTTTGTGTCTGTGTTGTGGAGGAAGACCTGTTGGTTCTGCGAAGATACCTGAAAACTGTGGCAATACAATTTCAATGGCCAGTGGAATTTTGACCGAGTTAGGCACCTCCTGTTGTATGTTCAATAACTCCACTCAAAACCCATATTCTTCCTTTTGTACAGACTTAACCAAGCTTTTGAAAGTCACCACAGAATTATTCAGAGTTGGATCACCCCTTAATGTAACTTCAACCCCATCGAGATGATAGGACATCTCCAACTTACAAAAATCAAGCTTGATTTGCCCCAACGATTGAAGCCATTGGACACCAAGAATGAGGTCTGCACTACCCAATTGCAATGGTAAACAATCACACTCTATCACAATATCTTGCAGAGTTAAGACAACACCCTTGCAAATACCCATAGTGTTTACCATCATTCCTGTCCCTAACGACGCTCCATACAGTCGAGTAATCTCAGGTTGAAATCCCAGCTTTTCAATAACTCTTTCGGTAATAAAGTTGTGCGTTGCTCCAATATCCACCATGACCATAATGTCTTGATTGCCAACCTTTCCTCTCAGCTTCAGTGTTGACGGTGTGGTAATACCAACTGAAGAGTTGAGTGAAAGCTCAGCCAGTTCGGTGCGTTCTTCACCAACAACATCAACCTCACCTAGCAAATTTTCGTCAGCCTCCTCGAAGATGTCTTCCTCTTCGGTCACCAAGAGAACTTGTAATTCCCGTTGCTTACACTTATGGCCATAGGAGTATCGTTCATCGCATCGAAAGCAGAGGCCCTTATTACGTCGTTCCTCCGTTTCTGCTTCCGTTAACCGCCGGTATGAGGGACATCGATTTCCCCGTCGATTCTCCTAAGTTTGTTCTCGGACTAACTGGTTTTGGCCAGTCGGCTTCGACACTGAATTACCCACCCACGATTGCCTCGAAATTTTCGAGCGATTAGTCTATTGGTTTGTTTAATTTGGGGTTTGCTGGTTTCCCAGCCCTCTCGCCACCGACAACGGACTGCACTTCTCGAAGTTCACCGGCTTCGTTTCCCCCGCACCAGAAACCCAAACCGTTGATTCCGCCTCACAATCATCCAAACGCAAGGCTGTGTCGATGATATCCTCGAGCCCTTGCGGATTCAACACGCGCAACATTTTTTAATTTCTGCCTTCAGTCCAGATTTGAAAGCGCTGATAAGGACGATGTCGGTAAATTGGGAATTTAGGACACTAGGTCTTCAAATTCTTGAAGGTAGTCATAAACCGAATCTGTTTGGGTGAGAATGAACAAACGATGACTCGCTGATCCAATCTTAAAACCCCCAAAATGGTTGAATATGCAGAGTTTGAAAACATCCCATTCAGAAAACATTTCCGAGTTTTCTTCCAATTATACGAACGTAAACCCACTCCCTCTAAATTCATAGTAGCTAACAGTAGCTTTTCTTCTTCAGTATAACTTCCCACTTCAAAATACCTTTACGCTTGTGAAATCCAATCAATAATGTCATACCCATCAAACACGGGCATCTCTACCTTCTTACAATAGGAATCCATGTTCTGCAAATGACGATGCTTTACGTGTGGAGCACTACCTATATGATCAAGTGAACGAGGAAGGTTTACCCCTTGTTCTGAGACGCTTTCACGTTCTGAAGTTTTCCCGATCATCTTCACCAGATCCATCACTGATTTCTGCAGATCATCCATCTTAGTGTTGAGTACCAATCATCTCTCTACTCCTTGTTTCGTTGAACGCATATTGCTCCGAGACTCTCTGATTGATAGCATCCACTGCATCACCAAACTGAGATGTGCTTCTTGTCATCCCCGTTATGATCGAAGGCTCTAATACGAAATTTGTTAAGATTCAGATTAGAACTGAATTCAAAGAAGTGAAACAAATTTGCGAGCTTTTGATTTGAGAGTGAGCCACTTAAACACTCTTCCCTTACAATCCTTCAGCTAATTTCAACATCCCAATTCAAAATAACCCCCCATCCCTCTATTTATACCAGTCTCAGGTGCAACAACTTCACCATGAGCCGGCTAACAGATTCCCTGCATCAATTAAAAGAAAAAAAAATACAAACTGAGTCCAAATTTAAAACATCCTGCCATTTCTAATGCTGAAATACTTCATGAAGTCTTCCATGCTCTCTTACTCTTCCAGCTGCATCGTCCTTGTTCCCGCAGACCGTTCGTTATCAACCTTTCTTTTTACGAACATCCACAAACAAAGGCTTAACATAATATGCAAAGGCTGAGGGAGGGGGCACAAATGCAAGTCCTAGAAACTGATCATATCATCATTTGTGGAATAAATAGCCATCTGACATTCATACTGAAGCAACTGTTAGATATCATGGGAATGTCATCTGTTGAGGTACTGCTACAGCTAGGTAATTTGATCTCTTCATGTCCTAGAAGTTAATTTCTGTTTGTATGCTGATTTGCTGAATTACTTTTCCTTGTTGTTTGATATTCCGAGGAAGCAGATGGACAAGCTAGATGAGACGTTTGCAAAAGATTTTAACCATATCAACATTCTTACAAAGAGGTAAAGTGGTGAACATTTTTTCCAGTCAGCAGAAGTAAAACAGAAGTCTCATTTTACTTATTTACTGATTTAATAATGTTTATCTGCAGCTGATTCCAAGCTACTGCATGTGTAGTTGTAGTCTTAACCTGAAAAAAATCATTTGAGAGAGCTGTCACTGATAAAGCGCGTGCCATTATCCTACTTCCAACAAATGGTGATTGGTAAGAAGAAAGTTGTAAGGTTAAATAGAGGCAACTCTTGTTGTGCCCTCTGGTCTATGATATTGTGTTAGTCTTTTATAGAAGTGATAACACTGAAAGTGTATCAATTTTAGGTTAGATTTTAGTGCAATTTTCGCATATATTTCATAGATAGATTTATATATCTGATACGATTATGAGTTACATACACCCGTTTTGTTCGTTTGCAGGTTGTTAGGCGACAAGGCCTAAATGAGCTTAAATAGATGAATTCCTGAACAAAACCACGTACTTTGAAGATAAATCCACTCAGAGCCAAGATCAAGCCTTAGAACTCAAAGGAATACCCGAGCAACGAGCGGAAAAGAGAAAATTCAAGACTTCAAGGGTGCCCGGTCGGGCACCATAGTCCACCCGCTCGGGTAAAACCTACGGGGTTTTATCCGCACACCTTGTACGACCCGGGCATGAAGGCAACAAGATCGGGTAGCCTTACCCGATCGGGCGCTACAAGGATACCTGCTCGGGCGTTAATTCATCCCAAATATCCCCGAGAGTTTGCACGACTCGGGCCGCTCAACCATGCGATCGGGTGCTGATGCCCGATCAGGCCTGAAGAAGAACACGACCGGGCGCGCCTCTGCACAACCAGGTAATAGTGGTGTCCAAGCGGGCCGCGTATTTCGCAACAACCTAGATCTTGCATTCAAACAACCTAATTTATAGACCAGAAAAGATCTAGAGCAAAGGGGGCGACGTACAGGGCAAGGAAAGGCTTGGAAAACATCTGGAAAGGCTCGAGAGACGTTGGAGATGAAGAGAAGCATCAATCCTCACATCGGTAACACGATAGGGAAGGTCGAGGCATCGAGTTTCCTAGAGTCTATCATGTTTAGGATTGTGTTATCTTCGTTATCTGTGTTCTCCATGAGTGAGTAGGTTCCCAACTATGGGTTAGGGATATCGGATTGGAACGGATGAACAATGATTTGCGTTAATGCTTAGATCTATTGATTTATTCTTGATATTCGGTTCAACACTTAACATTATCATTCTTATACTAGTGTTGCCCGCTCAGTAACACAGGAATTCAGACTTTGCTGGAAGGTTAA
Source organism: Gynandropsis gynandra (assembly GCA_036759665.1). Classification (NCBI taxonomy): domain Eukaryota; kingdom Viridiplantae; phylum Streptophyta; class Magnoliopsida; order Brassicales; family Cleomaceae; genus Gynandropsis; species Gynandropsis gynandra. The sequence continues at coordinate 31,751,791 of CM071867.1, forward strand.
AGGATGAATCCGGACCTGTTAAGTTGTAGGTTAAGTTCGGCTAATGAGAATCTGACCGGTCGGTTAGTCGACTTAGGAATTAGGATTGCGTTCGTAAAGCTGCCATGGTACGGGTTAATCACTGCTGGAAGGTAGGGTTGCACGTACTCATGGTTAGGAGGTTTAGGCTCGGAAGAATCACTCCTCACCTTAGGGCATGAATTTCCCGTTGTCAAGATAAGTCGATAGGTTTATGATCTTTAGTTGCTTCATCCATATGATTCCCGGTATCCCGACACCCGTAGTGTTCGTCATATCCGAGTTTACCCCAACCTAGTATCGTTGTCACCATTAGTTTAGTATTAGATATTTAGGACCACACCTTCATCTATCTCTATTCGTCTTAGTTTAGTTTTATTCTTAGTTTTTGGCTGCTTTAGTCCCTAAAGATCGATCCTGGTACTACACGATCTGTATACTTGCGGTGAAGTGGTCTAGGAAAATATATAACTCGTGTTTCACGCACATCAAGTTTTTGGCGCCGTTCCCGGGGACTAATAACGGCCTAGACTAGGAATTAGCTAGATTAAGATCTAGTCCTTTCCGGAGTCTTTGTTTGTTTGTTTGTTTTTCGTTTTTGCTTTTTGTTTTTCCCTTTTATCGAGTCTATTCTATCTACCGCGGATTTACGCTTTGGTGTTTTGTTTCTTGTTGTGCAGGAGCCTTGTATGAGAAGCTCTACTCAAAAATTTCTCATCTACGATCCCGAGGTTGAACGCACTTTAAGGAGCCTGTGCAAGAAAAGAAGGATTGGAATAGCGGATTCCGAATCCGAGGTAGAAAGAACGAGCAACCACGAGTCATACGCCTCTGAGGAGGAAGATACGCATAGTGCAAGCAGCGGAGAGGACAACGCAAGTATTCCCGACATGGCTGTTGCCGATGAGACTTACGGAGCATACACCGCTCCAAAGCACACGCAGTTACTTTCGTGCATGGCCCGCACGATTGATAATTAGGTTGACCTACAACCGGCTTTTATACAAATGCTCAACAATTCGGCCTTTAGAGGAATGGAGAACGAAGATCCGAACTCCCACCTTACGGACTTCAAGATGCTATGCAGCACTACCAAGGTTGGAACGGGAGTTACTCGGAAGGATCTCTATTTGATGGCGTTCCCTTTCTCACTCAAGGATGCGGC
>CM071867.1:31779360-31836580 GCA_036759665.1 Gynandropsis gynandra
ATAAACTTAATTGTTATCTGACCATGAGCCGAAGGATGAACTGAACTATATCGATAGGAGCGACCTTACTACCAGGTGACTATGTGATATAGAGCCAAATTAAAATCAACCTGTTTAATATGCTTAAGAAATGACCTGACTACCAGGGGGCTTATGCATGATTAGTTCAGGAAATATTACTGAAAGAAATACGATTTCTGAATACTATTGTAGTATTAGTCAGTAAAATAATCATTTAGATGAAAGTCCATATCTATTTGATTAAATAAGTGTTCTAATAAATGCTGCAACTTTTCCTTACAGATTTCCCGAAAATGTCTTCACTTTCCCTATGTGCCATTCTTGATGTCCAAGCTTGTTGGGGAAAATTTCGATGATTGGTACCGCAACCTTAAGATCGTCCTCAAGCAGGAGGAGATACTCGATTCGATCGAGAATCCTATCAAGGAACCTGCTGATAACGATGTGGATGGCTTGATTGCTTGGGAAGAGCAAAGGGATCGCCTTGACACTGCCAAGTGTGTCATCCTAGCCTCAATGAGTTCAGAACTCCAGCGCGAGCATGAGGATATGGAGCCTGCTGCTATCATTGAGCATCTTAAGAAGATGTATGGTGCGCAGAGTCGAACGGCAAGATATCAGTTGTCGAAGGCACTATTCAAGTCAAGATTGTCTGTGAACTCTCCGGTGGGGCCCCATGTTCGTAAGACGATCAGTCTTATTGAACAGCTTGTGAAGCTGGGGTGCACACTAGGCAAAGAATTATCTCAAGATCTGATCTTGCAGTCATTGCCTGAGACGTTCTCTCCGTTCATTGTTAACTTTAACATGAACAAGATGGACATGGATCTGCATGAGATGCTGAACCAACTGATTGACTATGAGAGTCAGTCAGTGTCTAAGACGTCTAAGGGACATAGTGCCGTGATGATGGTCGGCTCTTCTTACAAGAAGGGAAAGGGCAACAAAAAGCCCAAGAAGAAGCTCCTTGAGCCCAAGGGTGGTGTGACCATACCCAAGGCAAAAAGGGGCAAATCTGACCAAGCTGATGCTGAGTGCTTCTTCTGTAAGAAGAAGGGGCATTGGAAGAGGAACTGCAAAGAATACCTGCAGTCTCTGAAGGGCAAGAAGCCAGGTAAGATTCTCATGGAAAATGTTTTCATGATTTCCTTAACTACTATTGATTCGTCTAGATGGGTATTGGATACCGGTAGCAGTTTTAACATCTGCAATATGTTGCAGGGGCTGAGGATCAGTAGGAGGTTCAGGAAGGGAGAGTTCAGTCTGAAGGTTGAAAATGGCGCAAGTGTTGCTGCTTTAGCCGTAGGATCAATTTCCCTTGTAATGCCTACGGGCAAGACCTTGTTGTTAGACGACTGTTATTATGTTCCTAAGTTTGTTTCGAACATAATTTCTATTTCTATGCTTGATAGACGTGGATTTCGAACAGTTTTTAGTAATAACATTTGCTCTATTTATCATGGTGATGAATTTTGTGTGAATGGTTATTTACAACAAGGGCTGTATATCTTACCTGATGTTAATGTAGAACAAATTAACATGCATGTTCCGGGCCTTAAGAGAAAAGTAGATGATCGTCAAAGACAGACGTATCTTTGGCATTGTAGACTTGGTCATATCGGTGAGAAGAGGATAAACAGATTGCATAAAGATGGTCTTTTAGGCCATTTCGATTATGAATCTTATGCAACTTGTGAGTCCTGTCTCACTGGTAAGATGACCAAATCTCCGTTTAGTGGAACCGGGGAAAGAGCTACAGAACTCCTAGGACTGATACATACTGATGTATGTGGACCTATGAGAGTTCAAGCCAGGGGTGGATATTCGTACTTCATCACATTCACTGATGATATGTCGAGATATGGATTTGTGTTCTTGATGAAACACAAATCCGAATCTTTTGAAATGTTCAAGAGATTCCGCAGTGAAGTGGAGAAACAAACCGGAAAGAGTATCAAGGTGTTGAGATCTGACCGGGGCGGTGAATATCTTAGTCATGAATTTGTCGATTATCTAAGGCAAAATGGGATTTTGTCTCAGTGGACTTCTCCCGGAACACCACAACATAATGGTGTATCCGAACGGAGAAATCGAACCTTATTAGATATGGTGAGATCCATGATGGGGTTCACTGATCTTCCAATGAACTTATGGGGCTATGCTTTAGAAACAGCTGCCTATCTGCTAAACAAAGTTCCCACCAAAGCAGTCTCGAAGACACCATATGAGATATGGAAAGGACGTAAGCCAAACCTGAGGCACATCAAGGTTTGGGGGTGTCCGGCCTTCGTTAAGAGACTTCAGCCAGACAAGCTTGATGCTAGGTCTGACAGATGTAGGTTCATAGGTTATCCCAAGGAAACTATGGGATATTATTTCTACCACCCGTCTGAACACAAAGTGTTTGTGGCCAGAACGGCAACCTTTCTTGAAAGGGAATTCCTTGATGAAGGAATTCATGGTGGGGAAGTAGTTCTTGACGAGATTCAAGAACCCGATGAGCCAACACAAGCTCATGGACATGAGATGTCAAATGAGCGTTCTTGGCTGAGTGATATAGTGTTAGGCTCCGGCGCTTCATCTTCAAATGTTGAAGTGACAGTGCCCGTTCAGGAACAAGTTCAGGAACCTGTTCAGGAACCTGTTCAGGAACAAGCCCAACAAGATATCCCAGCGCAGGTTGAACCTGCTACACAGGCTTCCTTGAGAAGGTCAACACGTTCTCGACGTGCACCTGACAGACTTAATCTGATGGTGCAAGAGGATGTGGTCGGTCATATAGATGACGACCCTTTGACTTTCCAAGAGGCTATACAAGGCCCTGATTCTGAGAAATGGTGGAAAGCCATGGAATCCGAGATGGAATCTATGAAGATCAACAAAGTATGGACTTTGGTTGATTCTTCACAGGCTTCCAGACCGATAGGTTGTAAATGGGTTTACAAAAGGAAGATTGGAGCGGACGGGCAGGTAGAGACCTATAAAGCTCGTCTAGTTGCCAAGGGGTATAGTCAACGAGAAGGGATTGACTATGAAGAAACGTTCTCCCCTGTGGCAATGCTCAAATCTATTCGGATTCTGCTTGCGATAGCGGCATTCCATGACTATGAGATTTGGCAGATGGACGTGAAAACAGCTTTCCTTAACGGAGAGCTCCAGGAAGAAGTCTTCATGACTCAACCTGAGGGTTTCACGTCGCCAACTCAAAGTCATATGGTATGCAAGCTTCAGAGGTCCATTTATGGACTCAAGCAAGCTTCTCGAACCTGGAACATTCGCTTTAACAAGGCAGTTGAAGAGTTCAACTTTGTTAGATGCGAAGAAGAGCCTTGTGTGTACAAGAAGTTTAGTGGGAGCGCGGTTGTCTTCCTTGTGCTTTATGTGGATGACATATTGCTCATAGGGAATGACATTCCGGCGTTGCAAGAGACGAAGTTCTGGTTATCCGAACAGTTCTCCATGAAAGATCTGGGAGAAGCAACCTATATTCTGGGAATAAAGATCTATAGAGATAGATCAAGGAGGTTGCTTGGACTATCACAGTCCCAGTACATTGATACCATCATGAAGAGGTATAACATGGAAAATTCCAAGAGAGGCTATCTACCGATAGGCACTGGAATTACTCTCTCCAAAGAGGATTGTCCTCAGACACAAGAAGAGAGAGAACGCATGAGTAGGATCCCATATGCTAGCGCAGTGGGAGCCATCATGTATTCCATGACATGTACGAGGCCTGATGTAGCCTTCGCGCTAAGTGTAGCGAGTCGGTATCAGGCAGATCCCGGTGAGGAACATTGGAAATTGGTGAAAACCATTCTCAAGTACTTGAGAAGGACTAGAGACCAATTCCTCGTTTATGGAGATTCTAACTTAGAGTTAGAAGGGTTCACGGATGCCAGCTTTATGTCTGATAAAGATGATAGCAGATCGACATCGGGGTATGTCTTTTGTCTCAATGGGGGTGCAGTGTGTTGGAAAAGTTCCAAACAAGCAGAATACTGTAGCTGATTCGGTTACTGAAGCAGAATACATAGCGGCTTGCGAAGCTGCTAAGGAAGCGGTCTGGATGAGAAAGTTCATAACTGAACTTGGTGTGGTGCCTTCGATAAAGGAACCAGTTCCTTTATTATGTGATAATACCGGGGCAATAGCCCAGGCGAAGGAACCAAGATCTCATAAAAGATCAAAGCATGTTCTGCGGAAATACCATCTGATAAGGGAAATCATTGAGCGTGGGGACGTTCAAATCCAGAAAGTAGAAGGAAAAGAGAATGCAACAGATCCACTCACAAAGGCGCTTGGTTCAAATGAGTTTGACAAGCACAAGTTGAAGATTGGATTGAAAGACATGGCATGCTGGAATTAGTTCTAGGAATAGTACAACTGTTGTAACTATTTAAGAGCTATTTTATGTCTTGTATTTTGAACACTTATAAATAAATGAAATGGCATTATTTGATCATTTTGATGATATTTGTAAATATATATGTGTATATGTTTTCATAGCTAGTATGATAGAGTCCATGATTAAGTTTAGAAACTTGTCATCATGATAGAGATCATGATAAAGAGAGTCAAGTTTTGGTAAAAACTTAATCTAAATCGTTCTTGATCATAGGATAACTAATTGGACGTTAGTAATCCGGATAGATCAACATGGATGTGATGGTTTCTATTTGATAGAAATTAGTAGATCTCTTTTACTAAATCACATGTATGGATGATGCACATAGAGATGTGATCATTGAACAGACCCAAAGGGAGAATTCCTAATGGTTACATTACCATTGAACTGTCAATAGGAATTTCTCTAGAAGGATTGGAATATTATAATTTCCTTAGACCTGAGATCAACATAGTAACTGACAAGTTATCTACCATTCTTTGATACTGGACACCTTATGCCTTGGGATGTAAGTTGAAAGGATATTGGGAATGATTAGATGCTTGTGCAGTTAGTGATTGATCAAGATGGAATCCGTCAACTCTAGGTAAAGAGTTTGAGCTCTATGTTGTCAGCAACATAATGACTGAAAAGACCTTGGCCAGGGCATTTGAATGAGAGAAGAAAGGAGTTTCTTGCGATCATTCACCAGTCAGTTATGTTAGGCATGAAACATAGTTGATAATCTATTAGGACTTGACAGTCAGACCATGTCCTAGGATTATCCGGAGCTGTAAAGACGGAGGGAAATAATAATATTATCCTTCTACCATGGTTCTACAGAGTAAGGTTATGATTGTTAGACAATCAGTGTGGAATGCAGTTATATTCATCCGCTAGCACCGAAGAATATAATTGTATTTGATTTTTCTTTTGGGTTAGTACATAAGATGTACAGGCAAATATGTGTATGGAGATACATGTATTTCGACTATTTGAAATATTACGTAAAGGCAAGTGGGAGATTGAAAGTCCTATGCCAATTATGTAATATTTGAATAGTTATGGGTTTAAGTTGTAATTATTAAAGAGTTAATAATTATAAATAAACGCTTAACGAGGTTTCGTAAACAGATTATTCTAAGACGAAAACCCTAGCCGCCAGTAAAAGAAAACCCGAAGAACGAAAAACAGTTTTTTCGTTCTTCCGAATCCCGCATCAAAGAGATCCCGATCTCGGCGTGGATACGCGTAGAGGTCTTGTACCATCAAGCCTCACATCCGATCCTCAGTTCAACGTTTCAGGTATCTCAGAAACTGTTCTTGAGTCGTTTAACGTTGAAACCGAACAATTAATCGTAAACATGATTAGATCTTAATTCGGGTTGATTAAAACACGCTTCCGCAATTGAAATCAACCCTATAGTCTCCTCAAGTCCATTTCAGGGCTTAAAGTGGAGCCAGTGAAAAATCTTATGTCTAAGTTGTTTGTTCAATGTTCTCGTCAAAAGGGCCTGATAAAGTTCTACAGACACCTGCTAAATTATTCAAATACAGTGTGGTTTCCTCCTTAAATGTTATGATTTGATCGAATGCATATTTTCCTTAGGAGTCCCCACTATCTCACCTTTAGTTTGGAATACTAATTACGGCTTGGTTTGCTCATTGCAGAAAATGTATTTAACCGGTGCAGCTTTCCCGATCTAGCTGGGATGAAATATATGCAGTTAAAACTGGGGTTTCAAGAGGTATGATTAACTTCATTTCCAAGACAAATTTAAATGTTTCAAAAGAATTACTATTTGGTCTTTGTACTCACATTCGTTCTCTGCATGTAGTATTTCAGGTTGTCGTATGTGGCCTTTTACGAGTTGGGAAAGTAAATTTCCACCCAAATGACAAAGAACGGGTTCTTGAAACCGAAAAAGTATTATTTATTGCACCTCTCCATTGGAGAAAGAAGAAACTGTCATATAAAGATGATATTGATGCTAAGAAACAAGCGTTGGAGGCAAAACAAGTTCGCTTAAAGAAGACTATGATGCGCCATAGTAAGCCCAATTCAAAGGTTTGGCACAGCTCCATCCTCCAGAGTAGATGTGTCGGGATAAATATGGGTGTCAATATACCGACATCTCGCATCTTTATATATTTGGTTGGTGCAAGCATCAGAATTGAGTAAAGGACCAAAAGAATGCATACTTTTGCTTGGTTGGCATAGAGATGTTGCATAGATGATTGAAGAATTTGACAACTATTTTGGCCCAGGCACCCTGTATTGGTATGCCCGTGTTATTTTCTTCTCCTCTAGCTTTCATGGATAGTGTTCTGACAGTCTTGCTTGCTTGTTTGCTTGCAGGAGATATTGTGAAATGTACCATTAGAGGACAGGAAGAAAGCGAGTAACGGTTCAGTTGTGGTGAAAATTAGTAACGTCCATGTTTCCCACAGGGTAATGTCATTGTCAACTGAACAAAAAGACTATTTATCGCATATATTTATTACAGAAAGTAAGACGAGAAAAGCATAGTGCGGTCTATTATAACTTGTGATCTTTCTCGTCCACGGGTTGGAAATCCTATGAACTATGATACATTGAGAAATAATTTGAAAAAATCAAGTTGTTTTTTATTGATCAATCATTCATATATTTATATATTTATACAAGATAATTTTTAACAAATTTTCAAAACAATGTCGGCTAACTTATCACAAGTAAAAACATGACATATGATTAGCGTTCCAGTGAGAATTTAATTGCGAATGAAGTGACAGTCGACCTTAATGTGCTTTATACGCTAATGGAAAACTGGATTCGCAGCAATGTGGATAGTGGATTGACTATCACAAAACAACTGAAGAAGACGGGACTGTGAGACACCTAGACTCCCAAGCAATAAATTTAACCATTTGTTTTCACGAACAGTCATTGTGATTGCACGATACTCAGCTCCAGTGGATGAACAAGATATCGTTTTGTTGTTTCTTGGTCTTCCACGAAATAGGTGAACCACCTAAAGTAAGAAACCAACCGGTGACTGAACGACGAGTGCAAGGACAACCTGCCCAATCTGAATCACACCATGCCACTAGAGATAAATCAATGTTGGCCTTAAGAAGAATACCTTGACCCAGAGTAATCTTCAAGGAACAAGCCACACGTAAAGCAGCATCCAAATGGTCATTAGTGGGATTTTGGAGAAACTGTGATAACATATGGATACTGTAAGACAAGTCTAGACGAGCGACACAAAGGTAAACAAGTCGACCAATGAGACGAAAACGTTTGGGATTAGAGAGAAGTGGTGCTATAGAAAGTCCCAGACAATGATTTTGTTCCATTGGAAAGAAAGACGGTTTGGATCCCAACAATCCTGCTTCTGAAATAATGTCAAGTTAATATTTTTACTGACATAAATATATGCCAAATGTGTTGCGAGCAACCTCAATACCGAGAAAATATTTCAAAGTATCTATGTCTTTCATGTGAAAACAAGAACTCAGATAAGTCTTGAAACGTTGAATATGAGATGGGAAGTTGCTAGAAACTATCAAATCATCTACATAAACCAAAATGCTTAGGCGAACATCACCTTTGTAAAGAGCAAATAACGAGTAATCTGCCAATTACTGGAACCATAGCAAAGTAAAGCCTCAATAGCTCAAAAAACCAACATCTTGGAGCTTGTTTGAGACCATACAAAGATTTTTATAGACAACAAACTCGAGGATCTGTATCATCTCGAAAACCAGGAGAAAGCTTCATATAAACCTCATCATGTAAATCACAATGTAGAAAAGTATTATGTATATCAATCTAATGAACCTCTCAATTAAGCGCAACAACCACAGTTAAGTATGTTCATACTGTTGTCATTTTTGCCACAGGTGGAAATGTTTCACCATAATTAATACCTTCAACTTGATTATTACCAAAAACCACAAGACGAGCTTTGTATCGTTCCACTGTACCATCAGTACGATACTTGATCTTATAGATCCACTTACATTCGATTGCCTTCTTTTCTGGTGGTAAATGTTCAAGTGACCACGTATGATTCTTTTCTAAGGTGTCAAGTTCATCTTTAATGGCTCGACAACAAGGTTCATCACGAAATTCCTCTGTGTGATTACGAGGTTTAACCTGTGCAGAAATGGCTGTTGCAAAGGTGCGATGATTGATAGAAAAATGATCACTTGACAAATAAGTAGAAAGAGGATGAGATGTACTAGAGGAAGACGAGACATCTTGTGAATGATTCAAAACACTAATTGTATTGATGATGAAATCTCTCAATCCTGTAACGGATATTTGGTAAGTTGGCCCTTACCTAAACGTTCCAGAGACAATAGTTCCTCATGAGCCATGAACACAGGTTCTTCAATGGGACGTTTAAACCATCAAGCCTCGGAATGTCACCTTCCACAATTTCACCGAAAGTAGGAGCTACCAGAGTAGACTAGATGCAGAGATTGGAATATCTCTAGATGCAATAGTGCAAAAAGGAAACTCGTCTTCGAAGAACTTCATATCTCGAGAAACAAAGAAGATGCATTGATCAAGATCAAACAATCTCTAACCATTCTGACCAAAAGAATAACCCACAAATACACAACAACGACTACATGAGATAGACTTATAACCACTGTGTTGTAGGTTATGGGCATAACAAAGTGATCCAAACACACGTAGATTTGTAAGGTCTGGTGTACTTTTGTTCGGGATTTCAAAGGGTGTCTTGCCTTCAAGACTTGTGTTTGGAGTATGATTGATAAGATAACCAGGGGTAAGAACTCTTTTACCCCAGAAGTCAATTGGTAATGCTCCTTGGAATAACAATGCACGAGCAACATTCAAGATATGTCTATGCTTTCTCTCGGCGCAACCGTTTTGCTGAGGGGTTCCGATACATGAAGTTTCGTGAAGAATACCCTGATTAACAAAAAAAATCACGTATATACAAAAACTCAGAGTCATTATCACTACAAATTCGTTTGACCGTTTTTGAATATTAACGTTCCGCAAGAGTACAGAAATTATGCAAATATGTAGAAACATTAGACTTGGTTCGCAACAAATAGAGTCAAACCGCACGAGAGTAATCATCAACTACCGTTAAAAAATAACGAGCACCAGAAAAGGAAGTTGTATGGTACAAGACCCCTAACATCACAATGAATAAGTTGAAAAATATAGGTAGTCTTATTATTGCTCAGTGGAAAAACTTTATGTCTATTTTTAGCACAAAGACGTGTTACAAATTTTATTCGACATAGTTTTTAAACTAGAATCAAATTTAAGGCCAGAAACACAGGATGTCCCAAACGACCATGCCATAAATACATAGAATTATCATGTGTAGATACATTTGTCGCAGTCATAGCACCCATGAAATAGTAGAGTCCGTCACGTTGCTCACCCATTCCAATTAACATCCTCGTAGCGTGGTCCTGAAGTACACAAAACTGAGCAGTGAAGTGAATCACGAGATTCATATCGACAAGAAGTTTTGATAAAGAGATTAAATTACAACTGAATTCAGGTATGAAAAAACCATTGTGCAAGACAAAGTTTCCACAAAGACGAACTGATCCTTTCTGTACAACAAATGTATGTCGTTCATTGGACAAACCAACACAACAGACATGAAAACAACATTAAAAAGAATATTTGCATAGCATGTCATATGATTTCCTACACCTGAACACAAAAGACATGAAACTGACAAGGCCTTACCCGATTTTTGTTCACTCACACCGAATTTTTTAGAGAGGACATCGAGAAGTTTTTTTAGTTGATCACTAGAAAAACCATCTAAGCCAATTGGAGTAAACTCCTTATCACGATTAGTCGATAAGCTCTAGAAAACGAGGAAACATTAGCACAAACTACAGAAGTACCACGACCACGATTAGAAGTTCAACGAACTTTGTTTGTATTAGGGGTGGGCAAAAAACCCGATCCGAAACCCGTCCCGAACCCGCAAAAAATTACTCGTACCCGGGGGTGCGGGTTCGGGTTCGGGTAATATTGTTTCATTACCCACGGGTTCGGGTTCGGGACGGATATTTTAGTTTCACAAACGGATACTCGCGGGTACTCGAAAATATTTACAAAAATACCCCTAATTTTTCAAAAATTACCTAAATACCCTAATATTTTCATAAACTACAAAAATATCCTTAGTTAGCCTAGGTTTACATCTCCTTTCTCCCACCGCCAACATCTTCTCTCTCATCCCTCTCCTCTCTCATTCTCTGCAAGTCAAGTCACAAACCCCTCCTCTCTCTCATCCCTCTCCTCTCTCTCTCATGCTTCTCGCCGCTCGCCTCCCCTCGCCACTCGCCGCTCGCCTCGCCGCCCGCCTCCCCTCGCCGCTCGCCACCTGCCTCGCCGCTCGCCTCGTTGCTTGCCTCTCGTCGTCTGCCTCGCTACTCGCCATCCGCCTCTCACCGCTCGCCTCACCGCTGGCCGTCTCCTTGATTCTTTTTTTTTAAGATAATGTATTTTTTTTGGGGGATGGGTACTCGCGTGTACTGAAAAATGTAACGGGTGTTGCGGGTACTCGAACAGCGGGTACCCGCACTGTGCGGGTACGAGTACGGGTAGTAATACCAATTACCCGTGCGGAACGGGTTCGGGTACGGGTAGTGAGAATCTCGCGGGTACCCGCGGGTGCCCACCCCTAGTTTGCATCAAGAAAAGTATTTCGATCATGACATTCCTGAAACCACTCAAGAAATCCAACCAACTAGAAAAATTTATTTGACATATGATCACGACGACCACATTGCGAGCACACAAGATTCGGATCACGAACTTCATTTTTCGAACGAGACTTGGTATCCGTCTAACCGCAAACGCCATCACATCAGCAGTTTTATTGCCTATAATAGAAGTCAACCCACGAGAATCTTCATCTTGTATGACAAGATTGAAGACATTCTGAAATGAGAGCGGTAGAACAATAGCCAAGAGATTGGAACGAATTGTTCCATATCGAGCGTCATCAAGACCAAGAAGAAACAAGTGAGCTTAATCATCTTCTTGTTTTTTCATAAGTTTTCAGTTAAGTTGCCCTTACAACCACCACAAGTACAACCTTTGTACTCACCATGACGCAAAATATCACATGAACTTAAATCTTTCCATAACCACTTAAGCTTGTTGAAATAAAAAGAGACAATCATGTTCTTCTACCGATAACAAATTAAGTCAGCTTTTAAATAGAGAATACGCGGACCGTTGGATAATGAATATTGTGCATAAATTTCCTCCCATAAATCCTTTGCAATTTCAAAAGGAGAAACACTCGCACGTATACTAAGAGCAATTGTATTGCATTTCCAAGAAACAATCAGAGAATTGTTTGTCCAACAATCCTCGAAAACATCAGAACCTTCACCAGGCTGCTTTACAGAGCCATCAACAAATCCAAATTTCTTTCTTGATCGAAGAGCAGTTCGTAGTTCATGAGCTCAATTGATGTAATTGTGATTCGTGAGAAAGACTTGAGACAATTATATATTGGATTATCATTGGATGAGAGATCATACTGATCAATTGTACGATGATTTTTTGAAACAAAATTACCTTCTTCCACCATCAGTTTGACCCACACCAAATTGACTTTAAAAAATCAATCCAAAAGAACAAATCAATATGTATATAGGTATTATATGCACCAATATAATGAACGATTTATATACGAGGCTGAATTTCACTCAAGACAAATACTGGAATGAACTAAAAGCTATCATGTATCGACACAAGCAAGGGCTGCAGAGTTTGGCGTGCACTCGGAGAATCGCACGAGATTATCGTGCTCTCAAAAAATCTCACCGGAGGCAAAGAAAGCAATGTCTGCACCTAGTTTTTGAGTGTGCAGAGCTGACTGAGTAACAACGTGACACAACTGAAGAACCCACCGAAACCGCATGAATCCACAATAGAACCAACAGAACAATAGATCCGGAAGGACCACACAGACCAAGCTGCTGCTTCTCGGTGGTAACACGGAAGATCTGGAACCAAGCTGCTTCTCGACGACAGCACGTAAGGACCACACAGAAACCAAATCAGCGTGAACTTGAAACCACTAGAGACCACCAGTCAGTAAACAAGAGCAACAAGGAGAGAATCCTTGAGCTACGACGACAATAGTAGAAAATTGCAGTCTCAAGGGCAATGGTGAACACGATCGGAGAAGCGAGGGACATATCGATGGAGCTAGGCAATGGTGAACACGACTCTTCGACAATGCGGATAGACGATTAGAATGGCTTAGACAAATGACAAACCAAGCGAAGATTGGAATTGCAATGCGGACATACGATGAACCAAGCAACTGTAAAAAGATGACAATAGGAGCCCATGAAACACATGAGGAGGCACCGATGGAATCACCGAAGAAGTCACGAAGTAAGTTCAAGAAAAGTGAAGATTTTCCTTTATCCATCCTTAAAATATGTGATAGGGACTGGCTTCTTAGAGGTAATAATAATATACGAATCTTATTAGTTTCAATCTTGTAGTTTCATGCTAACTATTTTTTTTTCTTTAGACTCGTTCAAGGCCGATAACCAATCATTTTATTCTCTTCTGCTTGCAAAAAGTATTTGTAACAAACATGGCGTAAAGATACATATGCTTTTCACCTGCTTTTAACATCTCCCATTGCTACATCATGCTATTAGTTGTTGTAGTATAGTGGTGAGTATTCCCGCATGTCACGCGGAAGACCCGGGTTCGATCTCCGACAACGACGCCAAAAACTTGATGCGTATCAAAGTTAAACAAATATTTAATCTAAACTATCCGCCAGTGCACGGCACATGTGTAATACTTTAGGTGTCGATGCCATAGGGACTACGCAACACAACCTAAACTCAAACTATGAATCAAACTTGCAACGAACGAATATGGGATTTGAGAATGAAATACTAAAAGAAAATAAACAAACGAGTTCTTAACAATAAGACAAACATTTTAGGAATCCGGTTTCACCACAAGACTACCGAAACCAACAATCAACCTATCTAATCATACAATCCCGATCAAAGTATCTAAGACAGATGATAACACGTAGAGTGTATCAGTTTTAGGCTAGATATTTACATCATTTTCGCATAGATTTCATAGCACGAGTTATAATTGCGATACGAATGTTCTTTATATACGCCCTTTTTATTGGTTTTCAGGTTTTAAAGCGACAAGGCCTAAACGAGCGTTAAAATGCGCAAGAGACATACGCCTCCGAAGAGGAAGAAACCGACAACGCAAGCAGCGGAGAAGATCACGCAAATAACCCCGACATGGCTGTAGTGGATGAAACTTACAGAGCCTACACCGCTCCAAAACACACTCAATTGCTTTCGTGCATGTCCCGCACCATTGAGAATTAGGTTGAGCTACAACCCGCCTTTATCCAAATGCTCAACAACTCAGCCTTTAGAGGAATGGAGAATGAAGATCCGAACTCCCATCTCACGGATTTCAAGATGCTCTGCAGCACCACCAAAGTCGGCATCACGCGGGAGGATCTATACTTGATGGCATTCTCTTTCTCGCTCAAGGATGCAGCGTAGGTTGGTTGTTCAACTTGCCTGCTGCGTCAATTACCTCGTGGAATGATCTAGAGCAGCGATTCATGCAACAATTCTTTCTGGATCACAGAACGCTACTCGCCAAGAATCGCATAAATTCATTCCTACAAGAAAGAGGCGAGACTCTACACGATGCATGGGAGCGCTTTAAGAACTATCAGCGAATATGCCCACATCATGGAATGGATAAGAAATATCTTATCACGAGCTTTATACAAGGTTTCCAAGAAACCACACATTTCATGATCGTGGCAGCGGGTGGTGGTTCCCTCATCAACCTCACTTTCAATCAACTCGAGAACTTGATCGAGTGCATGGCGAGGAAAGGAGGCAAGAAGGTCGGTGACTACAACCGTGATTACCCATCCAAGGCGGCAGTAAATGAATTAGGCGTAGCCAACCCGGAATTAACGGATTTGAAGCAGCAAGTTGGCGAGATATACAGGATGATAGCAGGCCTTCATTGGACCGACAAGATGTATACGTAGGTCAAGGAATCGAGGAAGTGAATTACGTCAACAATCGGGCCTACCAGCAAAATTACATCAAGAGCCATCCCAACCTCTCTTATGGCAACACGAGCAATGTAGCAAACCCACAGGATTTTCAACCGCGGATGATGGCAAGAAACCAAAACTAAGGTTTCCAACCGAGAGGGAGTGGCCAAGACTACGGCTATAAGCCTCGCGCATAATCTTCAGGTGACTCCGAAATTCTTTCTATGCTCCAATTGATGTATTAGGAACAGAAAAGAGCGCTGGGAGGAATTAGGGTTGAACAAGAGGACATGAGGAAGAGAATGGACGGTTTCCAGACACACTTAAGGCTCCTCGAAACACAAGTGGCACAGCTAGCCCAAGGGCCTAGCCGATAGCCCGGACAGCTCCCCGGGAAACCCGAGACGAACCCCCGGGAGCAAGTAAATGCCATTTTCTTAAGGAGCGGAAACACGGTGGAGCAACCCATGCCTTCCACAACTGCAAGAGGAGAGCCTTTGAGTAATAAAATTGAACAACCCATGACTGAAAGCGTGGAAGACAAGAGTACCGAGGAGGAAGAAGAGAGGGAGTTGCCCTACATAGCACCTCCCCCGAGGGTACCGCCCTTACCCTTTCCGCAACGCCAAAGAAAGCAGAGCGACGATGCCCAATTCGCCCAATTCGTGGAACTCCTGAGGAAGCTGCAAGTCACCATCCCGTTCTACGACGCGCTCATGAAAATCCCATCCTATGCAAAATTCCTCAAAGACATCATAATGAGGAAGAGGACCGTAGACAATGAGATGGTGATGGTCACGAACTCACTCATATGCCCCCTACCATGCCGAGAAGATGCCCGATCCAGGTAACTTTGTCATTCCTTGTAAGATCTACGATTATGAGATTGAGCATGCACTTATCGATATCAGAGCGAGTGTAAGCTTGCTACCATTATCTCTTGTTGAAAAGCTGAATCGAGTAGGAGATCTTTAACCCACGCGCATGCAAATCACTTTAGCTGATCAATCCGCACGGAGTCCCGTGGGTATATTGACGAATGTAGCTATACAAGTGGGAGAATTTTGGTTCCCCGCGGACTTTGTTGTTGTGGACATGGAGATCAATCCGAAGATCCCCGTCATTTTAGGAAGACCATTCCTCAACACGGCAAAAATGGTCATTTATTGCGCTAAAGGCAGGCTGGTAATGAAATTTGGAGATGAGTCTATCGAGTTCAAGCTCGACGATGCACTCAAGAAGCCCTATACGACTCAACCCGTAATGCATGTTACCACGATGGATGCACCAACGGAGAAAATTCAACGTGAGCATCACGACGTCCATCCCGTGGAGATATCACTGTCTGAATGCATCGGGAACCAATTTCATTCACCACATTACTTCAATGCATGCGCGTAACTCAGGGAGAAGCCATCCCTCAGCCGAGAAGTAACTCGCGCGTGCACCCACCCCTACCCGCGCGGGTTGCACCAGATTTAGGAGACGCGGTCGGGCGGCCACATAGCCCGACTCGGGTACCACTCACGGGGATAAATGGTGAAATTGGTAACCCGAGCGGGTGGGTATATGAGCCCGATTGGGCAGAGCAATTGGATAAGAACCCACCCGGGCAACCTCACAACCCGACTCGGGTACCACTCACGGGGGTAAATGACACATTATGGAACCCGAGCGGGGCAAAGAATGAGCCCGATCGAGCACTTTTGAACCAAAATCCGCACAGTTTAACCGAGACTTCAACGCGATCTGCGGTTCTTCTAAGGCCACACACATCATCTCCACACCCTCGATGGCCCGCATACACACTTATCTCGCCTGGAACACCGAGGAGACGCTCAACCAAAATCGAGTCCGACGGAGATACCATGGAGTCGTAGGATTGGACGAGAAGAGTGGAGAATCGCAAATAAAAAACGCTCCAAGGTTAAAGCCACGTTATGCTGATCAGTTAGAAGATGGAAGAGGCGTACCTCCTCTTTCCGACATCACACACGTAAGAAGACGTTAGGGTCAAGCTAAAGACCGTAAACAAGCGCTTCTCGGGAGGCAACCCGAACCCCGTATCCTTTTTTTTTCATTTTCATTTTGTTTCTATTTTCGAACTCTTTTTTTTAGACATGGACAATTTTTTAGGATATAGGACTTTAGTGTCTTTTACGATTTTTTGCTGCATGGTTTTTCCTCGTGATTTTTTTTCGGTTTTGCAGCAAATGCCCAGTCGGGCATAAAAACCACTGGTGCGGGCTAGGTCAAATGCAAAGACGTCCGATCGGGCGGCTTAAGGGGACCCGAGCGGGCACCGTGTATCACCTGCAAAGGTAAGTCTTTTATTTCGAGTAACCCGAGCGGCCATTCATACAACCAAAACTCGATCCAAACGTGCTCCCACACTTGCAACCCTTCATGTCGTCGGAGCTTGTTCACTTCGCCACCGTCGTTCCCCATTGTCACAGGTCCGCCACAACGAAGATTACCCGACCACCCTCGGTTACTCGAAATATCCTCTCCCCCTCCCTCTCTCGCAAATAACCCGAAACCTCTCAAATTTTTCTCGAATTCTAGGTATTTTCATGAAATATTTTATGTCTTGGAATGCTTTGGACTAGAATTAGGCCTGGTTAGAGAAGAATTTAGGGTGAAATTGTGAAATGAGTGATGAAATTGAGCTACAGATCGCGATTTTGCGACTCAGCCTGATCGGGTTAGGGTTTGCACCCGGTCGGGCAGCTTGATTCCAAGCCCGATCGGGCAGTGGTAACACCCGAGTCGGGCGACACCTACGGGGTATTTTGGCTGAATTGAAGCCCAAGCGGGCTACATCCCCTACCCGCGCGGGCACTTCGCAAACGGTGACTTATGCTTATTTTCCTTCTTCGATTGTTTTGCAGATGGCTCCGAAACTATTCTAAAGTTCAAAGAAACACCAATCTGATGCCTACGATCCAGAACACGGATGGCTAGCAAAGTCGGATGCCATCACGCAATTAACACCGTACACGCCAATCACGACGTCTCATCAACAATACAACTACCGGACAACAACCTTTTTGTCCGGTTAGAAGTCGAGGTTTACCGAGCTACAGCCGTGCATGTTCCCATCCCGCTTCCTAACCTCGGAAGCCATGAGTGCCCTCCACATCGAGGAGCACATCGATGCCATCTACAACACGTTAGGGTGGACAGGATTGCGAGAGGCACAGGAGTACACGTACCGTAACCTTACAGTGGAGTTCTTTGCGTCGTACACGGCATTCTTCCCCGAGTCAGGAGATCTAGAGAAGGTATTTATGGAGTTCCGTCTGCTGGGACAGAACTACCGGCTCAGCGCGCGACAGTTTACAATCGTGCTTGATGCCCTGCACCGCCTCTTCACCAAAATGCTGAGCACAACAGGAGCCGTGAAGCGCAGTTTTGGACCCGGATAGCATATGGTGACTATTCAACGAAGTCCAAAGCCAGCCACATACGCCATCCCGCCCTAAGGTATTTCCACTATTTCCTAGTCTCCTCTATCCTAAGAAAATGAGCACAAGGCGGAGTGAACCACACGGAGTTGGCATACCTTAGGCGTGCGGTACACACAGGCTTTGATGAGGACAAGTGGGACATACTCGATGTCGACTTAGCATCGCTGGTTATGCGACACTTCCACGACATTGCCACCGAGAAATGTAGCACGGACACGAAGATTATTTGTGGTGGGATTGTCACGATTATAGCACGTAGAGTCGGGATCAAACTTGGCATCCTGATAGAGGATAAGATTGATGAGGAGCCCGAGCTGAACCTTCAAAACTTGCGCAACCGACGGGCAATATCGATCGACCGACACAGAGTCATATGGAGCTACAAGGATGAACACGATTGAACCTTGGAGGTCAACCTACATGAGATTCAGATGCCAAGATTAGACGAGGAGGGTATACGCTTCAGGATCGACCCAGCCATCGGACACATCGGCCCAGGACTAGGTGAGATAGATCCAGCTCCAGCCGCTGCACTAGCGCTATCGATGTCTAGACAGCACAGTCGACGCGCCACTCATTCTCGTACCCGCCCAGACTACCGTCATCACCGCTCTGACTTCCCTTCAATGGAAGGTGTCTCTGACGTTCTCAGGTATGTTGCAGAGGAGAGCAGATATCAGTCCTTTATGGCAGAGCAGAGGTACGATCTCGAGGCGGCGAGGCACGACATCGAGGCTGCACGTACTATCTCACGGAGTCCATTCGTCGATTCCAGCAACTCAGCATGCAGCATTATTCGGAGCCGTACGTGCTGATTCCGCAGGACTACCACACTGGCGCTATTCCATATCGCCCATATATCCCGTACGAGATGCAGTCATTTTACTTCCCACCTGGGGAAGGGACATCAGCGGAGCCAGCAGACCCTCCGACCACCCGCGCTGGAGAGGAAGAGGATTAGGCCACCACTTTCCTTTTTCCTTTTCTTTCTTTTTCTATTTATTGTTTTATGGACCTATTTTCTTATTTTATTTCTTTTTTCGTTTTTCGCGCTTATGTACGCCCTATCGAACTTATTGATGTAGTAATTTCTTCTCTACTTTTGCGTTGCATGATTCTCATCACAGGTTCTTCACGATAACACCCACAATAGAGTAAGAGAGTATAACATTCGTATGTATCACAAATTCAAGAAAGCAAAATACACCAGGTGTACTCGTTCTTATTTCTTATATTTTCTCGAGTTTTTGGCATGTGAGTACCTCTCATAGATTACGAACACCGGGACTGTGTTCCGTTCAGGTCTGGGAGGTACTCTTTTGAGTGATACGATTTTTTTTTCTTTATGAGTGATGTATTTGTGATTAGGGTTAGGATTAGGAATAATAGATGGATACCTAGTACGAATTTTCGAGTTTAGTCATTATTTTGCGACCTTGTCGAATCGTGAACAATAGTCTAGGTATGCTTAGAAGTCTTTTAGATACCGATTAGTCGAGTAGTTGTGCGTGAAGCCATGATCTATAGTTGCATTCACCTCTTAGGTTTCAGTACCAAGTATCCATATCTCCGTATATACCGTTTATCCCGTGTTTGTTTGATATATCTTTACCGTTCATGAGTCATTAGATGCCACACGCTTATACTCCGCTGTCATCTTGGAAAAGTTTTTAACTATTTCAGATTTGCATTGACATGAGTACATCGAGATCGATGGTTCGGGTCTAAGTGGTGGGTTGAGGCGCTATTCTACGTCCTAAGGGTTAGAGAGATGCGTAATCTACCGAAAAAAAAGATGTTCTTCAATAACGCACCTCTTCACTCCGCTAAGGTTACACGACCTTATGAGTGTACCATAGGCAGCCTGGGTCTAAGTAGAAAGTCATCCCTCTTCGACTTCGACGTCCTAGAAACCAAGCGTGGATCTAAGTATCGAAAAAAAAGAAAAAATAATAAGAACGAGAAAATGAGTTTAATGATATCTTAAGCTTAGAGGAATTGGTATGGAGATCGCTTGGACGTTGTCTAGGGTTATGAATTAGACTTAGATTATTGGTAGGATTGCATGGCTCGTGACTTTCGGTTGATATAATTCTAAACTCGGTACACTTAGGCTTGCATTCATGTGACGCGTTATTTTGCATAATGACTAACCCTTCGAGTTTTTCGTGCTAGTATACATCGTTGTTAGACTCTTCTTATACTTGGCTTTAGTTTTGTTTGAGGACAAACAAAGGTTAAGGTCTGGGGGAGTTTGATAACACGTAGAGTGTATCAGTTTTAGGCTAGATATTTACATTATTTTCGCATAGATTTCATAGCACGAGTTACAATTCCGATACGAATGTTCTTTATATACGCCCTTTTTATTATTTTTCAGGTTTTAAGGCGACAAGGCCTAAACGAGCGTTAAAATGCAAATTCCTGGATCAAACCGCACATATTGGAAGATACCAATCACTCGAAGCCAAATTCAGGCCACGGAACTTAATGGAACACCCGAGCATCGAGCGGAAAAGAGCAAAGGCATGGAATGAAGTGTGCCCGCTCGGGCAAGGAGGGTACCCATTCGGGCAAAAGATACAGGG
This sequence comes from Gynandropsis gynandra, assembly GCA_036759665.1. NCBI lineage: Eukaryota > Viridiplantae > Streptophyta > Magnoliopsida > Brassicales > Cleomaceae > Gynandropsis > Gynandropsis gynandra. The sequence goes on from CM071867.1 coordinate 31,799,930, forward strand.
ATAATTACAACACTTTACACGACCCGGGCACAAGGTGAATATGGTCGGGTGACCATGCCCGCTTGGGCTATAACACGGAACCTGCTCGGGCTTCAATTTGAGATGAAAATCCCCGAGAGTGAACACGACTCGGGCTGGTAGACCACGCGAGGGGTGACGATGCCCGATCGAGCTGGATGATGTACACGAACGGGCTGCCTTCTGCACGACCAAGTGAAACGTGTGCCCGAGCGGGCCGCGTTTCTCACAACAACCTGTTTTTAGAGTTTGAACGAGCAAAATATAGAAAGAAATCAGTTCCAAACAGGAGAGGGCGACGACTAGGGCAAGGAAAGGCTTGGAATTCATCAGGAAAGGCTCGGGAGAAGCTGGAAAAGGAGAGAAGCATCAACCCGGACTTCGGTAACACGATAGGGAAGATCGAGGCATCGTATTTCCTAGATTTTATCATGTTTAGGGTTGTATTATCTTCATTGACAGTAAATTCCATGAGTGAGTACATTCCCAACTATGGGCTAGGGATATCGGTTTTGTAATGGATGTACGAGTTATGCGTTAATGCTTAGATCTATTGAACTTTTCTTGATATTCGGTTTTACAATCAACATCGTAAACACTCATACTAGTGCTGCCCGCTCAGTAACTTAGGAATTCGTGTTTTGCTGGAAGGTTAAAATATGAATCCGGAACTGTTGATTGTAGGTTAAGTTTGATTAATGAGAATCTGACCGGTCGGTTAATCGGCTTAGGAATTAGGATTGCGCGCTTAACACTACTGTAGTTACGAGCTAATCGTTGTTGGAATGTAGGATTGCACGTAATTATGGTTAGGAGGTTTAGGCTCGGCAGAATCACTCCTCACTGTAGAGCATGAATTCTCCATTGTCAAGATAGTTCGATAGGTTTATGATCCTTCGTTGTTACATCCTTGCGATTCCCGGTACCGAAACCCGTAGTGTTCTTAATTGTCAAGCCTTCCGTATCTTTCCATCGCCGTCATCATTTAGTTTAGGGTTTTAGAGATTTACGTCATGTCATCATCTATTTCATCACGTCTTAGTTTAGTCACATTCTTAGAATAGGCTGGATTAGTCTCTAGAGTTCGACCCTGGTACTACACGAACCGTATACTTGCGGTAGAGTGGTCTAGGAAATATTTTATCTTGAATTTCCGATCATCAACAGACGATCCTAATATGATATCTACCCTCTCTCAAGGCATAGACACGTGATCTAGTCAAGTTATCTCCTACTTTCGTGGCTGACACCTTAAACTAAACCCATAAGATCTGTGATTCATCCGTTTTACCCTCAACCGCTGCTACCCTACTTTCGTGGCCTAACCTTTTCTAAACCTGATTATCCGGAATTAGAATTCTCCTTTCGGTCCTTCTCCTAAGTTCCTAAAACATGCATCTACGTGGCCATCGCAAATACAAGTCAATGAAGCACTCAGATAAAAAATAGATAAACGAAAACGGGAAAATGCATTCAAAGGTAAATCAAATCGGGATAGCGGCCATCGCAAATACAAGTCAATGAAGCACTCAGATAAAAAATAGATAAACGAAAACGGGAAAATGCATTCAAAGGTAAATCAAAGTGGTTTCGGGATAGCCATGGGCTAATCCCTTCTCCTAGAACAAAACAAACTACTCGCTCATGCGTTCAAAAGCAAACAACATAATTGAAGTAGAAAGTCTAAGGAACATGAAAACCAAACGAAACCGAAGTCTTGAATTGATCTCCAATGCTTCTTGTATGCCTCCTTCGCAAAAGTCTCCTTCTTCTTCGATTCTCTCTCTACTCTCTCTCTTCGATTGAATTCTCAAAAACTAACTCTCTAACTCAACTCCTTCGACCCCTAGCTCCTGTTCTTCCTTTTCCTTCTTCTTTTCTTTCCTTTTCTCCTTCTTTTTTCCTTTTGGTCGTTCAGTTCTTTTCCTTTTGTTGCATCAGCCACCGATTTTGCCTAACTCAACTCCTTCGACCCCTAGCTCCTGTTCTTTTCCTTTCCATTACTTTCTTCAGCAAAATATCTCTTATTCCTCTTCTCTAAAGTTGTTTTCCTTTTTGTATAATTCACCAACAAGTTCCTTTTCATTTTAAGACAAATTAACTTATCTGGTAGTTGCAGGTGACGGACGCGACCCGCGCGGGCTGAGTGTGTGCCCCGCGCGGGCACGGCGCGCATGATCGCGATGAAAATAGGACCTCCCTGTACGGGCTAGGGAGTGCACGGGCGGGTTGGGGTCTGTCCCACGCGGGCTCAGGTGTGCCCCACGCGGGCTGGGGCCCTGAGCGTGTTGATGGATTGTCCGACTCGTGCTCAATTTGCTGGACCAATTGCTGAACTAAAGACACCGTACGGGCTAGGGAGTGCCCCGCATGGGCTGAGCTTGTTCCTCGCCGATTCTCGTCCCGTTTGTTCCGTCATGATCCTCGATGTTGGTACTTTTTCTCGTGTACGTCCTTTAGCTCCCAAATGAACCGAATACGCATTAAAACCTGTAAGAACAGGAAAACACAAAAACGAGTAAAACGGATACAAAATAATACGTAAACAACACCAGTGTGAATTTGGACCTCTGCGATTCAACTCGGACCATCTATATCGTAAACATCTCTAAAATCGTGCAAGAAATACGTATAAAAATGAAACAATCATACTTGCAGAAAGTATTTGCAACAAACATGGCGTAAAGATACATATGCTTTTCACCTGCTTTATACATCTCTCGTTGCTACATCATGCTATTAGTTGTGGTAGCTGACACAACAAGAAATGATGTTTATTTTCTTCAGCTACAAAATATAGTCACTTAAATTATTGACTCGAAACTTGATAAGCAGATAAAACAAACCCTTATCTCGCAACATTTGAATCAAATTTCATTTTGGAATAAAAGTTAACATTGATAGTAAATATTTACAAACCAGTACAGATAAGAAGAATTAAGCTATCTTATATACCAGTAGAAGAAGTGATGAGTCTTGTAACAACACAAGGTAAATTCATTGTTTCGTTCACTGGAATTTCTTTCTTTCATATATTTCCTTCTAACATCGCCCTTTTGTAACAATGACTGAAAACAGTGAAATGAACGAGGTATGGAAGGACATACTAAATGCAGAGGGTGATGAAATATACATGAAGGTAAAGACTCTTCCACAGCTTTTGCAATTTACAACATGAGAATCTCGAACTTTTTCAATGATCCATCGGACCGGACCGTAAACTTAAATTTAAGTGTTATATTTTCAATTAGAACGAGGCAGGATATCAACCGTCTTTTGCTGAGCTCTTAAAGAGGGCATGGCTAAGGAAAGAAGTCGTGATAGGTTATATAAAGAATGAGAAGAAGGTATATTTCATTCCCTACATACACTGACGGGCCTTATGATAGGATCCTATATTGCTCAGTATTGGGAATGAGCAATGCACCTTCACCCCACAAACTAGTTTTTGGGATGACATCCATGGCTTTATAGGATTGGTTTGAACCTAGTATGAGATACATTCTTATCACGTTACAGCCTATTCTATTCTCCGTAACCATATTCATGTTTATGAAACAGATAATCAATCTGATCCCAAAGACATAACCTCTCTCTCTCTCTAAAGAATAGGTTGTAACGTGATCAATCCAGTCCCAAAGACAGAACCTCAAAACTTGTTCAGATTCAAGTAAAAACCGAAAGATCCGAACAATTCATTTAAAAAACTAAAAGAAACCCTAAAGTTTCTTTTCTGTTCTCTCCTATGGGTTTCTTTCTCAAGTCATCGACTCTCTTCTTTTCTTGATTGTTGTCGGCCTCCTACATTATCATCGTCCCTTGGTGTCGTCTTTGATATAGTTGTCGATTTCGCTTACTCTTCTTCTTTGGTTTCGCTTAATCTTCTATGTTGTCTTCTCTGGTATGCTTGTTGCGAGTTGAGGTGGTATGCTTCTCTAGTTGTTTTCTTCGTTGTCTTCTCTAGTTTTGCTTAGTCTTCTTTGTTGTCTTCTCTGATATTCTTCTCTAGTAGTCTTCTCTCATATGCTTCTATGGTAGTCTTCTTCGTCGTCTTCTCTTGTATGCTTCTTAGGTAATGGAAGTCTTCTTCGTCATCTTCTCTTGTATGGTCGTTGTGAGAAGTTCTCTGGTCAGATTAGTATTACTTTTGTCTCCATATCTTGCATTTACAAATAACAAATTGTTAGATATGCATATGATGGTTGCATTTACAAATATCATTGTGAATCTTTGGAATGTCTCCATATCTCCATATATTGCATTTATTAATATATGATTGTCTATTTATATCTTAGATGAATATGCATATCACTATTGTTGATCAATTTGATATAAACGAAGTTCAATCTCACAACAAAAGTCTAACGACATCCGAAAACAAGGAGTTACCTTCAAAACCCAAAAAACAGTATGTTCAACGATCTTGAGTATGAGAACATTTTTCTAGAGAATCTAGTGATTATAGTATATGCAATTATCGTGAATTAAAGTTAAAATGTGGAAGTTCATTGAATGAGACTAGTATAATGAATATACATCTTTGTATTTGTAAAGTTTATAAGAACTTTGTTGGAAGTAAAAATCAGAACGTGTTAGCGAGTTAATGGATACATTTTCTCAAGGTATATTGTTTCCATTTCATTTTATCTTTTTATATAACTTTGGACTTATCGTTCAAACTTATCTTTAGCATGACAACATAAACAACGAAGGAGCATGAGATTTGATTTCATTTTGTTGTGCGACACCTTGAGTATGTATTTTCTAAACTTTTTATATTATATGAAATCAACTGACTCGATTAATATTAAACTTTCAGGTTGTTTATGAAGAAATTTATTTTGACATTTTCAAAGTAAAAAAACTTTTAGATTTGAAGACATTTTTTATAAGTTTAATTACTTAGTATTATAATTTTGTTGTATTTTATATTATCTTTGATAATTTTGTTGTATTTTATATTATCTTTTGATAATTTTGTTTTTATTTTATGTTAAACCCGAATTACCTAAACAATTTGTAGCTCATACTACTTGAAAAATCCTAAAATCCGAACCATTCGAATCTCAAACAATTTGAAGAACCCGAGTTAACCGAAACTCAACCAAATCAAATTAACCGAATAACCCGAACTATTCAAATTAACCAAATGTAATTTGAATTATTTCGGGCCAATACTTTAGAATTCGAACCGAAATCTAAAAAATTCAAACTGTAAAATATTCGAAATCAATTCGGTTCAATTTTCTAAAATCCAAAGCTCGAACCGAAATCCAAATAAACCGGATCTAAAATCAAATTGGACTCCCTTGCTCAAACAACAGAAAAATGAAAAGAAAAAAAACCCGCCAAAAGTATCTGAGTTGAAAAGAATTTAAGACTAGTTTGGTAGTGGTGATGGAGAACTCGTTTCGTCAGACGCAGCGTTTTATTAATAACTGTGGAGGCTGAGAAAATATATTCACGATAAGGAGTGACAAAGCCTCTTTGTTATTGAAAAAACCCTAATTTCTCTTTCGTTTGGAGAACTCGTTTCGTCAAACGCAGCGTTTTATAAGCTCCGCCGCTGTTCGGCTATGGCGCACGGCGGTCATGGCAAGCGGAAGTTGGCGGAAAGGAAGAATTCGGCGGGAAGCAGACGGAGCTCGAAGGGCTTGGGTGTTGAGAAGAAGCTTAAGCATGTATCTCTTAAGAACCAGATACGCTCCATCGAGCGCATTCTTCGTAAGGTATGCTCTTACTTCTCTTCTTCTGCTTGTGGAATTTTGAATTTGTGGTTTAGGGTCATTCTTCTGTTCAGTTTTTGTTCCCTCGTGAATTTTAGAGTGGGTCTATGGTGGTATCTGTACTTGTTCTGCGTTCGTTTGAAATTGATGAGGAGTTTATCTCCGTGCAGTTTTTCTGTGAAAAAGTTGGTTGCAGAGTGTTGTGCTGCGATGTTTTTATCTGCGGTATTGTTGGAACTTGAGGTTGTATTGATATTGGATTGGTACATTATACAGTCATATGTGATTTTGATTTGAGCTGCGACTGTAATGATTTTTGGGGCGATTAGAACTTGAAATGGAGAGGTAACAATGTCGATCCCGAATGAATTGTGATAGCTTTTAGTTTCTAGAGCCTGCGGAAAATAAGTGCTTCGGTCTATGGAAATTGGTTGCCAACACTAAATTTGGGTACAATGTCTCTAGGATCTTTCTCCTGAAGTAAGAGAGGCTCAGGAGAAGAAGTTGGAAGATCTTAAGAGACAGCAAGTTAATCAGACCCGACTTGCTGTGGAACAAAAGATATTTCTCAGGGACAAAAAGATAAAGTTCTTTGGTAAGATTGTTTCTTTCTTTCTTTTCCTTTTTTTCCCATCATCATGTGTTCTTGAACATATTGCATGAACGTGTAAAATAGAACTTGCCTTGTGTAGAGAGGAAAAAGATCCAAAGGAGAATGAGACGTCTTGAGAAGCTACAACACACGTCATCTGGTCATGAGCAGGATGCTGAGATAGCTGAGCAGCTTTCTAAACTCAAAGAGGACCTTGAGTATGTTAGGGTAAACTCCCTTTTACAGGCTTCTTCAAACAGTGGTATCTCAGTTCTCTGATAAATATTCATAATCAGAAGATAGAATGATTAGTTAGTTTAAATTGTTTGTTTCTGAGATTTCGATGTGTAAAATGCAGTTTTTTCCAAAAAATGAGAAATATGTCTCACTCTTTACTGGTGGGGATAATCCAGAAGTGGCTGAGCGGAGAAATAAACTGCGGAAGCAGATCAAGGCCAATATAATTGCTGCTGCTGCCAGTGGGAAAGATTTGGAAGGTACATTTAGCCTGTTGATTTGCTTATTTGTTTCCTTCTTCAAATTTGGCACCTTTTTTTCCCAGAACTTTCTGTATGTAAAGAATGTATGTATTAGGTACTTGGTATTATCATTTTGATTACTTATTTTATTTGCATGTTCATTGTTTTGATCGACAAACAGAGACAGGAAGTGAAGATGATGGGCTTTCAGACCTGAGTGATGATGAATTCTTTCTCAATGGAAACTCAAGTGAAGAAGCAGATGCCAATAATGAGTGGACTGATAAAAGCACGAGGTATGCTTTTTTTTAGGTATAGTTTAGGTGGTATACGTTCACCAAATGCCAATATCAGCCATCTTTATCAGTCTATGGGATGAGAGATAAAAAAAGATGGGTTTGGCAAATCGTGTTTCACCTTTCTTGGTGATAAGCAACCATTTACTTGATATGCACGTGCGTACATCCTTTAATCGTAGTCTTTTAATCAGAGTTCTCTACTCCTTGTGTAGTCTGTGAAACTGCTTCTCGATAATTAATTTCTGATAACTTGTACTCGAATAAAGAGGATTGCTGACAATTGTCCACACTTGGTCAGGGAGCCAGCTCCTAGTGCTTCTGGCAGAGCAACGTCTGGCATGTGCAATGATGAAAGGAATCAGGTATGATTTTAGTAATTGTCGAAGTTAGCAATGATTGGTACTTTTGTTGGAATCGATTTAATGCAAACTACATCTTCATGAAAGTCTAACTTGCCCATGCACTTAAGCACGTTAAAGTGCTGAGAATCTAACATGTTATGGGTGGAGAATGAATATAGTCTGAGAAACGTCACTGTGTCCTTTTACCACAGGACAGTCATTCATGACAAAACCTGAATTTCAAAATCCGATGTTACTAATTAGCTTCCTGAACACAATATCCTTTTGCAGAAGCAAAAATCTGCTAGGGCTTTCATTCCTCCACCACAATCAAGATCTGTGTCAACATCTAGGAAATATCCATCTGCCAAAAGGAACGAGATGTCTACCTCCAGCAGCGCATTAAATGGCAGAGGTGAGTTTCCACATAAAACAAGGGCCGTTTCTATTTCACACTCAGGCCAGAGTAACAATCAGACTTCGAATTCTGATGCTCATAAACCGAAGAGGAAGAGAAGGCCTAAGAAGAAGAAGCAACAGGTCCCTATCTCATCACTCTCGTTGAACACCGCCTGATTCCATTACAAAACATACGACCACTTATATTAATCTTGGAATCTGTATCTTTTGTAGACATGATGACTTGCTACTCTTCCCACAGTCAAAACCAAAAAAAAATACCAAGAAGATCCAAACGCATTGCATTGCGGAAACCCTTTATCACATCTCATAGTTCTCCAATGTGAGTGGCAGCAGCCACGACCTCTCTTGACTTCTCTGATGGCTCTCCAATTAAGATTTATTGGCTTTGATGTCGTTGTGAATTCAGGAATAGGTGGCTGTAACAATCTTTTAAACCATAACTTTTTACAGAAGTTTCTACCTCGAATGTCTCTCCATGAGATTTTAAACTTTAGAGGGAATTTTGTTACCTTTTTCCTACATTTTGTGTATGTACACAAACCCCTTTGCAAATGAAAAATTTTTAGGGGTATAAAAATTAGAATTTTCTACTTGGAAGTGTTGATTTCACATGATTGTCAAATGTGTAGGTGTGTGTATTATGGTGTGTATATACGTGTATACATGCATGAATCTCATCTGAAAGTGTAGATCATACCCGGAACACGTGGAACATGTGTGTGTTTTTTTAATATTATTTATAAAGGACCCTTTGTCGTAAACAAACAAGGGTGCAATTTGTTATTAAAAGGTGAGGGTTATACAAATCATTTATCTAAACGTGAATTGTTTAATGCAGTGTCTGAAAAAAGAGTGTTTATCTTATAATGCAGCTTGATTTCTGGGTGTGTTTGCTTGCTGCTTGTAGGGTCTTCAGCAAACGTTGAACAATTCCAGGATTGAGCCTGAGAATTCGGGAATTTGTTTTCTCCTGTCGAATATTCTAAGGAGAATGAGAACTATGAGCATATAACTTAGTGTCATACAGGAAGAAGTTGTCACTTTGTTAGCAAAAACTTCCTTCCCCCAACTAATTTAAGTTTACATCTGATTCAGATTATGATTTTGAGGGTGAAACTGTATCTTTAACATCTTGTAGATCATCACTGCTGTTATGTTCGAGGAACTTTCAAGTAAGTTGTATGCAAGTTGTATGCTTTTATTATGCAGTCAAACAGTTGATTTCTTCTCAGCAGCCAGCTTGCATCACTATGTTTATTCTTCGTCCATTGTATCTTCTTCAAAACATTCTTAAATCCATTTCTTCATCATTACCCATTTCTTCTTTAGTTTAACCAATACAATTTCATGTTTGCTATTCATCTTCCTTCATTTGTCCACGCATTTGGAGAGACATAAACTTATGTTGTAAGAATGAGTAAATATTCAAGCTTATAGGAGATACCTCTATAGCATGGCATCTCTAACAGACTCTTGATTTTGAGTTTCTCGAAATTTTAATGTTTAAATTTGCAGCAAGTTGAGATTATTTTAAGTGATAGTTGAGGAACTAGCCTGTGCTGGTAGATCTATTTGTTTAAATGTTGGGGGACCTTTATCTTACGTATCCTTTAACCCTAACCAAAATGAAGGTGTTGATCCCCTCAGACACAAAACATGGAAGAGATCAGTGGAAAGGAGTTAGGTAGGGTTCGAAGAGAGGACCGAAATGAAAAAAAAAGAACTTAGGGTTCTCGAACACTTCTGTGAACCAAAACTAGAGAAGACATATTCAAGTAACTGGGTTTATACAAGCTCATATGGTGAATCCAACCCAAGAACAATATTACAAGTCACAACATTTATATCATGAGCCCAACAATCCACCGCAAGTCCAAGAGATGCCCAACACCTAATACACAACAAGTTCACCCGCAACATATAAGAGAAACAACAAAAACATTAAGTAAATGATGAAACATGCCTCTGTTTTTTTTATGTCAAATAAGACATTTTAGTGACTTAATATAGTATGATAGTAAGACTCATGTTGTATATAGAAAGAGACATGTTTAAAGGTTATTTTTGTAATGTTCTAATTATATATGAAGTAAGAGAGGAAGGTGAATCAATATCACCTTCAGCAGAAAACACACGACCAAGTTTTCTCCAAAACCAACCACACCCAAACACTCAAACACCATCCTAGAACATTCTATTCAAGGTTCATTTTTACTTTTTGTTTACACAAGTAAAGAGCAGAGAAAATGTTCATGAGCTGGTAAAAATGAAGCTTATGAAACTATCAAACTAACAAATGGTATCAGAGCTTCCATGGTTCAAGGGAGCTGAAGGCACTACTAGGAACTAAACATAGCAACACAAACAAGTACAAGGAACTACATTGCACAACAAGACACCCGAGAAATACCTAGACCTAGCAATGTAAAATACACAAACCCTAAACATTTTTCTGTAAAAGAAGAGCGGAAAAATGCAGACAACACCACATATTCTGGTGTTTGATGGAGAATGATACAACTTATGGGTTATAAAGATGAAGGTCATGATAAAGTCAGAGCAACTACAGAAGGTTGTAGCATAGGGGCTTCCTGAGATGCCTATTATGGGAGTTGCAACTACACGTGAAGAACATCCGAAAGCAATAGCAGTATGGGAAGAACTGGAGGCTAAAGACCAAATAACACTACAATTGCTTTATAGTGCAGTCATCGAAGAGATATTTGGGGCTCACTTATCTATTTGTGGAAACTCAAAGGATGCTTGGGATTTGCAAAGAGAGATTCCACAGAGATCCAAAGACAGGCATGATAAAGCTACAAAGGTTGACGGCCAACTATTATACACTAAAGCGCATGGGGAGAAAAAGAGTATAAAATATTTTGCAAACAAAGTTATATAACTTCGATGAAATGAAGACATATGGGGATGATATTAGAGAAGATACTCTGGCTTCTAAGATTTTATGCTCACTCCAAGAAAGATTTGATCCCTATATTGGGTTATAGAACATTTAAGGATCTCACTACCTTAACAGTGGGATAATTACTTATCGCTCTGCAATCACAAGAAGCTAGACTGGATGATAGACATGGAAACATTGTAGAGGGGTCATTCAATGCTAAATTTAAAGGGTTAAAAGTACTAGCAAGGCAGAACCTAGTAGACAACCCTATCCTAAGGGTGACTACAAACAGAAAGGTAAGAAACGGTGTGGTATTTGAAAGAAAGACAATCATTTTTAGTCTCAATGCTATTTTAAGAACAAGCCAGAAAAGACACTCTTCTAGACAATCTAAGACTATGAAAGAATGTTACACATGTAACAAACCTGGACACTTCTCAAGGGATTGTAGAGTTAATAAGTTTAATTCAAACCAAGCACATGTAAATCGAGAAGAGGAAGAAGATAACTCATTATTCACAACAACACACATTGCAACAGAAGGATTTGACCAAGAAGTTTGGTTGGTCGGCAGTGCTGCTACAAACCACATGACCAAGGTGGAGGAGTTTTTCACTACACTAGATATTAACTTTAAAGTTCCTATTAGGGTCGGAAATGGTGAACTCCCTACTACCACATGAAAAAAGGATATTGAGGTGCAAACTAAGAGGGAGGAAGGTAATTAGGGATGTATTTTTGGTCCCTAGATTGGATAAAAACCTACTGAGTGTACCTCATATGGTTAGGAATGGCAACCAAGTCATTTTCATAGAAAATAGCTGCAAAATTAAAGATATGAGGGATGCTCTTGTGGTAGAGGTTCTTGTGGTGAAGAAAGTCTATCCTCTGAAGTGGGCGGTCATAAAAGAACAAGCAAAAACAATGAGAGAGACATTAAACTTATCTGTTATGTGGGCACAAGAGGTTTGGAAATTGTGGTCTCAGTAATTTGAAACAAATACAAAGCAAGAAAATGGTTAGTGTTTTACCTAAGTTTAAAGTTGAACAAGAGCTATGTGAAGTATGCATCAAAGAGCTCAAACTACAAAGTGAAGGGTATACTAGACCTAATTCACACATCTTTGTGTGGACCTATGCAAACTCCATCACTAGATGGGAGCATCTACCTGATGACACTGACAGACAACATATCACACATGGTATGAGTCTATTTTCTAATATTGAAGTCAGATTGCTTAAGTGTTTTCCAAAAATTTATTGTTCTAGTGGAGACACAAACAAGCAGTCAGGTCAAGAAACTCAGAACTGATAGGGAAGAAGAATTTAACTCAAAAGACTTCAATTAATTCCTAGAAATTAAGGGAATTCAAATGGAATTGACAGTTGCATAGTCCCCTCGGCAAAATGGAGTTACTGAGAGGAGAAACATAACTCTAATTAACATGGCAAGGAGCATGATGCAAGAGAAGAACTTATCTAATAGGTTTTCGCCAGAGGGAGTCTTTACTGCTGCTTATTTGCAGAATAGACTTCCCACTAAAGCTTTGGATAGTCCCGTCCCACTTGAAGTGTGGAGTGGACATAAACCCTCAGTAAGCCACTTGAGAGTTTTTTGATGCCTTTGTCAATCCATGTACCTACACAACATAGAAAGAAGCTGAATGAGAGATCAAAATTTGGCATTTTTTATGGGGTACAACAATTTAAGCAAAGGTTACATAATCTACAAAATACAGACAGGGAAAGTTGAGGTTGCAAGAGATGTGATCTTTGAGGAACATAAGAGTTAGGATTGGACTACACTCTATGCCTACATCAGTTGGGGTTCCTAGACATATGCAAGTGACACAACCTACAACAACACACAGAGAAGCAAGCACAAGAAGGAATGAAAGGAACTTATCTCAAGTGTCTCTTGTTCCTTTTCACTTGAGTAGTGGGTAGTCTAGTGTGGCTCATCTTCCTCCTATAGGCTCATGCACAAAACTAGAAGACTAAGTCAGATTTATGAAGATGATGAACCTACTGAAATTGAGGAAGGTCAGAACTATGAGGTTTGTTACCTGGCAGTGGAAGAGTCTCCTTCATTTGAGGAAGCAGGGACTGATCCAGGCTGGAGAAAGACTATGGATGATGAAATGGAGATGATTCATAGTAATGAAACCTGGGAACTGGTGGACAAACCTGAAATCACAAGCTCATCATTGTTAAATAAATTTATAAGATGAAAATGGCAGAATTCAGAAGTTAAAAGCAAGGTTGGTTGCCAAAGGGTTTACACAAACCTATGGTCTGGATTATGGAGAGACTTTTGCACCAGTCTCCTGACATGAAACCATTAGAGCTCTCATTGTCATTGCTGCACAAAGGAAATGAAAATTGCATCAAATAGATCGATGTAAAATCAGCTTTCCTAAATGGAGAAATTACAGAACTATTTATAGAACAACTGCAAGACTATGAGAAAGATGGAGCTGAAGAAAAGGTTTATAAGCTGAAGAATGCCCTAAATGGATTAAAACGAACACCTAGAGCTTGGTACAACAAGATAGATGCATTCTTCTTGGCAGAAAGGTATACAAAAAACCACTGTGATGCAACCATGTAAACACAAAGGTTAGATTCTGGAATCCTAATTATATGTATCCATGTGGCAGATATTATTATAACTGAAAGTGATGAAGAATTGATTAAGGTTTTCAAAGCTAAGTGAGGCTTTTGAGATGACTGATCTGGGCAGGCTAAGGTACTTCCTAGGGTTTGAGATCAATTATACTAAGGAGGAGATAATCCTACATCAGAACAAATATGCTAGACAACTACTTAGCAAGTTTGGAATGCAACAATCTAAAACTGTCGGCACACCTCTAACACCAGTAGGGAAGAATGTAAACAAGGGAGAAGAAACTCACCATGCGCTGAACCTCATGTTTATCGTCTCATATCTCTCTAGGTACATGTCAAAACCCATAAAAACAAGTATGTTAGAAGCTAAAAGAGTATTAAGATATATCATAGGAACTACAGACTATGGACTATAGTTCAAGTTTACAAAAAAATGCATAATTAATTGGGTATTCAGACTCAGAAATGGGAGGTAGTACTGAAGACATGCGAAGCACAACAGGTTATTGTTTTACAATCGGGAGTCTGGTGTTTCTGGGAGACACAAAAGCAGTTCGTGATAGCACAATCCACTGCTGAGGTAGAGTGTACTACTCTGTGTGATACCATGAACCAGGGTTATTTGAATAACTAGGGTCTGAGATTGATGATGGGATCCCAATCTATTGCGATAACACATCAGCCATCACATAAGGAAGAATCCAGTTCAACACCGAAGGAAGAAGCATATCGACATTAAAATACATGTTGTGAGAGAGGTTGAAAGACAAGGATGAATTACCTTGCAGAATTGTGCCGGAGATGACCACCTTGCGGACATATTGACGAAGGCTCTTGGGGCGAAGCGGTTTGAGGACTTATGGATGAGACTAGGGATTGTAGCTCGGAGAGGAAGATTGAAGGTGTCGATCCCCTTCAGACACAAAACATGGAAGATATCGGTGGAAAGGAGCTAGGGTTCGAAAAGATGACCAAAATGGAAGAAAAGAATCGAGGGTTCTCGAACACTTCTGAGAACCAATACTGGAGAAGACATAATCAAGTAATTGGGCCAACACAAGCCCATACAGTGAACCCAATCCAAGAACAATATTACAAGTCACAAAATTTATGTCATGAGCCCAACAATCCACTGCAAGCCCAAGAGAAGCCTATCACCTAATGCATAGCAAGTTCACCTGCAACATATAAGAGAAGCAATAGAAACATTAAGTAAATGATGAAACACACCTCTGATTTTTTTTTTATGTCAAACAAGACATTTTAGTGACTTAATATAATATGCTAGTAAAACTAATGTTATAGATAGAAAGATAGAACGACAAGTTTGAAAGTTATTTTTGTAAATTTTGAATATATATGAAGTAAGAGAAGAATGTGAATCAATACCAACTTCAACAAGAAAAACACGACCAATTTTTCTCCAAAACCAACCACACCCAAACACTCAAATACCATCCTAAAATACAACTTTTTTCAATTTGCACAAATAAAGAGCAGAGAAGATAATGTTCATGAGCTAGTTAAAATGAAACTATCAAACTAACACAAACTAATATATAACGCAAACTTTTACAAAGCCCCATAAATCTTCTCATTGCTCTATAATATTACAATTGTCGTTAGTTTTACCTAGAGCAAAAACTAAGGTTGCTCTTACTTCTCATTATTTTAATGTTTGTGCAAAGAAAGAAAAACAAAAAAAAGCTCTCTATGTGACTTATGATTGATATTGTTACTTGAAATTTCAGAAAGAAAAAATGGTAAAAGATTAGAGAATGATAGAAAAATACTCTCATTGATAATAGGATTTTAGATTATATATATAGCTAAATACATATTTAAACCATGTTATATAATATTCCATAATTGCTCAATATTTTTTATTGTTTATCTAACTAATATTTTTCTTTGATTTTGGCATGGATTGAACATGTGCCGTTAGAGATTTGTGGTTTTTTTTAATCGATTATTTGCTGAGTGATCTGGAGTGAATATGAACTTTTGCTGGGCTTCGCATCAATTTCCCGGTCCAGCTTCTTTTAATTCCTTCAGCCTGCATAATCCTTCAGACCTAGCCCAGCTCCTCTTGTATTCTTCAGCCCGGCCCGAATTCTTCTTCAGACAACAGCTTCCCAGGTAAGTCTCAAACTCTTCAGTTGTAATGTCATCTCCTTCACCGCCAAACCCTAGCTCATCTTTTTGTTTTTCCGTTCTCCGTCGATGTCACGTCGGAGGAGACCAACATCTTCAATTACCCAATACTTAATTGTTTTCCAACATCTTTAATTACCCAATACTTAATTGTTTTCCTTTAGTGTTCAGTCACATGCGAGCCTGCTATAATCTAAGGAAAAGGCACTGGAATCCAAGAAATTATTTAATTTATCTGTTCATCTGCAAGTTGTTTTGGTCACTTCAGGACCATGTCTGTAAGAGAATTACTATGGAATCTTACAAGGAAGATACTAATATGCCTCCATGCTTATTTGGACTAGAGCATTGTTCTTGTTATCGTCCCCAACTTTTTACAATCCACATGGATCTTAGATTCCAGATCTCTAATCCATCTGCTGTTTATTAAATGATTAACTGTTACTGTCTCTGTTTAATGTTGACTATATTTCTTTGGAGAGGAGAAAAATTGAGAATACAGACAGATACAATGTAGAAGTTCTTACACAGATCTTGAAAGTAACAGGAGAAAAACAAAACTGAGATGTATTACATGAACTTCTGTGTTCGATGAGAACACGAGGAGCTCTTTGGACACACACAATTTGTGATACATAGCCAAGATTTGGACAAACCCATGCCCTCTTCTGGAAAAGAATTTTAAATCACTAAGTTTCCTTCTCTCTGTAGCTAGTTCCGGCATCATGGGATTACCAATAGAGCATCTCATACTAAGCATCCTTCTCTACACTTCGTTACCATCACAAGAACTCAAGTCTGACACCAGGACATGGTGTTTTCACGTCTACACTTTCGATTCAGTTGCATTCACGTCTCGCCCGAGAACCCGAGCAGCCATAGCTTTCTCTTATTCAGAGGTAACTCCTTACTCTTTTCTTTGGTTCTGTCTTTGCAGGGCCTCTCGTGGGTCGTTTTTATACACCACACCCTAAACCCCTGGCTTCTGATCCTTTCATGATCCTTAGCTTTTTGCACGATGGCACAAACATCCTGCAGCAATACCACATAAACCCATTAGCAAACAAAGTTTGCAGATTTGATTTTGTTTCTATTTCGGTTGTGACAGAGGGATACTTACTCCCATGGAACGTCTCCTACGAGCATCCAGTCGCTGTCCTTGTCTTCATAAGTTGGTAGAAAGTCTGAGCCTTTGTATCCTTCTCTCTCAATGTACTCTCCCGCAGAGAACTTAAACATGCTCTCAAGGGCTTTCAGCAGTTCCGGGTATCCTTTGTACATCGTCAGATCTATCTTCCTCAGGTATGGTGCACCATCCATGCTTACTTTCACGTAGATTCCTTGACCCTCGCTCTCATTTTTCTTTGGTTGAAGGCTGTTTTTTCTGTAGGATCGAACCGGTGGCCAACCAACTATCTGAGCCCTACAAAAAACACGTAGATCTCCGGTCAATACAAAGTTTCGGACATGTATACGTAGCAGTTATGTGCACAGAATGCGATTCTTCAACTTACTTCGGAGGAGGGGCGGATTCGTTTTTTCCAGTTGATAGAATCTCCTTATCAGTATCAGGTAAGGCTCTCTTGTTGCTTTTAACACTAGAAACCCTTTTGTTTACTTCACATCCACCATCTGTCCCTGGCAATCCCAACCTCAACTCAGTTGCTTTGAGGTTAATATGATCATCATTCTCATGAACACTATCCATTTCACGTAGAAGCTCCATGAGAAACTAGTTTCCTCTTCTGGGGTTTCCTTACAATTGCAGAAAACTTTTTGCACTTCACGTAAAGTTGTTCTTCCCTTGAGAGAGAGAGAGAGAGAAAGTTGTTGGGGATGAGAGGAGGGTTCGTGGAGACAAATGTTTATAGAAGAGAAAGAACAAGAAAAAGGTGAATGGGAATAGAGGTTCTTTTCAATAAAGGACAAAGGCGAGCTAAGGTGTCGGTAGCAGAGGCAGCAACTTTGAGGCAAAGTGTGTCCCATCACTTTGGGGACATTTGTGGGACACCGTCTCGCCCGCCCATATGGAAAGATATTCTCTTTACCTATAGGAATGGACGGTCATGATCGCAAGATCAGGGCCCTCGAGCCACGTATGACGGAGTGATGTAGGGTTGGCTCCAACCATGTGAGGAATATTGAACCTTTTTTAATTTATTACTCGAGGAGTTGTGGGGTCTCATTACATGTGGTCTGCGATATCTCTCTCTCTCTCCATATTCTTACACAGATAAACAACAACCAGAAGGACCGACTACTTCTCAGATTTGTTTCTTCTTTATTCATTCATTCATTCATGGTGGTTCTTGTCGAGTTGTTATGTACCCACAAGACGACCAACGAATGAGTTGAAAACACTTGTCTCTTAACTGGCTCGAAGCCCACCTTGTCTCTCCGTCCATTTAAATGAAAACGAATCTTCATTTGTAAGAAACTAGGACAAAACAATCCTACAAGGTACAGCTCGTCATGATTATGTCTTTGGTTCTTATGCTCATTACAGCAACGTAGTTCATGTGGGAGATAAGCTTCATCGTCGATAGGGAAACATCCGGATGACCAGCTAAGCCCCTAGATGACCGCTCAGTGACAAAAAATACAGACGGTGTAGTGACGGCCATTACATTTGCTTGGAAACAGTATATTAGGAATATTAAGGGATTTTTTTTTTCTATTGTTGGTGAAAGCTTCGTATTTTTGTTATATCTTACACTATGCTCTATTGTACAATCATATATATAATTATGAACTATCGAATGTTAGTAAAATCATTTAATTTTTTTATCTTTGTTGTGATAACTTTGATATGGTATCCGTAATTCATTCTCTTTTACCTATCATCTGATATGATATCAAAACCCGAAATATGATATTTCGATTTTTCGATAATCTTTTCCGACACACTCAATCAATCCCATCGGCCTTGATCGAGTTTGCTTGGTCTTCGGCGGAGTCTAATGTTTCTTTTCTCCGTCCACTCGTTCTTCATCGAGTTTCCAACCTTCCGGCGATCCTTTGTTCTCTCATGGAGGGACTGACACCCTCGACCATTCATCCTTTGACGAATCGAGAGATGAAAGAAGAGTTGTCTGGAGAAGAGCCTTCGAGAAGCCAAGGAGAAAATGCACGAGGTGGGCCGTGTCTTCTTCAGGCCCAAACAAATCTGAAGGAAGCTGAAGCAGGAAGGCTCAGCCGGAACACCAAAATCATCCCAGCGAAGTCCAACAGAAATGAGAAAATCAACAGCAGCATGAAGTCCATTCAGCAATGAGCCCATGTCGAACATAAACCAGAAAGTCAATCAGAAGCAGAGCAACGGTAAGAGATGCAGAGAAGTAGACATGACGGGCAAAATCAACAACTCAAAGACTATGGAAACCATCTATTTTAAGCAATATAGAACTGTATTTTGGAAACGTTTGTCTCTAGGTCAAGCTATCTTTAGTGTAAGGGATAATTTATGCTAATGATAAGAATGTGAAGTGTATCATATTAAAAAAATCCTTCCCCGGAAACACTACAGCAAAGAACCAGAACCATTTTCAACATCTACAAGCCATATCACAACCATTTGAATCACCTTTCCATTTTACGTTTCTGTTGGCACCATTAACAAGAGGATGAGAATGCTCATGAAGTAAGCAACTAATTCATGAGTCATAAAACAACAATTGGTATCAGAACCTCGTGGTTGTAAGGACCGAGAGGGAGCAAAACAGCACAAAGAGAACAACAAACAACACAAGTTACCAGCACCGGTAAACAAGTATTTCAGTGGGTAAATAAGAAGCAAAATAAGATGCAGACCACACCTCCAATTCCCATGTTTGATGGGAAAAGTTATAACTTTTGGATTTTTAAGATGAAATCCTTATTGAGATCTAAGCATCTTTGGAAAGCGGTTACCGAGGTATTACCAGAGAAATCGGTTCTGGGAGCTATGCCCTTAGAAGAAGAACTACAAAAGGCAATATCACTCTGGGAAGAGACAAAAGCAAAGGATCAAAGAGCTCTTCAACTGCTATTTAGTACAGTTACAAATGATATATTTGCGGCTCATTTATCAGTATGTGAATCATCGAAAGTAGCCCGAGATTTACTCAAGAAAAGATTCCAAGGAGACCCCAAGTCTGCAATGGTAAAACTTCAAAGGCTGAGAGCAAGCTACTATATGATGTGGTTAATCTCAAGTAATAAATTATCTACACCAACGTTTCCGCAAGAATACAGATCGTATAGTATCAGGGTCGAACACTGGGGAATCGATGAAACTATAGATTTATTTAACTAATGAATAGAACGGGTATAAATCAATCAGTGGAATGGGAAATACTGACTAAACTAATTAACGAGATAAATTCAATAGCTAAACATCACAGGTTTTGAGAAATACACAATAATGCAATGAAGTGCTACTAAAGAACATGGTTATAGATATTATCGCAAAATCAGGGAATTCAAGCACTATCCTAGGGAATGACTCCCTCGATGCCTAATCCCACTATCTAGCATGTGTACTACCAACCTCCTATTTGCGCAATAAACATACTAAACACATTAAGACCGCTATCCTAATTCCTGAGTTCAATCGATCGACTAGTCAAGATTCTAAATCGATTAAAACCCCAAATCATTGCTAAGTTCCAAGATCTAATCTACCTTCCGATACAATCAGACTTTTAAAACCATTAATTTAAGTGACAGGAAGAATAAAAGCATTAGAAACAACCAATCAATCTGAAAATGATCAAATACTATAACCGAGCATTAAGCACCAACCTTCATTACATATTGGCAAAACTCTAACTCGTGGCAACGAATCTACTCGTATTGGGGTTCAGAAAATAAAGCTTGAATGAAATCTATCTTAGCCATAGGTATAGAGAGAGATGCTTCCCTATTCTAATATCGTAGCCTTCAATAGCTCCTCCGCTTTTCGAGATTATCCCCCCTCTCTAGCCTTTTTCGGCCTTCTCCTCTGTCCGTCCGTCAGTCCCCGCTCTCAGTCCAAAACTGGCGCCCTTTTTCTTCTTTATGTTGATTTCATCTTCTCCCACAAGCAACCTGCATGAGTTTCCTTTTCTCCCTCCTTTTCCTTTTTAACTAGCTTTCTTTTTTACTTCTATTCATGCATTTCCTTTTCTTTTGTCCGTGCAATTCTATTTCTATCCCAACGGCTTGCGGTTTCCATTTCTTGTAAGCAGTCGTGTGTTTCCATTTTGTGTCCAGTCGCGTGTTTTCATTTTCTATCTAGTTTAGGAATCTTGGACACCTGACCGTGCACAACTGAACCGAGGGTGGTTCTGCTTAGTTTTGCAGTATTTGCTCGTGTTTGTGTCCCGATATCTTAATTTCTTGCAAAGCACGATAAAACGATAAAAGAAGACTAAATTCGACTTAATAACTTGGTAAATTTCAAAATCATAATAAAAATAAATATAGAAAGAGATGAAAATATCAGGAAAAATTACACGTTATCACTATACTTTGAGACAAGGGGAAAAGGAAAGCACTTTGCTAACAACGTCACAAAATTGGAAAATGAAATGAAGAAATTTGGAGATGAAATAAGAGAGGATACACTAGTTTCAAAGATTATGTGTTCTTTACAAGAGAGATTCGAACCTTATGTTGGGGTCATAGAGTATACCAAGGACCTTACTACACTCATAGTAGGGTAACTAGTGATATCACTACAGTCTCATGAATCCAGGTTGGATGACAGACATGGGGAAAACTTGGAAGGTGCATTTCAAGCTAAGTTTAAGGGACTAAAGGTCAGTAACAACAAACCAGAATCAAGAAATAAACCATATGAAAAAGCATATTACAAGTTCAAAGGAAAGAAGGGTTGCAACATATGCAAGAAGGAGAATCATGTGTACAACCATTGTTTTTTCAGAAACAAATAAACACAAGAAAGAGGGGAACAATGGAAACACTTCAAAAGCAAAAAGAGTGTTTTACATGTGGCAAACTAGGACATTTCTCCCCAGAATGCATACTTAAAGACCTACACAAAATCAAGCACACATCAATTAAGAAGAGGAAGAAAATTTCGTTTACTGCAACTTACTTGACACACCAAGTTTTCAAGGATGATATGTGGTTAGTTGACAGTGGAGCAACCAATCATATCACAAGAGAAGAAAGTTATTTCAAAACCTTAGATAGGAACTTTAAAGTACCTATAAAGGTTAGAAATGATGCAGTTTTAAACTCTACAGGTAAAGGAAACATTCAAGTTTAGACAAAGAAAAGGAATAGAGTTATTAAGGATGATTTCCTAGTACAAGGTTTGGATAAGAACTTGTTGAGTGTGGAACATAGTTATTTTCACAGAAGATAAGTGTTTGATAAGAGACATGGTTGGTTCCAAGGTTGTGGAAGTTCCCATGGTTAAAAAGGCATATCCTCTCAGATGGAAGATAGCCAAAGAAGGAGCTAGAATTGTGGAAGAGAAGACTAGAATATCAGACCTATGGCATAGAAGACTATGTCATACTGGAATTCATAACTTGGAGAAGTTATAGAAATATAAAATGGTGAAAGGGTTGCCTTAGATGGCAGTGGTCAAGGAGGTTTGTGAAGCTTGTTCAAAAGGAAAGCAACACAGACAAGAGACTCCTAAGAGCTCAGATTATAAGGCCAGACATATTTTGGGGTTGATTCACACTGCTTTGTGTGGACCAATGGAAACACCTTCTCTGGATGGGAGTGTTTATCTGTTGACATTCACAGATGATTATTCTCATATGACTTGGGTTTACTTCCTAAGGCTCAAGTCAGACGTGTTTACTATCTTCAAGAAGTTTGTAAATCAAGTTGAAAACCAGACAAAAAGGAAGGGAATTCTCAGATTATTTGGCCGAGAAAGGAATTCAAAAGATAATTGAGTGTAACTTATACTCCCTAACGAAATGGGGTGGCAGAAAGAAGAAACAGAATCCTAATGGAAATGGCGAGATGCATGGTGGAAGATAAAGGAATGTCTAACAGATTTTGGGTTGAGGGAGTTTTTACAGCAGCTTATATTCAGAATAGGCTACCTATTACAGCACTTCAAAATTAAACTCTATTGGAGGCATGGGAGTGGACATAAACCCTCCATAGGAAATTTGAGAGTATTCGAGTTTCTGTGCTATATGATGGTCCTAATACAGAAAAGGAAGAAGCTAGATGACAAATCACATGCCTGTGTATTTGTGGGTTATAACAGTCAAAGCAAAGGATACATGGTATTTGTGATTGAAACATGAAGAGTTGAATTTTCAAGGAATGTAATATTTGATGAGAAAAGGGCTGGAATTGGGAAAATAGGGAGGAGGATAAGGAAAATTTTATACCACCTAGTTTTCTACATTCACAGAATGCTTTCAACCCAGAGGGAGTTCCAAGATCTATCTATGAAGTGGAAATTTCATTTGGACAACAAGCAACAAGGGAGATAGAGAACAACAGAAGGAGTACCCCACCTGGAACACCTCTGTAATTCTCATTAAGAAACACACCATCATCCCAAGAATAAAGTACTAGAAATACCAATGAGTCATCCATGAAGGATGTTACCTAGCTATGATCGAACCTATAATATATGAAGAAACAAAAAAACATCCAAATTGGAGGGAAGCTATGGATGTTGAGATGAAAATGTTGATTAAGAATTAGACTTGGTATCACATAGAAAGACCTTCAGACCAGAAAATGATAGGGGTGAAGATGATGTGGGAAAAGTTAAGAAACTAAAAGCCAGATTAGTGGTTAGAGGATTCACACAGACATATGGTTTGGACTGTGGGGAATCTTTTGCCTAGTCTTAAGACACAACACAATGAGGACCTTAATTGCTTTTGCAACACAGAAGAATTGGACACTAAATCAGATGGATGTAAAATCAACATTTTTGAATGGAGAAATTGAAGAGGTAGTTTGTGTGGTGCAGCCGCAAGGTTATGAGGTACATGGTTCTGAACACAAGGTTTTAAGATTGAGAAAAGCACTCTATGGTTTGAAACAGGCTCCCAAGGCCTGGTACAACAAGATTGAAACCTTCTTTATACAAGAAGAGTGTGTGAGAAACCACTGTGATGCAACCATGTACATCAAAGTGAAGGGAAATGACATTTTTGTGGTATGTTTATACGTTGATGATATCATTTTATCTAGGAGTAGTCTTAAGTTGAGCTCCACATTTGAAATGAGTAACTTAGGGTTGCTTAAGTATTTTTTGGGTTTTGAAGTTAATTACCTCGAAGATGAGGAGTGAGTACCCCCTTGACTACCTACTGTAAAGCAAAAGAAGAAGGAGAAGGAACTGATCAGACCAGTTACAGAAGCATCGTAGGAGGCATCCTACTATCCGTCCAGATCTCACATTTGCAGCTTCCTACCTATCAAGGAGAAATCTCACATTTGCAGCTTCCTACCTGTCAAGGAGAAATGCAAACCCAATTAAAAAGTTTACAAAATACGAAGAGGGTACTCATATACATAAATGAAACGAAGAGTCATGGATTAAGGTTCAAGCAAGTCAAGGATGAAAAACTAATAAGGTATGCAGGTGCAGACCTAGCTGGGAGTGTGAAAGACATGAAAAGAAAACGTGGCTTCTATTTCACAATCGACAGTGCAATTTTTAGTTGGGAGACCCAAAAACAATCAATCGTGGCTCAATTTACAACAGAGGCAGAGTACACGACTCTAAGTGCAACAACTAACCATGCAACATCGCTATCAAGGTTGTTTGGGGAATTAGGGTTTCACATGCATACGAGTATTCCTATCTATAGTGACAAAACGACATAGATTGCTATTGAAAAGAATCCGATGGATCACAAGAGAACAAAACACATAAAGATCCGCTACCATATGGTTTGTGAAACGCAAGCAAAAGGGAGAATCAACTTATGTTTTGTGCAGGGCGAAGACTAATTGGCTGATATATTGACCAAGCCACTACCGATGGGGAGGTTTCGCGAGATAAGAGGAAGGATAGGCATCGCACCGAAGCCAATAAAGAGGGAGAGTGAAGAACGTGATCAGCGGCGATGCGATGAAGGAGAAGAGAAAAATTGAGAAACAAAAGAAGAGTTGTCTAGAGAAGAGCTAAGAATTCACGAGAGTACGGATCGGTGTAATAAAAGGGTCGAACTCTAGGGATTGAGTGTAGCGTTAGAACTAAGAATTCACGAGAAGAAGATCAATCAATATAAGATTATGAAAATGGAAAGTAAAGATAATAAAGAATGACGAAGCTAGACTTAACAAGATAGAGTACCATGGGCTTCGAGAATACCGGAACATGCAATGGATGTTTCTATAGATCATGAAATCAGTTTATATTATTTGACGGGGAACCAAAATCTAATCCTCTACCTAAGGAATCAACGTCACTCATCTTTCGATGTAGCGCGGAACGTCTAGATGCATGAAGAACGATAGGGAATTCGACCTCTAATGTCGGATGAGAACTAAACCTCTATAAATGGAAATGAATCTTTCGAGCCTAAATCCTCTACCTAGGAAATCAACGTCACTCATCTTCCGATGTAGCGCAAAACATCTAGATGCATGAAGAACAATAGGGAATTCGACCTCTAATGTCGGATGGAAACTCAACCTCTATAAACGAAAATGACTCTTCCGAGCCTAAATCCTCTACCTAAGTTATAAACGTACTCACCTTCCGATGCAGTAAATCTACAACCTAAATGCATGACGAACAATGGGAGTTCTACCTCGATTATTACCGTTCCTAAATAGATTAACCGATCGATCAAATTCTCATTAAAGTAATTCATTCGAAGGATAATCCCGAGACTCAAGTCTAACTCTATCGATGCCTAGACGAATTTCTAATCTCATTCAAACATTTCTAATCTCACTCGAACGGATCTAGTCTCATTCAAACATGAAATCAACAAAGTAAGAACGCATTACGCACATATCTATAACCTATCGAACCATACGATTGAACAAAACCGAAATCAAGCATTAACGAATCAAACTATCCATTACAATGGCATCCCTAACCCATGATAACGAGAACTACTCAGAAGTTGTAGAGAAACAAATACAAACGCCGTAAGGTATTCATCTTCCCTATCCTCCGAGTGTGACCTCCGACGAATCCTTCGGTTCCCCGAAGTCTCCTTCTTCGAATAAGATTCCTCGATCTTTCCTATCTTGATACCAAAGTCCGGATTGTAGTTTCTCTTCTTCTCCAGCTTCTCCCGAGTTTCTCCTTGTGTTTTCAGTCCCTCTCCTAGCTTGTGCGTCGTCCTGCTTGCCCTAGATCGCCCCCTCTCTTTCTAATTCAAGTTTGAATTCAATAACAAGTTTTTGAGAAAAAAGGGGGCCCGTGCGGGCTCATGCTCTACCCGATCGGATATCAATCAACCCGAGCGGGTTTAGGTATCCGCCCGAGCGGGGTCGATATGATTGACCTACCTGATCGGGTTCTCTTCTGGCCCGAGTCGTGTGAATTTTTCTAGAACTTCTGTGGAACTTTAGCCCGAGCGGGGCCTCTTCCAAGCCCGAGCGGGCTGTGTTTACTTGCTGTTTTCGCTCCTTTCGCTTGATGCTTGGGATTTCCATTTGGTTCCGTGGAAGTGCATATATTGTATCTTATCACTTAATCACGTTTTCAGGATGGATTTGCCGTAATCACTCATGTTTGCTTCATGTCTTCGTTTCCTACACAAAACACGAAATGGTAGATGAAATCCTCGAATATACTCAATAACTCGGTAAAGTCCAAGAAATATAATCAAAACTAAACCTAGGAATCATGAAAATACTATGACGGATTACATGTTATCAATTAACCAAGCCACTACCGATGGAGAGGTTTCGCGAGATAAGAGGAAGGATAGGCATCGCACCGAAGCCAATAAAGAGGGAGACTGAAGAACGTGATTGGCGGCGATGCGATGAAGGAGAAGAGAAAAATCGAGAAACAAAAGAAGAGTTATCTAGAGAAGAGCCTTCGAGAAGCCAAGGAGAAAACACACGAGGTGGGCCACGTCTTCTTCAGGCCTAAACAAAGCTAAAGGAAGCTGAAGCGGGAAGTCCTAGCCAGATCATTAAACTCGTCTCAGTGAAGCCCAACAGAAATGAGAAGCCCAACAGCATCATGAAGTCCATTAAGCAACGAGCCCATGTTGAACACAAACCAGAAAGTCGATCAGAAGCAAAGCAACGGTAAGGGACGTAGAAGAGGAGACATGGCAGGCAATATCAACAAGTCAAAGACTATGGAAACCATCTATTTTAAACAATATAAACTGTATTTTAGATGATTTTGTCTCTAGGTTAAGCTCTTTTTTGTGTAAGGGATAATATATGCTAATGAGAAGAGTGTGAAGCGTATCACATTCAAAAACAAAAAAATTCCTTCGCCGAAAACACTACATCAAAGAACCAGAATCATTTTCAACACCTACAAGCCATATCACAACCATTTGAATCACCTTTCCATTTTACATTTCTGTTTGCACCATTAACAAGAGGATGAGAATGCTCATGAAATCAAGCAACTAATTCATGTGCCATACAACAACAACCATCCATCCTTTGACGAATCTTGGCATACCTCAATGACCTCTACCACTACAATCGACTCTCTTTATATTTTCTTGATTCAATAATGCCCTTGACTCGAATTCATAGCTCTCGTTCTTTCCATCTTGGACAATTACCACTACTTGAATATATGAATTCTCCAACCTTCTCAATAATCCGATTACTATGAATTTTTCAAGCTTTTTTCCTCCAACATCTCAGAATACTTGGACACTGCAACTATTTCGGCGATTCGAGTTTCCAACTACTTCAACATTGCAACCACTCTTACTCCCGGCCCTATTGTTACAACGACTATCGTTGCTACAACAACTCCTTTAATTCTCCAACTACCACGACTACTAATTACTTCAATGACTTCTCTGATCACAATGGAACTCATTACTTCAAACTTTTCGACTCTTCGACTACTTAGACTCTTGGTCTATTACGAATTCGTAGAATACTTCGACTAGTCTGACTCAATTGGCCGATATATTCACCAAAGTATTGGAGAAGAAAGAGTTCAATGTTTTTCTTTCTAAGTTGAATGTTCACGACTTACATGCTCCAATTTGAGGAGATATTAGAAATATTAAAGGATATTTTTCATATTGTTAGGGAACCTTCATATTCTTGTTATATCTTATTATATCTCCATTTTATTCAAAGTTATCACTTACATAAATTTATATAAATATGAACCATGAAACATGAATATAAATATCAAAAATTTATATTTATTTTGTTATCTTTGACATGACATTGATGTGCTTATGTCGTTATAGGATGACGTGGAGAATTGAAGATTCTAATTTAGTTAGTTGTGCAAAATAATAGAAAGAACTAATCTTACTTTACAATAGGTTAGTGGTGTTTGTTTTCAGGTTTGTAGTGGATCTATGTTGGTTTTCCTTTTTGTATTAAACGTGTTATGAAAGGAATAAAGCAAACAAAAATTTATTTGCAGAATTAATTGTTATCTTAATCTTTGATTGTGATAATCAATTGGTATCAGAGCCCTTTCACATCCATCTTTGATCCGAATCATAAAATGTGATATCAAGATGTCCAACAAAGAAACAATTGAGTCACTTGAACTTGGTATCGGCACACTCTTGGACGAACTCACACATATCGAGACAACAATGATAGAAAAATTCAATGCTCTTGAGTTGCCCTTCATTATACCGGTGAAGACTCCAATGTGGACTGCAAAAACCAAATAATTTTTCCAATATAAAAACACTTCGGAGTACCAACGTGTGCGCTATGCATCCTATGATTTGTATTATGATGCTTACAAATGGTTTCAAGCGCTGCAAAATTTATGAGGAGGATGAGACAATGCTATCATGTGACGTATTCGGGAAAGAGATGTGGGCGAGATTTAGGCCAACTGAGTGAGGAAATTTCGATGAATCCCTTTCCAAATTCGAGAAACTGATAATTTGAGTGATTAATAAAGGGAATTTAAACATCTCTAGAATAATGTTTGTGATTGGACTTAAAAGGCGTTGATTGGCACATACATCAGAGGTTTGCACGTTGTTATTGCCGATGGAATTAGAATGTTTTGATCGAAAACCCTCAAAGAAATTATAATGTTCACTAGAATACGAGATGATATGTTGCAACAACACAATCGAAGTCAACTCCACAACATAGTGAATGTTCAAAACTCCCCAACAAATGAAATGAGAAAGACATAGAAGAGTTAAGTTAGGATGAAATGAAAACAAATCGTAGCCGCAATTTCAAATTAAGTAATGATGAGCGCTATACTCCAGGTCATAAATATTATCAACTATTACTCCTTCTAATGAAAGAATGAAATATTGGGAAAAATAATGACACTACATGATTCACGTTTCAACCACAAACCTTGAGACAATGTTTCTTATCGTGAGGAGAGTATTGATGGGCTTCTATTTTTATTGGATGACTTAGAGAGTTGAAGATTCTAAGTTAGTTAGTAGTTCTAATTATTGGAAGAATCAATCTTTCTTTAAAATATGTTAGTAGTGTTCGTTTCTTTGTTTGTAGTGAATCTGTTTTGGTTTTTCTTTTGTGCTTAAACGTGTTATAAGAGGAATAAAACAAACAAAATTTATTTGTAGAAATAATTGTTACCTTAAACTTTGATTAGGACCATAAAATATGCGTAAATTCATGATCTTCTGTGTAGTATCTGACACAACCACAATCAGAAGAGATGATAAAGAACCTATAGGCATGATGAATATCGGATGGATTCAAGATGGGTTTGTAATCACTTAATTACTAAATGGATAATACAAGAATATATCTATTTATTATAGGTTCAAATATTTATCTTGGGAGTATACTTACATTTATCGTGGTCCCGATCAGACGTCTTAGTTCATTTATTTTTGAATATATATATATATATACATGCATCAAGTGATTTATTGATTAAATGATTTTTTGATTAACAGTAAAAGATCCGATTAAATCGTAAATAATATATATAGTAAAAGAAATAATAAATGTTATATGTAAATTTTACGGTGAACAAAATAAGGTTAAATCAACATGATCCATTTAAAACGAACTTCAATCTCAAACGATTTGGATCATATATTCACTTTTATAAAATAATCTATTCTAAAAATTAATTTAATAAAATTTTATTTTTGTTTCCGAAAAATAAATTATTAGTTCAAATATCCTATTTTACATGACTATTACAAGAATGTTATGCCGTCTTTTTAATGTCATTAAATTTTCTTTGACAAGTTTTAAATTTTTGAGTTTCAATGATAAAAACTATCTCTTCGATACATTATATAAATTATTATTATTATTAATTTGGATTGTATATACGCTGGTAAAAATTGTGATACAATCCAAATTATTATTATTAATTTGGATGGTATATACGTTGGTACAAGTTGTGAAACAATCCAAATTAATAATGCAAGTTGTACTAAACATTGTATTACATATTATACACGCGATATACTACAAATTGTACTAAACATTGTATCATACGTTATACATATTTGTATACACGTTATAATACACATCGTATACATACGTGTATCCAAATTTTATACACATATGTATCACAGATTATGTACAACCAAAATTAATGATATTATTATTATTATTAAATCATTATTACTACTATTATTATATTTATTATTATTATTATTATATAATAAAACACTACAATAAATTTATTATTATTATTAGATATTATTGTTATTAGTTATTAATTACATATTAACTAGTAAGGTAAACCGCACGTTGTGCGAATTTTTATTTATTTTCAGATATAGATTTGGAATTTATATGCACAAATAAATCATTATATTGGTGACAAAAGAAATCAATGTCGATGACATATTTTTGTATCTTATGTTTTGTAATTATATTATATTTTTTTAATTTGGTACTAATTAACCCCTAATTCTCATTTAAATTTTTTTAATGTCCTTTGTTACACAGTTACACAAAATTGATAAGACATGATGATTGAAAATTTTATCATAAATCATTATTATCATGAATGATATTCAAACACCTTCAAGAATGGATAATGTTAAAAAAATAATAAAAAATAAAAAATCTATAATTTAGTTTTATTGTTTCTAATTATTTTGTAACTAACACATTTTCCATTGTATATTAAGACAATCAGAATAGTTAAAAGTCTTTCACTACATTATTAAACTTTAGATTATTAAAATTATCAAATAATATATTAAAATTTGTTATCACACATTAACTTGCAAATTTTATTTAAAATAATTAATATAAATTTATTTTACTACTCCATTAACGTAGGAGTTCTATTATGACATCAATTCAAATGATAAGTTTGTCGTCGAAAATAAACATTGTTTCCAAATTCTTTTGAATATATTAAAAAAAATGCATTAATGAATTCGACGATATATGGGTGCTTCAACTCCTTGAATAGTTTTATCCTTGTACGTGTAGTGAAATTATTTACTTTGATAATTTATTTGTTTTTTTGAAAAAATGAAGTTACAGAGATTTTTCAAAAGAGAAGAAGCCATTGCTGCAACATTCAAAAACATAAATTTATTCAAAACCTAAAACTTGTAAAAACAGATTAATAAAAAAAGCTTGTAGAGCTTGATGTGATTTATGGTTGTTTACCATAATGACCAGAGATAGATAAGGAGAAGAGACAAGAAACAAAGCGAACGCCAAGAACACCGACTATAAGGATTTCTATTGAGCAATTCCATCTCCTCTCTCTTTTTATAGCTCGTTACCAATATTATTGTCATGCCCATGAGGTTATTCATGGAAATGTCTCTATAAATCTTCAAAAGGAAAAGAAAACCATTTAAGAATCCTTAACAAAGTATTTTCAACATGTCACTCACACGGTATGAAAACCAAAGACTAAGAGAGATCACTAACCTCAGAAAACTTATGCTTTCCATGAGAAATCACCGTACCTCTCCTAGGCCCGGTCGATCAAGCAGTGTCTTACCATATCTAACATAGAGAGTCTTACCATATCAAACATCGATCATTCACTTTAACATAGAGAATCTTATCATATCCTTCAGATGTAATGCCACCCCGCAACATCCTTAATTATCAGATGTCATTCCTTTGACTGAAACATTGGAATTGCCACCTAAATGGATCAAATAAGTAAGGATAAGAATGCTGATGAATACAGCCCCATGTACCATGATCTCTAATATCCAAAAAATTACTCACCAAGTTAATTCTACACCAGAACCGAGGGGAGAGATTTCTTCATTTAACTTGCTAAAAGACCTCTGATGCTCATGATCAAAAGAAGCATCAGACGGTAGAACCAGGTCCATAGAAGGAGATACCAAATTTTCATTATCCAAGAGCAGAGAATCCAATTTCTGAAAGGAATAATAACTATATGAGGATTGTGATTTGAAATACCTTTTCAAATAATAAAGTAAGCCACATTCATAGAAAAAGGAATATGCGAAGATTGTAACCAGAAAAAGAACATGGTCTAGAGCAACAAAAAAAAAAACTTTAGGCTCTAAATCAAACCAAATTGAAGCACATTCAATGTTATGATTAATCCTGTAATATCAATATTATCGGACCTTCTTTAGATAGACCATCTCATAATGGATAGAAAAAAATTAAACTGATTAACAACACAGGGATTCGAAGATTTTATAACATAGGTTACTTCACCAAACAACAAACTTACGTTATCTTTACTAGGAGAAGGACTTCGTTGATGAGAGGGTACATCAACCGAATATCCAGGAATAGTATTCTTAGTGGACACAAGTATGAGTTTCGTGAGCTTTTTGATTCTGCTCATCAGAGCTGCCTTGGCTTCTTCTTCTTCCTCTAATCTTGACTGCATCTTCACTTGAATTTCTTCCAATTGTTGAAAAAAAGTTTAATCCATTCACTGTAGTCGGGACAAAAGCCTATAATCAGGTGATATGAATTTGTTAATGATTAAAACCTGCTGTTTTAAAATCATTATCTCTGACACCAGCAAGCATAACCTTCCTTAGCTGATCTAGTTTTTGTTTGAGGGTTGAGATTTCTTTCTGATATTTCTTAATCAGTGATTTTCCATTTATAATCTGTTTTAACACAATGCACACAAAAGCAATATGTAATTGAGATTTAACTATATGTTGAGTAAGTTCTTCATTGTAAAATATAAAATAGGTTACCTTATTACATGACGCATATATCTCTACTCTTTTTGCCCTACTGGAAAACTTCAATGTATTGTGAGTATCTTCTATACTGCTTGTAGCCGGAGTAACTGTACATATGAGCTGTAAAATTATGGAATATAAAACACAAGAGTTACTGTTGTTTGCTGCTTTGCATTAAAGTCAGTGTGCATCCAAACATAGCCAATGTAAAAGAAGAAAAAAAACAAATGTAGCCTTTGATATTGTGTTGGGGAGCATCACGATCGAACAACATTGAGAAAAGAAAATAAGGTATATTTTTTCAGTCAAATCACATGTATCAGCATATATAGAGAATCATACCGACACATATCCATGGACACTCAATGATGATTGCAGAAGACGGGTTAGCTTAGAGTCGCGATATGGAATGATGATTGCAGAAGACAAGTTACCTTCATATTAAACCCATAAGAGAGAATTACAATTCAATGTACTAAAAATAAATATGAGCGTGAATATAGCTAAAAATGTTGTCCTCAATGATGAAAGAAACAGAAAAGGATGACAGATACCTATATGTAAATATAGACATCAATAACAATAACACATAAGCATGAACAAATCAAAGCATTGGACGAGAAATTTAGTGACAATCAGAAATACTATTCCATCAGCAACTAGAAATTCCTTTCTCAACCTGGATGCCACCAAAATGAATGTGGAAATACCTGGAATTGCTCTTGGAAGACATTCTTGCGTTATATAGTACAAAAATTCTGACGGCATCTATCATTATAGAAGAACAACAAGCATCTCACAAATGGAAACACAAATAAAACTGAAAATTAGCACCTACAGTTCCAAGAGTTAGAAGACTTTCGTTGATATATGAGCCTTCATTTCTCCTCGGTCTTGTTGTTTCAATTTTGGAACTCTCAGATCCGGCTAAATCAATCCAATTCTAGCAAGAAAGAGAAAACATGAGAGAGTTGACTGAAGAAGAGGACTGAGCTTAATCAACCAAGACAAAAGAAAGACCCCTTACAAGCTGAGAAAAATAACTCCATCATATTCATCTCCATAAGCATATTTCATTAGATGTAATGCCACCCTACAACAGCCTTAGTGCCATGAGGACTCATGGATTTTAATTGACAAAGCACCAACAAAGCTGCAACAATGGAAAATAATAGACAATCGACATGATGAAAAACAAAGCATTAAGAGGGCATGATAAATATTTCTCTTCCATACTACTGTTAGATTGCCGAGCGCTGAGTATGTATGTCCTTTATGCGGGTGCAATCCATCCGTAATTGTAAATGCATCAACTTTTCTACCAATTTCAAACCATGACAATGCTTTTTCTTTCTTCACAACCATATTGGCAAATAACATGATGTTCGCAATTTTGCTTTGTTGTCATACTTTGATTCATACTCAGTTACCAATAAGATTCAACAAAATTTATAAAAAGAAAATTACACGACGGAAGCTCCATCTCTGTGGATGGAGGTATATGATGACGGTGACACCCACCACCTCTGTTTCCTCCTTATCCAGAAATATAGCCAAATCTCTTAATCTACTACTCATAGACTCAAACAACCGAGAGGTAAACAAATCTCAAACCAAGAATAAGCGAATTAGAAACAAAAATAAACCTAACACCTAGCGAAAATCAGAGAGACAAACAACAAGTACTTCAACATCTCAAAGGCAATGTAGTCTTCGTCGACGTGTTAGGTTCGTTTGTTGTTAGGTTGAAGCATACCTGAAACATGAAGAAGAGGTTGCTAAATTATCTTGAATGTTAACTTCAACTGTAAAGATTGAATCCGCTGATGAAGCATTATTCTTAGACTCCTCTAATGGCTTTCTCCATTGCTACCCTTGCAATTGAGTCATCAAAACCAAATCAATAGTGCAATCATGCAAATGATACAAAAAAATAACAAACAATATGTATTGGGCTCAATCTTTAAAGGAAGAGAAACCTCATACGTCGATATAGACGACAAAAGAACAATACAACAACTCTCATCACATAATCTGGTTAAAAATCATAGACTCAAACAACCAAAAGGTAAATAAATCTCAAATCAAGAATAAACCTAACACCCACCACCTTTGCTTCCTCTTCATTAATAAATACAACCAAAATCTTGTTTCTTATTCAATCAACAATGTAGTCTTCGTCGACGTGTTAGGTTTTTGTATTCCAAAAAACTTGAATGAATGGATGGAGATTTAAGATGATGAATGGGGTGATTTCTTGTATTTCAAAAAATTAGTAAAAGGAAATCTCATTAATATTGTTTCGAAAACTTTTTTTTATATAAAATAAAATAAAGAATGGGTTGATGAGGTGGCTTCACCAAAAGCCCATTTACAACAACTTTTATATACTTTGATTCATACTCAGTCACCAATAAGATTCAAAAGAATTTATAAAAAAATCACAACGACGAAAGCTCCATCTCTTTGGATGGAGGTATATGATGACAGTGACACCCACCACCTCTGTTTCCTCCATATTGAGAAATATAGCCAAAATCTCTTCATCTACTACTCATAGACTCAAGCAACCGGGAGGTAAACAAATCTCAAACCAAGAATAAGCGAATTAGAGACAAAAATAAACCTAACACCTAGCGAAAATCAGAGAGACAAACAACAAGTACTTCAACATCTCAGAGGCAATGTAGTCTTCGTCTATGTGTTAGGTTCGTTTGGTGTTAGGTTGAAGCATACCTGACACATGAAGAAAAGGTTGCTACATTATCTTGAATGTTAACTTCAGCTGTAAAGATTGAATCCGCTGATGAAGCATTATTCTCAGATTCCTCTAATGGCTTTCTCCGTTGCTACCCTTGCAATTGAGTCATCAAAACAAAATCAATAGTGCCAATACACAACAAAATGCAGAATTCGAAGAGAGCATGTACAAAACAAAATCAATATTTCCCCATAAAAAACTCCATTCAGAAAACACACAATCATGCGAATGAAATCAAAAAATAACAAATAATATGTATTGGGCTCAACCTTTAAAGGAAGAGAAACCTCATACGTCGATATAGACGACAAAAAATGATGTGCGTTGATGTGCATAGAGTCAAGTAATAAATTACCTAGACTAACGCTTCCGCAAGAATACGGATCGTGTAGCAACTAGGGTCGAACACAATGAATTGATGCAACTCTAAAGTTATTAGACTAATGAATAAGACGTGTAAAATCAATAGTAGATGGAATGCAAATGCAAACTAACTAAACTAATGATAGGAATGACTCAGCGACAAAACACCATAGGTATCAAGAGTTGCACAACGATGTAACGAAGTTCTAACGAGATAATTGGTCTTAGATACTATCACGAGTTCAGGGAATTCAAGCTCTCCTATAGGAACTGACTGGCGTAGACTTGTCCACTATCTAGCATGCATATACCAATATATCTATTGCGCATCTTACATGCATAGACGCATTACGACCGCTATCCTAATCCCTAGATTCAACCGATTGACCTGGCGTAGATTCTAAACCGATTAAACCCTAAATCATGGCTAAGTTCCAAAGTCTAATGCCCTGGCGTAGATTTATTAGACTTCTAACATCATCAATCAAGTGGCGTACAAGTATTCAAGCATTAAGATCAACCAATCAATCTGAAAACATGATCAAGTACCGAATTCATTCATATCAAGTGGCGTACAAGCATGAAAGCATTAAGATCCACCATTCATTAAGCACAAGACCTCATTACATGTTGGCAATACTCTCTATCCTATGGCAATAGATCTACTTAGACATGAACTCAGAAAACGAAACACAAAAGAATACTAAATT
>CM071867.1:31865480-31904621 GCA_036759665.1 Gynandropsis gynandra
ACCCAAACCATCAATATTGATGCACTCATGTCAATGTAGGGCTGAAAAAGTTAAAGAACTTAGTCTATTGACAGCGGAGTGTAAGTGCGTGGAGATATAATGATCGAAACAAAATAAAGAATGAAAGGTATGCTCGGAGATATGAGTGCATGGGATTGAAGCCTAAGCGAAGGAATACAACTATAGGCCATGGATTCATGCACGATCACTAACAAATCGATATCTAAAGGTATGTTTCAGCAAACATAGACTTTTGTTCCCGATTCGACAAAGTTGCATAAGGTGACTAAAGTTCGAAATTTTTCGTACTAGATATCCGTCCGTCTAATCCTAAAAAAGCAAAACAGAGAACTCAACATCTAAATCCTAATCACAATCATGACGTTCAGAGAATACCCCCCAGACTTGAACGGAACACCGTCCCGGTGTTCAATACCTAAGAGAAGGACTAACATGCAAAAACTTGGGGCAAAATATTATAAATAGGAACGTGTGCACCTGATGCGTGCTTGCTGTCCCGAGTTGATGCAGCTGGGTGTACGCGTCTTTCCTTATGTTGTGGATGATTTCGAAGTGGAAAACCTGTAACAAAAGTCACACAATCCAAAGGAGACAGTACGATACATCGGGGTTGTTGGTAAGGAGCATACTTGTGAAAAGAATAAGAGTCGAATTGTAAAAAAAACTAAAACGAAATAACTAAAGGATACGGAGCTCGGGTTGCCTCCCGAGAAGCGCTTGTTTAAGGTCACGAGCCTGACCACGATGTTACTCATCAGGTAGACGTCCTCGACGTCGTCGTGTGCGTAGCGTCTCGTTTGCATAGTGTGCTCGATAGGGTGTAGCACGCAGATTAGTTGAGTTCCTTGCACGATCAGTCATGTCTTCCCTAAGATTGGTCATGACATTCTCTAAGTCGGGGGCTAGATCGTGCTGTCCAAAAATTCTGGTCGAGCTGTCCATGAATCCGGTTGTGTACTCCATGAAACCGGTTAGGCGTTCATCGCTTGTTTCCTTCAGCGTCTCCAGAAATTATTGGTGCGTGAGCCTTTGTGGTGAAGGTTTCATCTTCACCTTGGGTGCCTTGTCAATACTCCAATTGGGTGCTAGACGTTTGGTGTAGCTTCTCGGCATTTCGGGGTCGTTTATGTACTTATTTGCACCGCATTTAGCTCGTGTTGTGCGGAAGTCTTGGTCGGGGGATTCCTCCTTCTTTTCGTTGTCAAGCAGCTCGTTTGGTACCTTGTATGGTTCTTCTCCAGCTGCTATGAAATTCATATCTAGGGAATTCGTGTTCTGAAATTCCTCACAAACTTCCTCGGCTAAATTCTCAAAGATGCCGTCGGGGAACACAAAATCGATAACGCACGGTTGCTCAAGTGTGTCCACTAAGCTTACTCTACTTCCATCTCGGGTTTCTTCACATGCTTATCAATGTCTGTAGCCTTATCCGCTGCCGTGTTAGATTCATCTCCTTTGTCAATTATTGAGGGATTTGGCTGATCTGTCGTCTTCATGCGTTGACGTTGCGGGAATGGCAATGGAGGTGGCCTCGGATCTGGTTTTACGTACTTTGGCTCCTCTTCCTCCTCAAGCTTCTCCTTAAGCTCATTGACAGTTGTTTCCGCTACTGTGATAGATGCTTTATCCCTTTCAGACATTGGAGTAGGCTGATCCACCGTCATACAATCCCTTAGGCGAATTTCGTTGACATCTTCATGAGGATCTGTTTCTAAACTTCCCGATAGAACCTCTTGTGGTCATGATGCCTCTTGTGTTGGTTGTGCAACTTGTGTCTCCAATTGTCTAAGATGAGTTTGAAAGCTCTCTAGCTGCTTCTTGTTGTTCTCTTGAATCTTCACCAAATTATTCTGACTTTGTTGGAGGAGACGAGTGAGCCTGGCGTTTAAATCGGAGGTTACTTCGGATTGGTTTGGCTGTGACTGAGATGCACATGGCTGATAGTCTTGAGTTTGGGGCTGCGTCCATGCACATGTAATCGTATTAGCTTGAGTCTCTTGGATTTGGAGGATACGAGTTAACAAGGCGTTGAAATTGGGGGTTGCATCGGATTGGTTCGACTGTGATTGCGATGCACATGGTTGGAAATTCCCCAATGAGCGTTGTGCATTTGGCATACCATCGGTGTTCCTATACGGGAAATTTGCGTGATCGCTCCATCCATGATTGTATGCATTCCCGAAAGGCTGGTTGTAACTCTCGTAGATCTCTTCTTCATACCCTAAACTTCTTGTTCCCATGATTGCTCCGAGTAATGTGGATGGTATGAGTTAGACAGCATATGACGAATTTCGGAAAGTTGATAATTCATTTCAGCTATATCGGCACACAAAGAGTTGATGTTGTTCATGTTACCTCGCAAAATAAAGAACACAAAATTCGATTAGACTCTGAGAGGTAAAATATTTTGACTCAAAAAAGAAAGAAAACAAAAGCAAAAAGAAAAAATACGAAAACAAATAAAGACTCCGGAAAGGACTATATCCTAATTCAAAAGTATCCTAACTCTAAAGCCATAATCAATTCTCTTAAGTAATAATTACCTAGACTAACGCTTCCGCAAGAATACAGATCGTGTAGTATCAGGGTCGAACACGAGGAACCAATGCAACTCTAAAGCTAGTAACTAATGAATGGAACGTGTAAAATCAATTGGTGAATGGAATGCGAATGAAGATAAACTAACTAACTAACTATTGGATTAAGACTCAATAAACTAATGCAACGAAGTTCTAACAAGATCATTGTTATAGATATCATTACGTGTTCGGGAAATTCAAGCTCTTTTCTAGGGAATGACTCTCCCGATGCCTAAACCCA
Source organism: Gynandropsis gynandra (assembly GCA_036759665.1). Taxonomy (NCBI): domain Eukaryota; kingdom Viridiplantae; phylum Streptophyta; class Magnoliopsida; order Brassicales; family Cleomaceae; genus Gynandropsis; species Gynandropsis gynandra. Next base: position 31,868,322 of record CM071867.1, read on the forward strand.
CTCTCCCAATTGTGTATCTCACCTACTAGACGCATTAAGATCGCTATCCTAATCCCTAAGTTCAATCAACCGACCGGCCAAGGTTCTAAATCAATTGAGACTTCATATCATGGCTACGTTCCAAATTCCAACTCATCTCCCAATGCAATTAGATTTTTATGATCATTCATTCAAGCTACCAACAAGAATAAAAGCATTACGAACAACCAATCAATCCGAAACGAACGAATATTATAACTAAAGAACAAAACTTCATTACATATCGGCAAAGCTCTCTAACCCATGGTTGTGGACCTACTCGGACATGAACTCAGCAAAAGAAACGCAAAAGATAACTATATTCAACATGGATAAAGATTGAGATCCCTCCCTATTCAATACCGACGTCTTCAATAGCTCCTCCACGCTCCGGCTTCCTCGCTCCGTCCTTTGCCCTTGTGTGTGCGTTCTGCTCTCTTTCTCTTCCTCTACGTGTGCTCTCCTCTCTAATTTTCGGTCCTCCTCCTCCCTCAAGCTCTCTCCTCTTTAGTTACAGCAGCCACCTTGCTTTGTTGCCTTTTCTTGAGTTTTCCAAATCTTGATTAAGTTGGCAACGTTTGTATTACTTCCTCTAGCGAAATATGACCTTATTCCTCTTCTCTAGGGGTGTTTTCCTTAATGTATAAGTCCCCCAAGAACTTTCCCTTCTTTTAAGTCAAATTAACTTATTTAAAATTGCAGGTGACGGCCGCGACCCGCTCGGGCAAGGAAAAAGACCCGCTCGGGTACGGCGCAGACGAGGGCTGAGGAGGTGCCCGCTCGGGCTTGCATGCTGCCCGCTCGGGCATGGCTTGTGCCCGTTTGGGTAGAGGCCCCGATCGTTGTTTTTCTTGCCCGAATCGTGCACAAATTGCTGGACAAAATTGCCGTAACTTTTGCCCGCTCGGGCTAGGGAAGTACCCGCTCGGGCATGGCTTTTCCTTGCCGATTCTTGTCCCATTTGTCCCGTGATGATCCTTGATGTTTGCACTTTGCCTTGGCACGTCCCTTGGCTCCAAAATGACTGAAAACGGGATGATAACGATGCTTAATGCTTGGTAAAATCAAGTGAATGATGAAACTAACTATGAAAATAGATGAAAATACTAGAACAAAATAGACGTTATCAAACTCCCCAAGACTTGAACCTTTTTCTCGTCCTCGAGCAAGACTAAAAAAAACAGGAGAGGAGTTAGACAACAACCGGAAACTAGCACAATCAACTCGAAAAGTCAGCCACCCTACACAACAACGCGTCACACGAACATAGATCTAAGCGCACCGAATTTAGACCCCTATCTACCGAAAGCCACTAATCATGCAATCCTACATATGTCCTGAGTTCATTTCACTAACTCCTAGACAACATCCAAGCAATCTCCATACCTATTCTAGTGCGCAAACAGTTCGATACCATTCTTAAGACAATGTGTTTCTTCTTTTTCGGTTCTCTTTTTCTTTTTTTTTTTCGGTTTCCACATATTTTTTTTTGAAGTTTGCACTCGGGTTCTAGGACATCGTAGTTGAAGAGGACAGCCTTCTACTTAGACCCAGGTTGCCAATTGGCACACTCATAAGGTCTCGTAACCTTAGCGGAGTGAAGAGGTTGCGTTTTTGCTGATTTTTTTTCTTTCTCTTTTTTTTCTTTTTTTTCTTTTTGATTAACTTGTGTGAATACGCATCGATTCTAACCCTTAGGACGTAGAAAAACGGCCTTGATCCACCACTTAGACCCGAACCATCAATATTGATGCACTCATGTCAATGTAGGGCTGATAAAGTTAAAGAACTTAGTCTATTGATAGCGGAGTGTAAGTGCGTGGAAATATAATGATCGAAACAAAATAAAGAATGAAAGGTATGCTCGGAGATTTGAGTGCTTGGGATTGAAGCCTAAGGGAAGGAATACAACTATAGGCCATGGATTCATGCACGATCACTAACAAATCGATATCTAAAGGTATGTTTCAGCAAACCTAGACTTTTGTTCCCGATTCGACAAAGTTGCATAAGGCGAGTAAAGTTCGAAATTCTTCGTACTAGATATCCGTCCGTCTAATCCTAAAAAAACAAAACGAAGAACTCAACAACTAAATCCTAATCACAATCATGACATTCAGAGAATACCCCCCCAGACTTGAACGGAACACCGTTCCGGTGTTCAATACCTAAGAGAAGTGAAAACACATCTGTTTCTTCGCCGATTCTATCTCTATCTATTTAATGTTCCTCTGTTTGATTCTTGAGTGTCATGTATAGCTCATCATTTATAGATCTGCATGTGTTGTTCTATTTTCCTTGTTCAATTTCGTTTCTCTCTCTTGATTTTCCATTTTGAGTACCGGATCTGTATCTGCATGGTTGAATTATGCATTGATCTAAGATAGTTTTGTAGATCAGGTTGTTTTAAATAAATTAGGTTTCAGATCTTAATATGAATTGATAGTTGACTCGAATCATATCTCATCTTAGGGATAATGTTGACGTTAATCATGTGTTGCGTCGCCTCTACAGATGCAGATTTCCTTGGCCTGTTTTTTTATTTTGATGAATGAAAATTCTTGTGGTAAAGCAGGAAAGTGTGTTTTGAATTGAATTTTGAATTTATTCATGTGAACTGGATTGTAAAATGGGACTTTCATCCGGGAAGCTGTTCAGCAAGCTCTTTGCCAAGAAAGAGATGCGATGATGGATCTTGATGTTGCTGGTAAGACCACCATTTTGTAGAAGCTCAAACTTGGAGAGATTGTGACCACTATTCCGACCATTGGTAAGTATTTCAGTATCCCTCTTCTGGCTTACTTATTTTTTTTCCAAATCCCGAATTTTGGTTGGTTTAATTGTTTCTAGATTGAATTTTGTATTCTTATATGTACAATTAACTGAATGATGAATGCCTCAGTATTTGGAACTGATTGTTTTATCAAGATTCAATGTGGAGACAGTGGAATACAAGAACATCAGTTTTACAGTATGGGATGTCGGGGGTTAGGACAAAGTTCTGCCAGATACGCTTTACATTTCTTTTGTATGCATTGATACAAAATTTGATCATATTTTATATTTTAGAATGGATAATTTGTGATTGATTTGCTCTACTTAAGTTTGGAATATGGGATATACGATAGCAATTTTTACTGTGCTACTTGGAATATGTTGTGTTTGGAATATGGCTTGCTCTACTGAGGTAGAGACACATTTTTTTTCATTGTGTCACTTAAATGACATCTATATTTTGTTGGTGTGTGGAGTCACAATTTTGCTTTTGCTTCTGGTTTTTGCATTGTTTCTGATTTGAACTAAAATCTAGAATGAAACCAGTCTCAACAAGTCTTTCTTTATTTTTTTAATATAGAGTAGGGTTAATTTAGATTTGAACTTGATGTTGGAAGGATATATATACAGATCGAATGCTTCACCAATTTTTTTCGATTATTTGCATCTTCTCCTTACGATTATTAAAAATTTTTACATAATTTTAACACATTTGCAGAAAAAATTATACAAATCATCGTCCGTGCATCGCGTGTGATCTTTTTCTAGTAATAATAATAAATCATTAATAACTAATAACTATAATATCTTATTTTTATTATTTTAATAATATTAATAGTTTGGATTGTACATAAATTTAAAGTTCAACACATTATTATTATTTTTATTATAATAATAATAATAATAATAATAATAATAACTTGTATAACGTGTGGTACAATGTGTGTGTCTAATGTTGTACACACGTGTACACAAGATGAAAAGAAAATGTGTACGATATAGACCCAAAAATGGTGTGAGCATTTGTTTTTTTTCAATATTCAATTATTTAAATGAAATAAATTGGTTATTGATAAAATCGGGTTGTATCCTAAGTTGAACCTCAAAATTTTGGTTGAACTTGTTAAATTCGTATTTATCACATGATTCAACATAATACATATTTTATTTACTAAAATTGTATATTATAATTATTTATAGCAACAAACCATATATTGTATTATTAAATACGTAAATTGTAGATAAATTTCGTACTATGCATTGTTTATACCTGAAGATTATGAATTTGACAATCAAATTCTAAATCTGATTTGATATAAATATGTAACATCATATTAGGTTTATTAAAAACTAAGGTTCTAAATAAAATGTACAACCATGATACAACACGATATTATGAAATAGAATAGAATATTTTCATTAGTGAAATATTAATTGAACATCTTTATATCCATATTTATCATTTTTACAATTTACGGATATTTTAAAATATAAATTCAATGTAGACAAGTTAAAAATATGCGTTGTATTCCTTTACAACTTTGATTATCATTATCATTATCATTATCATTATCATTATCATTATCATTATCATTATCATTATCATTATTATTATCATTATCATTATCATTATCATTATCATTATCATTATCATTATCATTATCATTATCATTATCATTATCATTATCATTATCATTATCATTATCATTATCATTATTATTATTATTATTATTATTATTATTATTATTATTATTATTATTATTATTATTATTATTATTATTGATATGAGTGGGTGGAATATCATAAATACTCTCGTAGGGTTAAAGTGCTTCAAAAATACCCTCGTGAAAATAATTATTAAATAGGAAAAAAACTGAAAAAAGACAAATTTGTCCTTAATTTTCGACCGTAAAAAACATACGTTCTGCAGTTTTTCGACGTGAAAAACTGTTAAACCGTGTCAAAAGCAAGAACGACGAAAATTTTTCGACGTGAAAACATGTTTCAAAGTTTAAAGCAAGAAAGAAGAAGTGATTTCGAACTTGAGAGGGATTGATTTGAAGTTGGCAAGAAGGAAATGGCTAGAATTAGCAGCATCAGTGAAGAAGAGAGCACGAGTCAATCTTCAATGGCGTCAATAAATGTAAGTAGATCGATTTATTGATTTGAAATTGGTGTGAATGTCAGTGAGTCGCTTGAGTCACAAGGGTCGCAAGAGTTGCATGACCATTTTCGACTCAATGAGTCGGTTGAGTCTCAGTGAGTCGGTTGGGTCGCAATGGTCGCTTGAGCATCGCAAGGGGTCAAAGAGTCGTTTAAGCCGCATGAGTCGTTTGTGTCATTGAGTCGCATGGGTCGCTTGTGTCATTGATGTTCGCAAGGGTCGTTTGTGTCACATGGGTCGCTTGATATTATGCCCCGTGGATCGCTTGATATTATGCCATGTGGATCGCTTGAGCCGCATGGGTCGCTTGAGTCTCAGTGAGTCGGTTGAGTGTCGTAGAGGGTCCGAGGGTCGTTTGAGTCGCATGGGTCGGTTGAGTCGAATGGGTCGCTTGAGTCGGTAGAAGTATAATGTATTCTTAATTGGTCATTTTGCAGGTGGCACCAAAGCCGAAGTTTGTGTATGAATTCAAACACATGGACAGAATGCCAAAAATCACCACCAAGTGTTATCCTCACAAGACAATAACGAAGCTGAGAGGAATCTTAGTTGAATACGAGTTGTATTACTTCGAGAAGGAGTCACAATTTCGGCATTTATTCCATTTCCAATGTGACTCCACATTGTTGAAGGTTCAAATGACTATCCTACTAAATCACTCCGTGATTGTACGGGACAAGAAGGAGTTGTGGTTCGTCTTAAACGGTGTTCCCATCCGGTACTCTATATTGGTGCACACACTAATTTCCGGATTGAAATGTTGACCATATTTCAAAGGATGGGAGTCCAAAAAGGGTGACACATCTAGGCTGAAGAATTTCGACCATGAAAAGGTGACTCCCGCACATGTCAGTGAAATGCTTGTGAAGGAGAAGAATCCTAACGACCGGAAGAGGTTGGAAACTTTGATGTTGTTGGCGCAAGTTATGGCTCACAAGCCTTCAGCAGAAAACTCTATCAGCCTTGATCTCATTGATAGGGTTGATGACTTGGAAGTTTGTGAAGGATTTTCATGGCGGCGTTACACATTCGAGAAGATCGTGGATACTTACCGCAAGTACGTTAGCGGGAAATCACCGAAACCAAAATGGTATTTGATGTGCGTAGACTCAAGTAATAAATTACCTAGACTAACGCTTCCGCAAGGATACGGATCGTGTAGCAACTAGGGTCGAACACAAGGAATTGATGCGATTCTAAAGCTATTAGACTAATGAATAAGACGTGATGGATCTTAATAGTAGTGGAATGCAAACTAACCTAAATGCAAACTAAACCTAAGATAGGTAGGAATGACTCTAAGACTAATCACCATAGGTATCGAGAGTTGCATGACAATGTAACGGAGTTCTAACGAGATAATTGGTCTAAGGTACTATCATGAGTTCAGGGAATTCAAGCTCTCCTATAGAAACTGACTGGCGTAGACTTGTCCACTATCTACCATGCATATACCAATGTATCCATTGCGTATCTTACATGGATAGACGCATTACGACCGCTATCCTAATCCCTAGATTCAACCGATTGACCTGGCGTAGATTCTAAACCGGCAAACCCTAAATCATGGCTAAGTTCCGAAGTCTAATGCCCTGGCGTTGGTTTATTAGGCTTCTAAAATCATTCAATCAAGTGGCGTACAGGTAAAGAAAGCATTAAGAACAACCATGAGATCTGAAAACATGATAAAATACCGATTTCATTCATTCAAGTGGCGTACAGGTAATGAAAGCATTAAGTTCCACCATTCATTAAGTACGAAACTCCATTACATCTTGGCAATACTCTCTATCCTATGGCAATAGATCTATATGAACATGAACTCAGAAAACGAAACACAAAACAAATCTATATTCAACATAGAAAGAGAAAGAGATGACTCCCTATGTCTTCAATAGATCCTCCATGCCTCGGATCCCTCGTTCCGTCCTCCGTGATGTCTCCAATTCGTGCTCTAATGCCTCTGAATCGTCCCCCCTTCTGTTCTAGCTCGAATCCTCTTTAAATAGATCTAATTTCCCTTGATTTGGCCGTTCCAAAACTTAGGAAAGTTGTTGAGATCTAGGGACCCGAGCGGGCACACCTTGTACCCGCTCGTGCAAGCCTTGTGCCCGAGCGTGTTCATCCATTTTCACCCGAGCGGGCACTCGTGCCCGACCATGTGTGTATTGAGCCCGAGCGGGTAAAACTCACGGTGCTTCTTGGCATGAATTGGCCCGAGCGGGCAATGCAAATACACCCGAGCGGGCACCTATGCCCGAGCATGTCCATTGAGCACCCGAGTCGTGTAGACTTACGGGATTGCTTGGCATGAATTAGCCCGACCGGGCACTCCCTATCCACCCGAGCGGGCATGTCTTGAAATGTCGATTCCGCTCCTTTCGCTCGGTGTTTGAGTGCTCACTTCCATCCGTGGCCTTGCACAAGTCGAACCTTGTTACACAACTTCATTTTCGGGGTTAGATTGCCAATATCTCTCGTGTTTCTCCTCATATCTTCATTTCCTACACAAAACACGAAATGTAGATGAAATCCTCGAATAAGCTCGATAAATGAATGAAATCTAATAAATCTAATAAAAACTATACCTAAGAATGACATAAAAACTACTACGGATTACGTGTTATCAAACTCCCCCAGACTTAACCTTTTGCTCGTCCTCGAGCAAACCTAGAGTCGAGTACTAGAAAAGCTAAACAACATCGGATACTAGCACAAATACATCAAAGGAATAGCCATCATGCAAAACAACGCGTCACATGAACGCAAGCCTAAGCGTACCAAGTTCAGACTTCTATCAATCCGAAAAGTCTCGAACCATGCAATCCTACCAATGACCTAAGTCTAATCCGTACTCCTAACAACGTCCAAGCGATCTCCATACCAAACTCTTCTAAACTTGAGATATCATTAAGCTCAATTCTCGTTCTTATTCCTTTTTTTTTTATTCTTTTTCTTTCTTCTTTTCTCCTTTTTTTTTATAAATCCACGCTTTGTTCCTAGGACGTCGAAGTCGAAGAGGGTGGCTTTCTACTTAGACCCAGGCTGCCTATGGCACACTCATAAGGTTGCGCGTCCTTAGAGGAGTGAAGAGATGCGCCATTAAAGCTTATTTCCTGATTCTCTTTTTTTTTTTTATCATGAAGAACACGCATCAATCTAACCCTTAGGACGTAGAATAACGCCTCAACCCACCACTTAGACCCGAACCATCGATCTCGATGTACTCATGTCAATGAAAACCTAAAATAGTCAAGACTTATCCAAGGCGAAAAAAATTGACAGCGGAGTATAAGCGTGTGGAATCTAATGAACGATAAAAATCTATCAAACAAGCAATAAATAATCGGTATACACGGAGATATGATACTTGGTACTGAAACCTAGGAGGTGAATGTAACTATAAGTCATGGTTTCAAGCACAATTACTTCAACTAATCGGAAATCAAGAAGACTTCTAAACACACCTAGACTTTTTAGTTCATGATTCGACAAAGTCGCACAATAATGACTAAAGCTCGACAATTCATGCTAGGTATCCATCCGTATATTCCTAAAAACAAAACTCAAAATCTAACCTTAATAATCCAATCCTAATCACATGACAATACTCGACGAGTACTCCCCCCAGACTTAAATGAGACACCGTCCCGGTGTTCAAAACCTAGAAGAAACTCGCATACCAAACAACGGGAAGAATAAGGGTTAGAACGTGTGCACCTTGTGTATCTTGCAATCCCGTGTTTGTGTCCGGACGTTGTATGCGTCTCCTCCTCAAGGATGATATCAACGTTGAAAAGCCTGTGAAAAGAATCACACAATCCAGAGGAAGGAATACGATTCCACCAAGTACATCAATATGAAAAGAAAAAGAAATAGTCCAAAAGAAAAATGAAATGAAAAATGCAAAAGTGGAAAAGTCGGGTTGCCTCCCGATAAGCGCTTGTTTAAGGTCTCGAGCCTGACCAAATGCTACCCATTAGATGGACGTCCTCGACGTCGTCGCGTTCGTAGAGTCTCGCGTGCATAATATGTTCGATAGGGCGCGGCACGCGGATTAGTGGAGCTCCTTTGTGGTGAAGGCTTCATCTTCACCTTGGGCTTCTTGTCAACGTCCCAATTGTGTGCTGGACGTTGGATGTAGCTTCGCGGCATTACGGGATCGTTCGTGTACTGATTTGAGCCGCGTTTGGCTAGTGTCGCGTGGAAGGCTCGTTCTGTGGATTCCCTTTTCTTCTCATTATCAAATAGCTCATTTTGTACCTTGTATGAATCTTCTCCAGCTGCTAAGAGATTCATATCTAGGGAATCCGTGTTCTCAAATTCGTCACAAACTTCCACGGCTAAACTCTCAAAGATGCCATTGGGGAACACAAAATCGATAACGCATGGTTGCTCATGTGTGTTCACCAAGCTGAACTCTTCTTCCATCTCGGGTTTCGTCATAGCCTTATCAATGCCCATAGCCTTATCCACTCCTATATTAGGTTCATCTCCTTTGTCACTCATTGAGGGATTTGGCTTATCTACCGTCTTTATGCGTTGACGTTGTGGGAACGGCAAGGGAGGTGGTCTAGGTTCCGGTTTGATATATTTTGGCTCCTCCTTTTCCTCAAGCTTCTCCTTAAGCTCATTGGCATCCAATTCCGCAACTTTGATAGATGCTTCACCTCTTTCAAATATTGCAATGGGCCGATACTTCGTCAAATAATCCCTTAGGCAAATTTCGTTGACATGCTCACCAAGATCCGTTTCTAAACTTTCCATTAAAACCTCCTGTGGTTCAAAGGAATTTGCAGCGAGTTGTGCAACTTGATTGTCCAAGATCTTTACGTGCATTATCATTTCTTTAAACTCATTATTCATGTCTCTACAACTTGCTCGCATCTCTTCTTGTTGCGTTTTCAACGCTCTAATTTCATTGGATTGATCTTTTTGCACTTGTAAGATTTGGGCAAGCATGGACATAATATCGGAGTTGGCCTCTTGTTGCGGACATGGGGGTGTATATGATGGATAATTCTGAATTTGGGGTTGCATCCATGGCTGAAAATTCCCAAATCCATATTGACTATTCAGCACACCATCGGTGTTTCCCCAAACGTCTTGTTCCCATGATTGTTTCGATGGACGGTATGAATTATATGGCATATGACGAGGTTCTGAAAATTGATAGTTCGTTTCAGCTATATCGGCACTCCAAAAGTTGTTGTTGTTCATATTACCTCGCAAAATAAAAAATAAAATTCAATTAAGCTTTGAGAGGTAATAATTCTCTCTTTTTTTTTTATTTTTTTTATGACTCTAAACAAAACAAAACGAAAAAATAAATGAAGACTCCGGAAAGGACTATGTCTTAATCAAAAGTAATAATAACCCTAAAATCGTAATCAACTCCCCGGCAACGGCGCCAAAAACTTGATGTGCGTAGACTCAAGTAATAAATTACCTAGACTAACGCTTCCGCAAGAATACGGATCGTGTAGCAACTAGGGTCGAACACAAGGAATTGATGCAATTCTAAAGCTATTAGACCAATGAATAAGACGTGATGAATCAAATAGTAGTGGAATGCAAACTAACCTAAATGCAAACTAAACTAAAGATAGGTAGGAATGACTCTAAGACTAATCACCATAGGTATCGAGAGTTGCATGACAATGTAACGGAGTTCTAACGAGATAATTGGTCTAAGGTACTATCATGAGTTCAGGGAATTCAAGCTCTCCTATAGGAACTGACTGGCGTAGACTTGTCCACTATCTACCATGCATATACCAATGTATCCATTGCGTATCTTACATGGATAGACGCATTACGACCGCTATCCTAATCCCTAGATTTAACCGATTGACCTGGCGTAGATTCTAAACCGGCAAACCCTAAATCATGGCTAAGTTCCGAAGTCTAATGCCCTGGCGTTGGTTTATTAGGCTTCTATCATCATTCAATCAAGTGGCGTACAGGTAGAGAAAGCATTAAGAACAACCATGAGATCTGAAAACATGATAAAATACCGATTTCATTCATTCAAGTGGCGTACAGGTAATGAAAGCATTAAGTTCCACCATTCATTAAGTACGAAACTCCATTACATCTTGGCAATACTCTCTATCCTATGGCAATAGATCTATATGAACATGAACTCAGAAAACGAAACACAAAACAAATCTATATTCAACATAGAAAGAGAAAGAGATGACTCCCTATGTCTTCAATAGATCCTCCATGCCTCGGATCCCTCGTTCCGTCCTCCGTGATGTCTCCAATTCGTGCTCTAATGCCTCTGAATCGTCCCCCCTTCTGTTCTAGCTCGAATCCTCTTTAAATAGATCTAATTTCCCTTGATTCGGCCGTTCCAAAACTTAGGAAAGTTGTTGAGATCTAGGGACCCGAGCGGGCACACCTTGTACCCGCTCGTGCAAGCCTTGTGCCCGAGCGTGTTCATCCATTTTCACCCGAGCGGGCACTCGTGCCCGACCATGTGTGTATTGAGCCCGAGCGGGTAAAACTCACGGTGCTTCTTGGCATGAATTGGCCCGAGCGGGCAATGCAAATACACCCGAGCGGGCACCTATGCCCGAGCATGTCCATTGAGCACCCGAGTCGTGTAGACTTACGGGATTGCTTGGCATGAATTAGCCCGACCGGGCACTCCCTATCCACCCGAGCGGGCATGTCTTGAAATGTCGATTCCGCTCCTTTCGCTCGGTGTTTGAGTGCTCACTTCCATCCGTGGCCTTGCACAAGTCGAACCTTGTTACACAACTTCATTTTCGGGGTTAGATTGCCAATATCTCTCGTGTTTCTCCTCATATCTTCATTTCCTACACAAAACACGAAATGTAGATGAAATCCTCGAATAAGCTCGATAAATGAATGAAATCTAATAAATCTAATAAAAACTATACCTAAGAATGACATAAAAACTACTACGGATTACGTGTTATCAAACTCCCCCAGACTTAACCTTTTGCTCGTCCTCGAGCAAACCTAGAGTCGAGTACTAGAAAAGCTAAACAACATCGGATACTAGCACAAATACATCAAAGGAATAGCCATCATGCAAAACAACGCGTCACATGAACGCAAGCCTAAGCGTACCAAGTTCAGACTTCTATCAATCCGAAAAGTCTCGAACCATGCAATCCTACCAATGACCTAAGTCTAATCCGTACTCCTAACAACGTCCAAGCGATCTCCATACCAAACTCTTCTAAACTTGAGATATCATTAAGCTCAATTCTCGTTCTTATTCCTTTTTTTTTTATTCTTTTTCTTTCTTCTTTTCTCCTTTTTTTTTATAAATCCACGCTTTGTTCCTAGGACGTCGAAGTCGAAGAGGGTGGCTTTCTACTTAGACCCAGGCTGCCTATGGCACACTCATAAGGTTGCGCGTCCTTAGAGGAGTGAAGAGATGCGCCATTAAAGCTTATTTCCTGATTCTCTTTTTTTTTTTTATCATGAAGAACACGCATCAATCTAACCCTTAGGACGTAGAATAACGCCTCAACCCACCACTTAGACCCGAACCATCGATCTCGATGTACTCATGTCAATGAAAACCTAAAATAGTCAAGACTTATCCAAGGCGAAAAAAATTGACAGCGGAGTATAAGCGTGTGGAATCTAATGAACGATAAAAATCTATCAAACAAGCAATAAATAATCGGTATACACGGAGATATGATACTTGGTACTGAAACCTAGGAGGTGAATGTAACTATAAGTCATGGTTTCAAGCACAATTACTTCAACTAATCGGAAATCAAGAAGACTTCTAAACACACCTAGACTTTTTAGTTCATGATTCGACAAAGTCGCACAATAATGACTAAAGCTCGACAATTCATGCTAGGTATCCATCCGTATATTCCTAAAAACAAAACTCAAAATCTAACCTTAATAATCCAATCCTAATCACATGACAATACTCGACGAGTACTCCCCCCAGACTTAAATGAGACACCGTCCCGGTGTTCAAAACCTAGAAGAAACTCGCATACCAAACAACGGGAAGAATAAGGGTTAGAACGTGTGCACCTTGTGTATCTTGCAATCCCGTGTTTGTGTCCGGACGTTGTATGCGTCTCCTCCTCAAGGATGATATCAACGTTGAAAAGCCTGTGAAAAGAATCACACAATCCAGAGGAAGGAATACGATTCCACCAAGTACATCAATATGAAAAGAAAAAGAAATAGTCCAAAAGAAAAATGAAATGAAAAATGCAAAAGTGGAAAAGTCGGGTTGCCTCCCGATAAGCGCTTGTTTAAGGTCTCGAGCCTGACCAAATGCTACCCATTAGATGGACGTCCTCGACGTCGTCGCGTTCGTAGAGTCTCGCGTGCATAATATGTTCGATAGGGCGCGGCACGCGGATTAGTGGAGCTCCTTTGTGGTGAAGGCTTCATCTTCACCTTGGGCTTCTTGTCAACGTCCCAATTGTGTGCTGGACGTTGGATGTAGCTTCGCGGCATTACGGGATCGTTCGTGTACTGATTTGAGCCGCGTTTGGCTAGTGTCGCGTGGAAGGCTCGTTCTGTGGATTCCCTTTTCTTCTCATTATCAAATAGCTCATTTTGTACCTTGTATGAATCTTCTCCAGCTGCTAAGAGATTCATATCTAGGGAATCCGTGTTCTCAAATTCGTCACAAACTTCCACGGCTAAACTCTCAAAGATGCCATTGGGGAACACAAAATCGATAACGCATGGTTGCTCATGTGTGTTCACCAAGCTGAACTCTTCTTCCATCTCGGGTTTCGTCATAGCCTTATCAATGCCCATAGCCTTATCCACTCCTATATTAGGTTCATCTCCTTTGTCACTCATTGAGGGATTTGGCTTATCTACCGTCTTTATGCGTTGACGTTGTGGGAACGGCAAGGGAGGTGGTCTAGGTTCCGGTTTGATATATTTTGGCTCCTCCTTTTCCTCAAGCTTCTCCTTAAGCTCATTGGCATCCAATTCCGCAACTTTGATAGATGCTTCACCTCTTTCAAATATTGCAATGGGCCGATACTTCGTCAAATAATCCCTTAGGCAAATTTCGTTGACATGCTCACCAAGATCCGTTTCTAAACTTTCCATTAAAACCTCCTGTGGTTCAAAGGAATTTGCAGCGAGTTGTGCAACTTGATTGTCCAAGATCTTTACGTGCATTATCATTTCTTTAAACTCATTATTCATGTCTCTACAACTTGCTCGCATCTCTTCTTGTTGCGTTTTCAACGCTCTAATTTCATTGGATTGATCTTTTTGCACTTGTAAGATTTGGGCAAGCATGGACATAATATCGGAGTTGGCCTCTTGTTGCGGACATGGGGGTGTATATGATGGATAATTCTGAATTTGGGGTTGCATCCATGGCTGAAAATTCCCAAATCCATATTGACTATTCAGCACACCATCGGTGTTTCCCCAAACGTCTTGTTCCCATGATTGTTTCGATGGACGGTATGAATTATATGGCATATGACGAGGTTCTGAAAATTGATAGTTCGTTTCAGCTATATCGGCACTCCAAAAGTTGTTGTTGTTCATATTACCTCGCAAAATAAAAAATAAAATTCAATTAAGCTTTGAGAGGTAATAATTCTCTCTTTTTTTTTTATTTTTTTTATGACTCTAAACAAAACAAAACGAAAAAATAAATGAAGACTCCGGAAAGGACTATGTCTTAATCAAAAGTAATAATAACCCTAAAATCGTAATCAACTCCCCGGCAACGGCGCCAAAAACTTGATGTGCGTAGACTCAAGTAATAAATTACCTAGACTAACGCTTCCGCAAGAATACGGATCGTGTAGCAACTAGGGTCGAACACAAGGAATTGATGCAATTCTAAAGCTATTAGACCAATGAATAAGACGTGATGAATCAAATAGTAGTGGAATGCAAACTAACCTAAATGCAAACTAAACTAAAGATAGGTAGGAATGACTCTAAGACTAATCACCATAGGTATCGAGAGTTGCATGACAATGTAACGGAGTTCTAACGAGATAATTGGTCTAAGGTACTATCATGAGTTCAGGGAATTCAAGCTCTCCTATAGGAACTGACTGGCGTAGACTTGTCCACTATCTACCATGCATATACCAATGTATCCATTGCGTATCTTACATGGATAGACGCATTACGACCGCTATCCTAATCCCTAGATTTAACCGATTGACCTGGCGTAGATTCTAAACCGGCAAACCCTAAATCATGGCTAAGTTCCGAAGTCTAATGCCCTGGCGTTGGTTTATTAGGCTTCTATCATCATTCAATCAAGTGGCGTACAGGTAGAGAAAGCATTAAGAACAACCATGAGATCTGAAAACATGATAAAATACCGATTTCATTCATTCAAGTGGCGTACAGGTAATGAAAGCATTAAGTTCCACCATTCATTAAGTACGAAACTCCATTACATCTTGGCAATACTCTCTATCCTATGGCAATAGATCTATATGAACATGAACTCAGAAAACGAAACACAAAACAAATCTATATTCAACATAGAAAGAGAAAGAGATGACTCCCTATGTCTTCAATAGATCCTCCATGCCTCGGATCCCTCGT
The DNA here is from genome assembly GCA_036759665.1 of Gynandropsis gynandra. NCBI lineage: Eukaryota > Viridiplantae > Streptophyta > Magnoliopsida > Brassicales > Cleomaceae > Gynandropsis > Gynandropsis gynandra. Next base: position 31,883,848 of record CM071867.1, read on the forward strand.
TCCGTCCTCCGTGATGTCTCCAATTCGTGCTCTAATGCCTCTGAATCGTCCCCCCTTCTGTTCTAGCTCGAATCCTCTTTAAATAGATCTAATTTCCCTTGATTCGGCCGTTCCAAAACTTAGGAAAGTTGTTGAGATCTAGGGACCCGAGCGGGCACACCTTGTACCCGCTCGTGCAAGCCTTGTGCCCGAGCGTGTTCATCCATTTTCACCCGAGCGGGCACTCGTGCCCGACCATGTGTGTATTGAGCCCGAGCGGGTAAAACTCACGGTGCTTCTTGGCATGAATTGGCCCGAGCGGGCAATGCAAATACACCCGAGCGGGCACCTATGCCCGAGCATGTCCATTGAGCACCCGAGTCGTGTAGACTTACGGGATTGCTTGGCATGAATTAGCCCGACCGGGCACTCCCTATCCACCCGAGCGGGCATGTCTTGAAATGTCGATTCCGCTCCTTTCGCTCGGTGTTTGAGTGCTCACTTCCATCCGTGGCCTTGCACAAGTCGAACCTTGTTACACAACTTCATTTTCGGGGTTAGATTGCCAATATCTCTCGTGTTTCTCCTCATATCTTCATTTCCTACACAAAACACGAAATGTAGATGAAATCCTCGAATAAGCTCGATAAATGAATGAAATCTAATAAATCTAATAAAAACTATACCTAAGAATGACATAAAAACTACTACGGATTACGTGTTATCAAACTCCCCCAGACTTAACCTTTTGCTCGTCCTCGAGCAAACCTAGAGTCGAGTACTAGAAAAGCTAAACAACATCGGATACTAGCACAAATACATCAAAGGAATAGCCATCATGCAAAACAACGCGTCACATGAACGCAAGCCTAAGCGTACCAAGTTCAGACTTCTATCAATCCGAAAAGTCTCGAACCATGCAATCCTACCAATGACCTAAGTCTAATCCGTACTCCTAACAACGTCCAAGCGATCTCCATACCAAACTCTTCTAAACTTGAGATATCATTAAGCTCAATTCTCGTTCTTATTCCTTTTTTTTTTATTCTTTTTCTTTCTTCTTTTCTCCTTTTTTTTTATAAATCCACGCTTTGTTCCTAGGACGTCGAAGTCGAAGAGGGTGGCTTTCTACTTAGACCCAGGCTGCCTATGGCACACTCATAAGGTTGCGCGTCCTTAGAGGAGTGAAGAGATGCGCCATTAAAGCTTATTTCCTGATTCTCTTTTTTTTTTTTATCATGAAGAACACGCATCAATCTAACCCTTAGGACGTAGAATAACGCCTCAACCCACCACTTAGACCCGAACCAATCTGCGAACTGAAATCCACAAAATTCGACTAATCCGACCAAAATTACCTCAGACCTTCCTAATCAGACCTAGATCTAACCCATGCTAATCCTAATCTCAAGAAATTTCACAATTTTACCTGGATTATGCAATGAATGGAGGAAAATTTCAGAGTTTTGGAGAAAGGGAGTAAGTTTTCCGAGCAACCGAGCGGTTCTTCCGGCGGTGGTGAAACGGCGGGGACACCAAGGGGATTCCGGCGACCAGATCGTAGTAAGGAGATTGCTTTCTGAAAGTGCACGATCGGGTTTGAAGGTGTAGTGTGTGTGCCGCTCGGGTTACTCGAATTTAACTTACCTCGAAAATTTTTACGGTGCCCGATCGGGCACACTGAAGACGCCCGATCGGGTGCTTCAATGTTGACCTACCCGGTCGGGTGCAAGGTCGCCCGACCGATTCTCCAATTCTGAACCGTGCCCGATCGGGTAATGAAATCATGCCCGATCGGGTAATGCTGCAATTTTCTAAAAAAAATTATACACGGAAAACAATACGCAGCAAAAATCATAGATCTCTAAGTCCTTAAATCCTAAAATCATCTAAAACAAAAAAATACGAAAAATCGTCCGAAAATTCAAAAGTAAAAACTAAAGGATATGCTCGGGTTGCCTCCCGAGGAGCGCTTGTTTAAGGTCTCGAGCCTGACCGAATGCTACCCATTAGATGGACGTCTTCGACGTCGTGGCGTTCGTAGCGTCTCGCGTGCATAATATGTTCGATAAGGCGTGGCACGCGGAGTAGTGGAGTTCGTTGCACGATCCATCATGTTGATGTTTTCTAGGTTGGGGGCTAGATCGTGCTGTCCAAAAATGGTTTGTGGTGAAGGTTTCATCTTCACCTTGGGCATTTTATCAACGTCCTAGTTGTGTGTTGGACGTTTAGCGTAGCTTTGCGGCATTTCGGGATCGTTGATGTACTGATTTCTACCGCATTCAACTCGTGCCATGTGGAAGTTTCGTTCGGTGGATTCCTCTTTCTTTTCATTAACAAGGCGCTCGTTTGGTACTTTGTATGAATCTTCTCCAGCTGTTAAGAGATTCATATCTAGGGATTCCATATTCTGAGTTTCGTCACTAACTTCCTTGGCTAAACTCTCAAAGATGCCTTCGGGGAACACATAATCGATAACACATGGTTGCTCTAATGTGTCCTCCAAGCTGAACTCTTCTTCCATATCGGATTTCGTCATAGCCTTATCAATGTCTATAGCCCTATCCACTCCTATGTTAGGTTCATCTCCTTTGTCACTCATTGAGGGATTTGGCTTATCTACCGTCTTTATGCGTTGACGTTGTGGGAACGGCAAGGGAGGTGGTCTAGGTTCCGGTTTTACATATTTGGGTTCCTCCTCTTCCTCAAGCTTTTCCTTAAGCTTATCGACATCTAATTCCGCTACTGTGATAGATGTGTCATCCCTTTCAAATATTGCAATGGGCTGATACATCGTCAAATAATCCCTTAGGAAAATTTCGTCGACATGCTCACAAAGATCCGTTTCTAAACTTTCCATTAAAACCTCCTGTGGTTCAAAGGAATTTGCAGCGAGTTGTGCAACTTGATTGTCCAAGATCTTTACGTGCATTATCATTTCTTTAAACTCATTATTCATGTCTCTACAACTTGCTCGCATCTCTTCTTGTTGCGTTTTCAATGCTCTAATCTCATTGGATTGATCCTTTTGTACTTGCAAGATTTGAGCAAGCATAGACATGATATCGGTGTTGGCCTCTTGTTGCGGACATGGGGGTGTATATGATGGATAATTCTGAATTTGGGGTTGCATCCATGGCTGAAAATTCCCAAATTCATATTGTCTATTCGGCACACCATCGGTGTTTCCCCACACGTCTTGTTCCCATGATTGTTCCGATGGACGGTATGAGTTATATGGCATATGACGAGGTTCTGAAAATTGATAGTTCGTTTCAGCTATATCGGCACTCCAAAAGTTGTTGTTGTTCATATTACCTCGCAAAATAAAGAATAAAATTCAATTAAGCTTTGAGAGGTAATAATTCTCTTTTTTTTTATTTTTTTTTTTTTATGACTCTAAACAAAACAAAACGAAAAATAAATGAAGACTCCGGAAAGGACTATGTCTTAATCAAAAGTAATAATAACCCTAAAATCGTAATCAATTCCCCGGCAACGGCGCCAAAAACTTGATGTGCGTAGGCTCAAGTAATAAATTACCTAGACTAACGCTTCCGCAAGAATACGGATCGTGTAGCAACTAGGGTCGAACACAAGGAATTGATGCGACTTACAAGTTATTAAACTAATGAATAAGACGTGATGGATCAAATAGTGGTGGAATGCAAACTAACCTAAATGCAAACTAAACCTAAGATAGGTAGGAATGACTCTAAGACTAATCACCATAGGTATCGAGAGTTGCATGACAATGTAACGGAGTTCTAACGAGATAATTGGTCTAAGGTACTATCATGAGTTCAGGGAATTCAAGCTCTCCTATAGGAACTGACTGGCGTAGACTTGTCCACTATCTACCATGCATATACCAATGTATCCATTGCGTATCTTACATGGATAGACGCATTACGACCGCTATCCTAATCCCTAGATTTAACCGATTGACCTGGCGTAGATTCTAAACCGGCAAACCCTAAATCATGGCTAAGTTCCGAAGTCTAATGCCCTGGCGTTGGTTTATTAGATTTCTAAGATCATTCAATCAAGTGGCGTACAGGTAGAGAAAGCATTAAGAACAACCATGAGATCTGAAAACATGATAAAATACCGATTTCATTCATTCAAGTGGCGTACAGGTAATGAAAGCATTAAGTTCCACCATTCATTAAGTACGAAACTCCATTACATCTTGGCAATACTCTCTATCCTATGGCAATAGATCTATATGAACATGAACTCAGAAAACGAAACACAAAACAAATCTATATTCAACATAGGAAGAGAAAGAGATGACTCCCTATGTCTTCAATAGATCCTCCATGCCTCGGATCCCTCGTTCCGTCCTCCGTGATGTCTCCAATTCGTGCTCTAATGCCTCTGAATCGTCCCCCTTCGTCGTCCCCCCTCTGTTCTAGCTCGAATCCTCTTTAAATAGATCTAATTTCCCTTGATTTGGCCGTTCCAAAACTTAGGAAAGTTGTTGAGATCTAGGGACCCGATCGGGCACATCTTGTACCCGATCGTGCAAGCTATGTACCCGACCGTGTGCATCCATTTTCGCCCGAGCGGGCACCTTTGCCCGAGCGTGTTCCTCTTCAGCCCGAGTCGTGCAAAGTTACGGCATATTTTGATGATCAGTAACCCGAGCGGGCGCAACATTTCCACCCGATCGGGCACTCATGCCCGACCATGTTCCTTTGGCACCCGAGTCGTGTAAGGCTACGGGGTTGTCATGGCATCAACTACCCGATCGGGCACACTTCTGATGCCCGATCGTGCACGACTTAAAATGATGTTTTCGCTCCTTTTGCTCGGTGTTTGCACGTTCTCTTCAATCCACGGTCTTGCACAAGCTGAACCTTGTCATTTTGGGGTTAAATTGCCAATTTCTCTCGTGTTTCTCATCATGTCTTCGTTTCCTACACAAAACACGAAATGTAGATGAAATCCTCGAATAATCTCGATAAATGAATGAAATCTAATAAATCTACCTAAAACTAGACCTAAGAATGACATAAAAACTACTACGGATTACGTGTTATCAGTATTGTGGAGGTTTCATGATCCCACTAATGGTAAATTGTATATATTATTCGAATAACTTAAATGTTTTCGTACTTTTTGCATTCTTATCATTTTGTTTTAATGTTTTAGTTACTTCCATTCGAAACCATCCTTAGTTTGGACGGAAGGGGATGGTATGCTGATGTTCTGGATGCGGATCCATCATGCACAAGAATGTGCAAGAAGATGGTTAAATCCAGTTTTAACCTGAAGTATGTAGATGTGATAAGGCAGATCGGAGATTTTAAGGTAACAATTACATAAGGGTCATAGAGAGTAATAATAGTTATTTTTTGTTTTTCAGGATATTCGAAGTATTCTTCATGCTGAACACGAAGAGGAAGCTTTACTTTTTGCTCTGGAGGATTAAGAGTGATGCCACGATCTCTATGTTCAGATATGGATGGAACATCTTCGTAGAAATCCGAAGGGTATTTGTTGGGAGGACATCTGTAAGCAAGAACTGTTGACACGAAAAGCATCTCTTGGTGATCAAAAGAAGGGGAAAGAAAAGGGGATTAAGAGGAAGAAGATCATGAGCAAAAAATAATAGAGGTTGAAGATGACGAAGACAAAGGATGGGTAGGTGTTGCTGAAGTTGATGAAGAAAGAGAAGGTGATTCTGAAGCTGAAGGAGAAGGAGAAAAGAATAATCAAGGTGATACTGATGATGCAGTCCCTCTCACACTCGAGCAGAAATTAATAGAGGAAATAAAAAAAGTCGGAGAAAAGAATCATCAACGTCGTAAGAGACCTTCTAAGGGATGACGGGTTTTATTTGCCTAATCCAAAATCAAAGGTTGTCAAGAAAGATGCGAGCACTAGAAACCAATCTTCCAACACTATTAAAGATGATGATTTTGAATTCCTTCGACGTCCAAATCCAGTGTCAAGAAAAGAGCCAAGCGAAGAGACGGTTGACTCTAGAGATAGCTCAGAAGAGGATTTGGCAAACATTGCTTCTGATGGAGTTCACCACGTAAGTAATATTTAGTGAAAAAAGGTCATTCGAGAGTCACTTTCTATCAAAAGTCAGCATGGGTCGCAAGAGTCAGATAGGTCGCAGGGATGCATAAGTCGTTGGGTCACATAAGTCGTTGGGTCGTTAGAGTCGCATGGGTGGCATGGGTTGCATATATCCCACGAGTCGCAAGGGTCGATAGAGTCGCATGGGTCGAATGGGTTGCATATGTCCCATGGGTCTCATAAATGTAATCAATGATGAGTCTAATGAATGAAGTAATTTTATGCAGATGCTCTAGTGGTTCCTATCGAAGAGGTCAACACTAAGGATACTCTAGTGGTTCCTGTCGATGATGTCATCGACGAGGTTCTTGCCAAGGATACTCCAGCACTGGGTCCTATCCAAGACGTCGCTGACGAGGAGGTTCTTCCGAGAATATTCTAGTGGGTCTTGTCGAAGAGACCCACACTAAGGAGGGTCCTGCCGAGAATACTTCATTGGGTCTTGTCCAAGAGGTCGCCGCTATTGTCGAAATACCACCAAGTAAGTACGGTGATTTCCATCACAGAGGTCGCATTGGTCGCATATGTCCCATGGGTCACAAGGGTCGCATCAATGTTATGAACAATGAGTCTAATGAATGATGTAATTTTATGCAGATGCTTCAATCGATCCTGTCGAAGAGGTCCACACTAAGTATACTACAGTAAGTTCTGTCGATGACATCGCCGATGAGGTTCCTGCTATGGATACTCCAGCAGTAGATCCTATCAAAGAGGTCGCCGCTATTTTCGAAGTACCACCAAGTAGGTATGGTCATTTGCGTCACAAAGGTCACATTGGTCGCATGGGTTGCATATGTCCCATGGGTCACAAGGGTCGCAGCAATGTTACGAACGATGAGTCTAATGAATGGAGTAATTTTATGGAGATGCTCCAGTGGGTGCTGTCGAAGAGGTCCACACTAAGGATACTGCAGTAAGTCCTGTCGATGACATCGCCGATGAGGTTCCTGCCAAGGATACTCAAGCAATGGGTCCTATCCAAGAGGTCGCTGCTATTGTCGAAGTACCACCAAGTAGGTACGGTCACTTGCGTCACAGAGGTTGCATTGGTCACATGGGTCACAAAAGATCGTATTAGTCGCATCGGTCGCATGGTCACATGGGTCGCATTGGTTGCCATGTGTTTAATGAATTAAATTTTATGCAGGTGCTGGAGCTTTATCGAAGGAGTATATGCCATATGTTGAACCTGCACCGGTACCTAAACGATCTTTAAGATTACGGAAGGCATATGTTGAACCTCCACCGGTGAAAAGAGCAAGAACAGTGCAAGGAAGAGGGCAAAGGAAAGATGTTGATGGAGAACCCATAGAAAATGTAGTTCAAGAACCCGCAGAAAATATAGTTCAAGAACCCGTAAAGAAGGTGGTTCAAGAACCTGCAGGGAAAGGGCAGTTTGTGTGGAAGCCCAAGGGATTAGTAAAGGGCGTGATAACCTGATTTACTTCGTTCGTTGACGCTAGCGGTGAAAAGTTGACTAATCTATATATTTTCCTGAAGACACCTCGACATGAGCAGTGGTGGAAATCTAAGGTAGATATTCCCCGGTGGCCAAAGTTTTGGGAGACTATATTAAAGTCCAACGTATGTTTTGAAGATGATGTAAGTTTTTTAAACCCTTAGTCACAGAATTTTGTGTCATATGTATTCATGTGTGTTATTTTTTTTGCAGCAATTGGATGAGGAGTTGATGGTGTTGTTTTTCGCTCGGAATTAATGCCTATCATATATCGAAATTATTACGTTTGTCCTATTGCTTTCATGCAGACGCTCACGTTGTGGATGTACGAGGATATGGAAACTTTTTCGGAAATTCTTAGTGATTTTTTGAATGCTAAGTATCCATTCAAAAGTATGAAGACACCAATGAATTATTTCGAAAGCTTTGTCTCGGTTCTAAACATTCCATCGAGAAAGTCGATTTGTAGGATGTCATTGGTTAGCCATCAAAGCAGATTTCGCGATCCGATGCTTCACAGTATATGACTACCAGAGCAGAATGAAGGAAACACATATCGATCGAGTGATTGAGAAGCTAAGAAAAGTTGTCTCTAAGATGCCCATTCTCGGAGGGTTTCCTTCTTTGGCTTCTGGAGAAGATGAATGGAAGTATGAGTATTATGAAGATCTATCATAGAACAAAAGATGAATGGAAGTATGAGTATTCTGCGTCATACTTTTTTTTACATTTGTGACGGCAATGTTTCTTCCATGCATGAGAAGATTGCGGCTGATATATTTAGTAATGGAAACCGTATTCCTCCATTCCGAGACTAACTTGGTATTTGTACATTGTTTTTTTGGGAATGTAAGATGTAAATATTTGGTACATTGTCGCAGGGCTCAAAGGGTCGCACGGGTCAAAGGGTCGCATGGGTCAAAGGCTCGCATGGGTACAAGGGTCGCTCGGTCGCATTGGGTCACAGAGCCTCATGCGACCCTTACGACCCTTGCCACCCATGTGGCCATTGTGACCCTTGCGACCCTTGTGGCCATTGCGACCATTGCGACCCTTGCGACCCATTTGGACCTTGCGACCCTTACGACAAGTCTTTTCAATACCAGACTACTAACATATTTCACCTAAATTTTCTTTACTCATGATCTTCAACAAAATGGTGAAATATATGTTCAACAAATAAAGTCTAGTGAGAATCCATCAGACTTATTCACTAAGGCACTACCTACGAGATTATTTGAGAAAATGGTTTATTTAATCAGAATGTGTCGTTTGAAAGATATAAATTGACGATCTTATCAGGGAAAGAAAAGATATGCATTGCACTCTTTTTTCATTTACTAAGTTTTTCCTAATAGGTTTTCTTAGTAAAGGTTTTTAACGAGACAACATACATATTGTAACACCCATTTGAGATGAGAATGAATCGGGAGAATCCCATCTCTCTCCTCTCTTTGTCTAAGTTTCTAACCTAAATTCTCTGAAAAAATCCTTGTTACCTTTGTGACCATTTTGACCTTCGTCATAAAGGTCACATGGTGAAGCATGGCATCGTGTTGTCTATTTGTTACTCAATGTTTTGGTAATCATCAGACTCGGTCTCTATGCAGATACACACAAGTACTTACAACGTGGATGGATGACTTTGTGTTGTATCTGCATTACACAAGGTCTTGATAATCGGCAGACTCAGACATCGTGCTGTATCCGCGTTACCTAAGGTCACGGTTGGAGGTCAACTTGGAGAAGGCTTTGAGTCTCACATGACTCTCTTTACGGGGGAGGGCTCTGATGTGTCTCTAAAGTCGGCAAATTTGATCTTTGTGACCTTTGAGACCTTATGCAACCTTTGTTTTTCCTTTTTTTCAACCTTTATCTTGCCTTTTTTGTAACCTTTGTGACCTTTGAGACCTTATGTAACCTTATGTAACCTTTTTGTAACATTTATGACCTTCGTAACCTTTTTGACCTTATGTAATCAATATTAAAACGTTGAAAATGTTTTATTTTGCATCTATTTTTCGTAATTATGTGAAATTCATAAAATCGTCGACCCTCAATCGGATTAAATTAGAATCAAGTTTAAACGGGAACCCATCCGACGCATGCGACCTCATGCGACCATATATGACCTATGTGCGACCTATGCGACTCATGCGACTTATCGTTTTGCTGTCAGACTCCTGTCTTTCGACCCATGTGACCCTTCCTACCCATGTGACTTGTCGTTTTGTAGTCGGACTCCTGTCTTCCGACCCATGTGACTTGTCGTTTTGATGTCAGATTCCTGTCTTCCGACCCATGTGATTCTTTCGACCCATGTGACCCTTCCGACCCATGTCTATAAGTTAACGTCTACTTCTCTTGTCTTAGTATGCGTATCTAACCCCAATTTCTATGAAAAATATTTTTTTTACCTTTGTGATCTGCATGACGCAGTCACAATTGTCGACGCAGGGCATCGTATTTTCTATGTGTTACACAAGATCTTGGTAATCGGCGGACTCAATCTCTATGCAGTCACTGACGAGTTACGGGTGTGATTTAGGTGATGATGTTGGGTCACTCTTGAAATGTGACTTGAAGACGAAGTACATGGTAGGAGATAACTCTGGACTACAATACCAAACAAGAAAAATGCAGAAGACTGGAAGACGGAGTACATGGCGGGGGATAACTCTCGGCTAATGAACTATCTCTCCAGTGGAAATAGAATACGTGAAGAGTCTTTGATTGACGTTGTAAATGTATTGTTTTGATTTAGAATCTTTGATCGACCCTTGCGACCCATGCGATCCTCAATTGGCATTAATTAGTTTGACGTTGTAAATGTATTTTTTTTATTGGTTTTTGTCATTTTATCATAATAAACTAGTAAATTTGTCGAGTTTGCATCTATTGATCCATATATGCGACCAAGCGACCCATGCCATTTTCAATATATTTGAGTTGTATATGTCTAATTTAGAATTAATATAGACAATAATATAAATAATATCGACATTTCAACAAAATGTTAAATGTATTTTTTGAAATTTTCTCAAACTCATCCGAAGAGATCTTAGAACACTACTATCACTTTTAAAACACAAACATTGGTTATACAAAACTCAACTAAGGACACATGGGTCATAATCGGTTTTAACCGTTGATTGACGTTGTAGATGTATTATTTTTATTGGTTTTTCTAATTTTATCATTATAAACCCATAAATTCGTCTAGTTCGCATCTATTGATCAATATATGCGACCAAGCGACCCATGCGACCCTCATTTGGCATTAATTAGTTTGACGTTGTAAATGTATTGTTTTGATTGGTTTTTGTCATTTTATCATTATAAAGCCATAAATTCGTCGATTTCGCATCTATTGATCAATATATGCGACCAAGCGACCCATGCGATCCTCAATTAGCATAAATTAGTTTGACGTTGTAAATGTATCGTTTTGATTGGTTTTGTCATTTAATCATTATAAACCCGTAAATTCGTCGATTTCGCATATATTGATCAATATATGCGACCAAGCGACCCATGCGATCCATACGACCCACACGACCCTCATTTGGCATTAATTAGTTTGACGTTGTAAATGTATTGTTTTGATTAGTTTTTGTCATTTTATCATTATCAAACTGTAAATTCGTCGATTTCGCATATATGCGACCCATGCCACCCTTAATTTTGATTTGTTTTTGACATTTATTATTTTCACCAAAATTCCCGCCGAACTTTTCACCAAAAATTGAAAAAACATAACTGCGTGGTCGTGTCTTATCGAATTCTATTTGACGGCGATTCAATGTCAGGGTAATGTCTTTTCGAATTCCAGTTGTTTTCTTTTTTTCAAATAACGACACACTCTCTCTAACTCTCATCATCTTCCACCCATCCTTTTTCAAATAACGACAAACTCTCTATAACTCTCATCATCTTCCATCCATTTTTTGCCGAAAAATGCCACATTTCCCTAGTTTCGTCCAAATCATTCTTCCGAAATTTCTGGAGATCTACCTCATAATCTCCTTCATCTTTCTCATTCGGTATGTTAATGTAGAGAAGTACAAATTTGAATTTTTTTCGATTTTGTTACAGGATATTCCGAAGAAATTCTTCGATGAGCATATTTATGGGAAAACGAGGGACAACAACACGGTAATGCTTAAATCAGATGTGTCTAACAAAACATGGGAAGTCAAGTTGGATGGCTTAAGATTCACTGATGGATGGAAAGATTTCTCCAAGGACCATGATTTTCGTATTCGAGATTTCTTGTTTTCCGTCACGAAGGTGACATGGTTTTTCACTTCACCGCTTTCGGAGATGATATGTGTAATCTACAATATGCATCATCTATGTCATCATCATCCATAGAAGCAGGGTCATCTTCTTCTACTTAGAGGATTTTCAAGGTACCAGTCACGCTTTCAGATCTGGCTGTAGATGCATTGGTACGTGAACTCAAACCGATTTATTCGATTCATAAAAATGGCCGTAGATGCATTAGTTTGGCGTCGTTGTAAATTTATTTGGCTGTCGCAGACACTTCCGATAGGATTTGCGAGGTCGAGAGGTATTTACGGTAGACGATGTAAGATACATCTCATAATCAATTACGATCTGACGTGGGAGGCATATCTAAGGCCTGTGAAACATGGTGGCGCTAGCATCAACATGGGTTGGACAACCCTTGACCCTGCGACCCTTTAACCCGTTCGACACTTTTACCCATGTGACCTTTTTACCCCTGTGACCCTTAAACCCCTTCGGCCCTTTGACCCATGCGACCCTTTTACCCTTGCGACCCATGTGACCGTGTGGTCATGTCTTTTTGAATTCCATCTAACGTCGATTCGATGTCATGTCTTTTCGATTTCCATCTGTTTCCTTTTTTTTTCCAATCCATTTTTCCTCTCATCATCTTCCATCTATTTTTTTCAAAAATGCCACATATCCCTCATTTCGTCCGAGAGATTCTTGTGCAACATCTGTACTACCTTATAATCTTCTTTAAAATACTCTCTGTCGGTATGTTACATGTAGAAAATGTAGAGATTTGACTTTATTTTTTGTTTTTTGTTACAGGACATTCCAAAGATCTTCTTTGATGAGTATATTAACGGGAATACGAGTGGCAACAACACAACAACACTTAAATCGAATGCGTCTAACAGAACATGGGAAGTCAAGTTGGATGGCTCCAAATTCACTGATGCATTGACAGATTTCTACAACGACCAAAACATTCGTATTGGGGATATTGTACAAATCCGTCACGAATATGACATGGTCTTTAACGTCACAAGGGCCACTTCTAATGAGAGGGTTTTCATTGTACTAGTCACACGTTCAAATCTGGCCATAGATTCATTGGTAAGTGACCTCAAACCGATTCATCATATATAATTTGGTTATTGAATTGACTTTTATTCATTTATACTGATGTAAATTGGTGATGTTGTAGACACTTCTGATAGGGTTTTCAAGGGAGAACAGTCTTTACCGTAGACGATAATGATGTACCTCGATTGCAGAAGGTTCTATTATTGGCCTGCAGCTTTACGGCCCGTGAGTCGTGGTGACGCTTGCATCAGAGGGGGTGGAGATAGTTTTGTCAAGAAAATGAACTGAACTTGGGTTGTTCCCTCATAGTAGAACTGTTCTCCAATGGAGTAGAACCTGCGCTTCCATTTGTCAACAACATATTTTGATTTGAGCTATATTTTGATTTCTTTAAACCTCCTTTTAACTTAAACTTCATTTGATCTTGTGGATTTACTATTATTCAATTGCTAGTGTTATTGTTAGTATCGTTGTTGTTGTGGATTTACTATTATTATAACAAGGATCGTAGAAGGACAAGGGTCGAAAGAGGACAAGGGTCGCACGAGTCCAAGGATCGCGAGGGATAAGGGTCGCAGGGGTCCAAGGGTCGCGAGGGACAAGGGTCGCATGGATCCAAGGGTCGCGATAGACAAGGGTCACAAGGGTCCAAGGGTCACGAGGGATAAGGGTCGCATGGGTCCAAGGATCGTAGGAATAAGGGTCGCAAGGGTACAAGGGTCGCAGATGTACAAGGCTCGTAGATATTTGAGTCAATTATTTGTAAATAACTTGATAAATTATTATTTTAAAATTTTATTCATATCATTTGTAAATAGTTGTATTTAAAAATAATATTTTTTTACTATTATTTAATATTAAGTATTATTGATAGTATCTCTATTTTTGTGGATTTGGTATTATTGTAAGAAGAGTCGTAGAGGGACCCTTTGACCCCTGCGACCTTTGACCCTGCGACCCTTTTACCTCTTCGACCCTTGGACCCCTGCGACCCTTTTACTCTTTCGACCCTTTTATCCCTGCAACCCTTTTACCCTTGCGACCTTTTTATCCCTCGACCCTTGTACCCCTGCGACCTTTTGACCTTTGATCCCTTGACCCCTTGATGAGACTCTGTGACCCAGTGCAACCGTGCGACTCTATGACCCAGTGCAATAGTTTTTCTGCGGAACATGCTTAATTGCAAGCGTCTTTGTTGACACAAACGATTTCTATCTATTGGCAGCGAATCTGATGCTAATTTCAAGCTATTCTCGCTGAATTTACTGTGGTGTGGGAGAATAGTTTTTTTTTTGCGTTACAGTAGAGAGAGAAATCGACATGTTCTGAAAGAGAGAAAAAATTGTCGACAAAAATAACGTGAGATTATCAATATTTTAAGGGTAAATTTAAAATTAAATTTTTTATTTTAGAAAAGATATTTTTGGAACACTGTAGTTCCACGAGAACATTTGAAATTTTCCATACTAGTGCCTATATTATTATTATTATTATTATTATTATTATTATTATTATTATTATTATTATTATTATTATTATTTCCAACTTTATTCACGCATTGTGAACATTTGTATATAACTGTGTCTAATTTTATACAAATATTATCTCACACGTTCTACATATTTGATTATAACGTGTGTATAATAATAATAAATAATAATAATGTTTCGAATAGAGAATTTTTTTTTAAATATCGAAACTCAATTGTCTGAAATTTGTCAAAAACTACAGAGTGATATAAAAAAATATGTAGTGACATTCATGTTATATTTGTGTATTTGAATCAAGAATTTATTTTTTTTGGAAAAAATTAAATATTTATTAAATTAATATTTAGAATGAGATTATTTTGACGAATTGATTTTTGACTAAAATCATTACAACATCCCTAAATATCTTGTTGATCTACTTTTTAATTTTTCAATATTAAATCTAAATTAACGATAATACTAATATTATGCATAACAAAATTGATATTAAATCTAACATAAAACTGACGATCTAAAAATACTAAAATAATTGACAATTCAAAAAAGAAAACTAGAATATATTTAATATATTAAAAAAAATTCATAAATTTCTACGAAAATTCAATTCAAACGCTAATCTGTCGTCCATTTTATTGCTCATATATTCTTTTTATTCAGCAAAATAAATACTGGTTGTTGATAATTAATTATTATGATTTATTTTAAAAAATTTGTGGACCCAATTAAAATATTTGTATCTTTTTTTGTATTATTTAGATGATAATACCTCTCCGTATTCCCTCTATAAATATATTATGAATTATATATATATAGTTTCATTCTGATAATAAATGTTCGATGACCGAAAATATTTCCAAAAACCGAAACACAAATCATCGGTTAATAGTAAGGTCAAAATTAGCAATCATAATATCGAAATACATTTTTAAATAATAATAGATAAATAAAAGTCTAATCAAACACATTTTTACATAATAAATTTTCCGTAACAAATGTTTTAAAAGTTTTTGTTTTGTTCCGACTAAACATTTAGCGGACGGAATATCAGAAATACTCTTATAGGGTCAAACCAGTTCAAAAATACTCTTTTCTAAAATAATTATAAAATACGAAAAAAAAAGAAAAGACAAACTTGCCCTTAATGTTCGAACGTGAAAAACCCACGTTCGACAGTTTTTCGACGTGAAAAACTGTCAAAAACGAAAAAGCCAAACAGTTTTTCGACGTAAAACCTGTTTAAAAGTTTATACCAAGAAAGAAATAAGTGATGTCGAACTTGAGAGGGGTCGATTTGAAGTTGGCGAGAAGGAAAATGGCTAGAATCAGCAGCAGTGACGAAGAGAGCATGAGTAATCTTCAATGGCGTCAATAAGTGTAAGTAGATCGATTTCTAGGGTTTTGCAAGCTTTCGAGTCACAAAATGGTTTATTAATTTGAAATGGGTGAGTGTTAGTGAGTCGGTTAGGTCGCAAGGGTCGTAGGAGTTGCATGAACATCTTCGACTCAATGAGTCGGTTGAGTAGCAAGGGTCGTAGTGTTGCATGACCATCTTCGACTCAGTGAGTCGGTTGTCTCAGTGAGTGGGATGGGTCGCAATGGTCGTTTGAAGGGCGTGGGTCGGTTGAGTCTCCGTGAGTCGGTTGAGTGTCGCAGAGTGTCTGAGGGTCGTTTGAGTCGCATGGGTCACACGGGTCGGCTGAGTCGCATGGGTCGCACAAGTAGTTTGAGTCGCACGGGTCGGTTGAGTCGCATGGGTCGCTTAAGTCGGTGGAAGTATAATGTATTCGTAATTGGTCATTTTGCAGGTGGCGCCAAAGCCAAAATTTGTGTATGAATTCAAGCACATGGACAGAATGCCAAAGATCACCACCAAGTGTTATCCTCACGAGGCAATAAAGACGCTGAGAGAAATCTTAGATGAACATGAGTTGCATTACTTCGAGACGGAGTTGTGGTTCGTCATAAACGACATTTCCATCCGGTACTCTATAGTGGAGCATACACTAATTTTCGGATTGAAATGCGGACCATATCCCATAGGATGGGAGTCCATGATGGGTGTCACATTCAGGCTGAAGAATTTCGGCCGTGGAAAGGTGACCCCTAAACAAATTAGTGAAAAGCTTGTGAAGGCGAAGAATTCCGACGACCGGAAGAAGTTCGCAACTTTGATGTTGTTGGCGCAAGTTATGGCTTACAAGCCTTCAGCAGAAAACCCTATCAGCCATGATCTCATTGACATGGTTGATGACTTGGAATTTTGTGAAGGCTTTCCATGGGGTCATTGCACATTCGAGAAGATTGTGGATACTTGCCGCAAGCATGTTAGCAGGGAATCACCGAAACCAAAATGGTATTGTGGCGGTTTCATGATCCCACTAATGGTAAGTTGTATATATTATTCGAATAACTTGAATGTTTTCGTACTTTTTGCATTCTTATCATTTTGGTTTTATGTTTCAGTTACTTCCATTCAAAACCATCCTTAGTTTGGACGGAAAGGGATGGTATGTTGAGGTTGTGGATGCGCATCGATCATGCCCAAGAATGTGCAAGAAGATGGTTAAATCCAATTTTAACCCGAAGTATGTAGATGTGATAAGGCAGATTGAAGATTCTAAGGTAACAATTACACAAGGTTCACAAGGGAAACAAGGGTCATAGAGGGTAATAATGGTTATTTTTTGTTTTTCAGGATATTCTAAGTATTTTTCGTGCTGAACACGAAGAGGAAGCTTTACTTTCTGATCTGGAGGATAACGAGGGATGTGACAATCCCGATGTTCAGATATGGATGAAACATCTACGTAGAAATCCGAAGGGTATTAGTTGGAAGGATATCCGTAAGCAAGAACTGCTGACACGAAAAGCAGCTCTTGGTGATAAAAAGAGAGAAGGAAAAAAAGGACTAAGAGGAAGGAGAGCGTGAGTGATGCTGATGCTGCAGTCCCACTAACACTGGAGCAGAAATTAATAAGGGGAAATAAGAAAGTCGGAGAAGAAAATCATCAACGTCGTAAGAGACCTTCTAAGGGATGTCGGGATTCATATGCCTAATCCAAAATCAAAGGCTGTCGAGAAAGTTACGATTACCGAAAACCAATCTTCCGACACTATTAGTGATTTTTGTTTTGAATTCCTTCGACGTCCAAATCCAGTGTCAAGAAAAGAGCCAACCGGAGATGGCTCATAAGAGGATTTGGCAAACATTGCTCCTGATGGAATTCCACCAAGTAAGTAATATTTAGTGAAAAGGTCATTTGAGTGTCAATTTCCATCGAGACATATAAGTCGTAGGGTCATAAGTCGTAGGGTCGTTAGAGTCGTAAGGTCGCATAAGTCGCAAGGTCGTTAGAGTCGCATGGGTCACATGGGTTTCATATGTCGCATGTGTCACTGGGTCGCTAAGTCGAATGGGTCGCACGTGTTACATAATCAATGTAACGAACCAAATAAGTACGGTCATTTGAGGTCGCATAGGTCGCATGGGTCGCATTGGTCGCATGGGTCACATTGGTCGCATGGGTTGCATTGGTCCCATTGGTCGCATGGGGAGCATGGGTCGTATGGTCGCCATATGTTTAATGAGGTAAATTTTGTGCAGGTGCTGGACCTTTATCGAAGGAGTCTGCGCCATATGTTGAACCTCCGCCGGCGAAAAGAGCAAGAACAGTGGTTCAAGAACCTGAAGGGGAAGATGAGTTTGTGTAGATTCCCAAGGGATTAATAAAGGGCTTGGTAACTCGATTTTCTACGTTCCTTGACGCTAGCAGTGACAAGTTGACAAAGCTATATCTGTTCCCAAAGACACCTCGACATGAGCGGTGGTGGAAATCTGAGCTAGATATTCCCCAGGGGCCAAAGTTTTGGGAGATTATATTAAAGGCCAATGTATGGCTTGAAGATAATGTAAGTTTTTTAAAACCCTTAGTCTCACAGATTTTTGTGTCATATGTATTCATGTGTGTTAATTTTTTTTGCAGCAATTGGACGAGGCGTTGATGGAGCTGTCTTCTCGCTCGGCATTGGATCCCAACGCGAATCAGAATTATTATGTTTGTCCTGTTGCTTTCATGCATACGCTCTCGCTGTGGATGTACGAGGATATGGAAACTTTGCCGGAAATTCTTAGTGATTTTTTGAATGCCAAGTATCCATTCAAAAGTACGAAGACACCAATTAGTGATTATAAAGGTTTTGTCTCGATTCTAAACATTCCATCGGACAAAAATTGATGGGTAGGATGTCATTGGATAGTCATCAAAGCGGATTTCAAAACCGGATACATCACGGTATACGACTGCAAGATGAGCCTTACGGAAACGCATATTGATCTGGTGATTGAGAAGATAAGAAAAGTTGTACCCAAGATGCTCATTCTCGGAGGATTTACTTCTTTGGCTTCTGGAGAAGATGAATGGAAGTATGTGTACTATGAAGGTCTGTCACAGAATCAAAGCGGGAATGACTGTGGCGTTTTCTCATAAAAATTCGTAGAAGCCTCGTTATTGAGGAGGAATGTGTTTCGCTTAATTTGCGACGACAATGTTACTTCCATGCGTGAGAAGATGGCGGCTGATATATATAGCAATGGAGAACGTATCTATGAACCCGAAGAAGACTAACTTGATATTTGGACATTTTTTTGGAATGGTAAATGTAAACATTTAGTACATTGCTTTTTTTTAAAATATTTGGTACATTGTCGCAGGGGTCAAACGGTCGCAGAGGTACAAGGGTCGCATAGGAACAAGGCTCGCACGGGTCCAAGGGTCACAGAGCCTCATGCGACCCTTGCAACCCGTACGACCCATGTGGACATTGCGACCCTTTCGACCATGGCGACCATTGCGACCATTGCAACCCATTTTTCCATTTCGACCATTGCGACCTTTCCGACCATTGCGACCCATTTGTCCATTTCGACACTTGACCCTGCGACCCTTATCCCTCTGCGACCCTTGTCCCTCTACGACCCTTGGACCTCTGCGCCCTTGTCTCCCTCGTAGGGTCAAGGGTCGCAGGGTCAAGGGTCGAACGGGTAAAAGGGTCGCAAGGGACAAATGGTGCGACCCTTGTACCTCTGCGACGATGGACCCCTGCGACCCTTTTACGCTTTATTATTTACAAATAATATGAATAATTTTTTAAAAAATTACAATGTACAAAGTCGAATTATCCATTGCCAAAATTATGTTACAAATAAACTGTTAAAAAAAGAACTAGTTGAATCAACGAGTAAACATTTTTTTAGACCCTTGGACCGTGCGACCCTTGTACCCTCTACGACCCTTGGTCCCTCTGCGACCCTTGTCTCCCTTCGACCCTTGTACCTCTGCGACCCTTTTTTCCCTGCGACCCTTATTACAATAATAGTAAATCCACAAAAACATCGATACTAACAGTAATACATTCTATTGAATAATAATAAAAAAATCAACCAAATACAAATATGAATTTTGTTGTTCAAATGAGGTTCAAAGCAATCAAAATACAATGAAATTCAATCTATGAAGATTATAGGGGCAAGTAGTAGACAAGGTACATCATCAAGAACGGTGTCCAGTTCGACTTTGAGGGTACAACCCGCGTTAAAGCCATTATCGTGACAAAACTTTGTCCAACCCCTAGTGATGCTAGCGCCATCGCGTTTCACGGTCCTTAGATCTGTCTCCCAGATGTCTGTGTAATTGGTTATCAGCTTAACCTTACATCATCTACCACAAAGACCATTCAACCTCGCCAACTCTATCGAAAGTGTCTACGATAACCGAATAAATTTACAACAACACCAAACTAATGCATATACGGCCAGATTTGATGAACCGAATAAACCGGTTTGAGTTCACTTACCACTGCATCTACGGCCAGATTTGAACGCGTGACTGGTACCGTGAAAATCCTCTCACCAGAAGAAGATGACCCTGACATCGAATCGTCGTCACCAGTCGTTTGCATTTTCGGCAAGATGACGATGATGATGAGAGTTAGAGAGAGAGAGTGTGTGTCGTTATAAGAAAAAAGGAAACGGTTGGAATACGAAAAGACATGACCTTGACATCGAATCGCCGTCAGTTGGAATTCAAAATGTTTTTTCAAATTTTCGTGAAAAGTTCGGGGGGAATTCTGGTGAAAATGATAAAATATCAAAAACCAATTAAAATTGAGGGTGGCATGGGTCAAATGTATGCGAACTCAACGAATTTACGGGTTTATGATGATAAAATGCCAAAAACCAATCAAAACAATACATTTACAACGTCAAACTAATTAATGCCAAATGAGGGTCGCATGGGTCGCATGGTCGCATATATTGATGAATAGATGCGAACTCGACGAATTTACGAGTTTAGGATGATAAAATGACAAAAACTAATCAAACAATACATTTACAACGTCAAACTAAT
>CM071867.1:31904976-31918049 GCA_036759665.1 Gynandropsis gynandra
GAACTCGACGAATTTACGGGTTTATGATGATAAAATGACAAAAATCAATCAAAACATTTACAACGTTAATCAACGGTTAAAACAGATTATGTCCCATGTGTATCTAGTTGAGTTGTGTATAACCAATGCCTGTGTTTCAAAAGTGATAGTAGTGTTTTAAGAACTCGACGGATGATTAAACAATACATTTAACATTTTGTTCAAATGTCGATATTATTTATATTATTATCTATATTGATTCTAAATTAGACATATACAACTCAAATATATTGATAATGGCATGGGTCGCTTAGTCGCATATATGGATGAATAGATGTGAACTCAACGAATTTACAGGTTTATAATGATAAAATGAGGGTCGCATGGGTCGCATGGGTTCGCTGGAGAGATAGTTCACTAGCCGAGAGTGACCCAAGAGTGACCCAACATCGTCACCTAAGTCATCTCCTGCCATGTACTTCGTCTTCCAGTCACATTTGAAGAGTGTCCCAACACCGTCACCTAAGTCACCCCCGTAACTCGTCAATGACTGCATAGAGCCTAAGTCCGCCGATTACCAAGACCTTGAGTAACACATAGACAGCACAATGACCTGCATCGACAATGGTGACTGCATCACGCAGGTCACAAAGGTAAAAAAGATCTTTTATAGAAATATGGGTTAGATACGCATATTAAGAGAAGAGACATAGACGTTAACTTATATACATGGGTCGGAAGATAGAAGTCTGACAGCAAAACGACAAGTCACATGGGTCGGAAGAAAGGATTCTGACTGCAAACGACAAGTCACATGGGTCAGAAGAAAGGATTCTGATTGCAAAACGACAAGTCACATGGGTATGAAGGGTCACATGGGTCGGAAGGGTCACATGGGTCGGAAGATAGTAGTCTGACAACAAACCGACAAGTCGCATGAGTCGCATATTGCGTCGCATGAGTTGTACAAGGGTCATATGTGGTCATGTTGGATCGTATGAGTCGTACAAGGGTCATATGTGGTCTCATGAGTCGTCCATGGGTCATATGTGGTCATATTGGGTCGCATGAGTCGTAAAAGGCGTCCAAGGGTCATATTGGGTCGCATGAGTCGTAAAAGGGCCATATGTGGTCGCATGAGTCGTACAAGGGTCATATATTGTCGCATGAGTCGTACATGGGTCATGTGTGGTCGCATGAGTCGTACAAGGGTCATATATTGTCGCATGAGTCGTGCATGGGTCATGTGTGGTCGCATGAGTCGTACAAGGGTCATGTGTGGTCGCATGCGTGAGATGGGTTCCCGTTTAAACCTGATTCTAGTTTAATCCAATTGAGCTTCGCATAACGGGTCATATTGGGTCGCATGAGTCGATGGGTCATAATCTTACAAATAATAGATGCCAAATAAGACATTTTCAACGTTTAAATATTGATTACATAAGGTCTCAAAGGTTACAAAGGTCACAAAAGTTACATAAGGTTACATAAGGTCTCAAAGGTCACAATAGTTAAAAAAAAGGCAAAAAGAAGTTCAAGAAAAAAAGGAAATAAAAAAGGTCAAATTTGCCGAATTTAGAGACACATCGGAGCCCTCCCCCGCAAGAGTCGTGTGTGACTCACCGTCTTCTCACAGTTGACTTCCAACCGTGACCTTAGGTAACGCGGATACAACTTGATGTTTGAGTCCGCCGATTACCAAGACCTTATGTAGTGCAGATACATCACAAAGTTCTTCATCCACGTTGTAAGTACTTGTGTGTATCTGCATAGAAACCGAGTCCGACGATTACCAAGACCTTGAGTCACAAATAGACAGCACGATGCCCTGGGTCGATCATGTGACCTTCGTGATGAAGGTCAAAACGGTCACAAAGGTAACAAAGATTTTTCAGAGCATTTAGGGTTAGATGTTAGGAATCGCCCTTTTGAGAGAATGAAAGACTCGAAACAAGAAATGATGTGGTGCTACAAATTGTTGTAGCTTTTCAATTTTTCCTCCTTTATTTATAAACTCATATTTAATGAAAAATAAATGGACTCATAAAATTCCAGAAAGACACTAAATACAAAGAATGACCAAGGTGCATGTATTGACCACATTAAAGAACCTTTTAATATAGGGGTAACAGAGACGTGTCTCAATGGTCTTGAATGTGGCATTGGTAAAATAAAAGGCATAGCTAGCACCAGGAAAAAGCAGTAGTCTGACATTGAAAAAACTAGTCGAAATGGGCGAAATGGACAAATGGATCGCAAGGATCGCAATGGTCGAAAGGGTCGCAATGGTCGCAAGGGTCGAAATGGACAAATGGGTCACAATGGTCGTAATGGCCGGAAGGTCGCAATGTCCACATGGGTCGCAAGGGTCGCAAAGGGTCGTATGAGGCTCTATGACCCTTGGACACGTGCGACCCTTGTACCTCTGCGACTCTTATACCTCTGCGACCGTTGGACCCGTGCGACCCCTTTTACCCTCTCCGACCCTTGGACCCATGCGACCCTTTGACCCCTTTGCGACCCCTTTACCCCTATGACCCTTGAACCCCTAATCTGTGACCTAGTGCAACAGTTTTTCTGAGGAATCTGCTTAATTGCAAGCTTCTTTGTTGAAAACAAACGATTTCAACCTATTGGCAGCGAATTTGATTCCGATTTCAAGCTATTCTCGTCGAATCTGTCGTGGTGTGGGAGAACAGTTATTTTTGCGCCAGAGTAGAGAGAGAAATCGAGGTACTCTCGAGGAGAGAGAAAATTTGTCGACAAGGATAATATGAGATTATCAATATTTTAAGGGTAGATTTGAAATTGAAATTTGTTTTTTAACCGAATGGTATTTTTGAAGCACATTAATCTAAGAGGGTATTTTTGAAATTCCCCAATCAAAGGTTGACTTTTTATCATTAATAATCAAATTTAATTCAAATTAGTCAATTTGATTAATGGGTTTTACGTAAATTAGTACAATTTATATTTAATATCATATTTTTTTATTGTAAAAGATCAATCCAAGGATCTGATAAAAATCATATATAGTAGCTTAAAACGACTAGAAAAAAATTAGAAATATAAAATATTTGAAAAATGCCACATAGATGTCGTTAGAATCAACGACTCACACACCAATATATAAACACTTTATTGTTGATGTATATTTTCTTAAATAATAATAGATAAATAAAAGTCCAATCAAACACATTTTTACATAATAAATTTTCCGTACAAGTGTTTTAAAAATTTTCGTCCTGTTCCAGTTAGACATTCAGCTGTTAACTTTTTATCATTGATAGTCAAATATACTTCGTATTAATCATTTTGATTAATGGGTTTTACGTAAATTATAAGAAAAAAAAAACAATCAAAATGAGATATTTTTTCTTTCAATTCAATCATATTTTTTATCACTCGATAATACTATCCAGTCGAACCATTCTCCTTTTATTTATTATACTAAAAAAAACAATAGAATAAATAAATAAATAATTTATTCATCGAATAAAAGGAAAAAGATGGATTTGATTTTCGATAATTCTTTTTTATGAAATATACCGGTTTAACGATCATGGACTAAATATTTAACAGTGAAATTAGATTACTTTTTAAATTTTTTGTCCTAAAACAATATAATTTTAATATTTAAAAATCATAAAATTAAAATTATTTAAAAATAAATAGATTTGTTATTCTCCCAGCTAAAAATTTAAAAAGGTTTTAAAAAAAGTTAATAGGAACGTTTTGAAAAATTTTAAAAACAAAAAATACATAAATACCGATTAATTACTAACCAATCGACCTGCATATTAAATATTTCGTCCGACCGACTAATCCACTTAACCATTAGACCATAATCTAACCCAAAAATTTCTAACTATTTTTAAAACACTAAAACACTGTATATAAATGTGTCTAATGGGCTGACAAATTAAATGGGATTTTGTTATGCCGACGCTCTGGCCCATCTGAGTTCACTTTACATTATATTCCTAAATGACCTTCCTAGTCAACTTTATGCTTTATGTGTAATATTTTACAATTTAATTCTTTTTTTAATTACTCCAATTCTCATTTTCCAACATAAATATGTAAAAATATACTGTGATTTCACAAAAAAATTATTTGCAACATATACATATAGTATTAAAACATAATTTTATTAGCATAATTATTTCTTTAATCTTTTCTTTTTTTCTTTTCATTTATAATTTTTTTTTGTATTTCTTGTATTCTTGTATCTTTATTTTCTTATATCTTTATTCTTGTATCTTTAATTTTTTGTATATTTTCTTGTATTTTCAAGAGATATACCTCTTGTATAAATAGATGTAATTCTCAATTGAGAAAGACAATTCATTTTCACCAATATACAGAATATACAAATTTCTTTTTCAATATCAATTTTTTCCAATTCCAATATTTCTTTTCCTCAGAGCATTTTTTTTAATATCATTCCTTATTTCTTCTTTTGTTTCCTTTGTTAACAATACTGTGGCAGATTTTTTTTTTTAATTTTTCCCCTAACCTAGCCGCCATTTTCTTCCGCTGTCTTCCTTATTTTTTTCATACATCTTCTTCCCCACAAGAACACCATCATATCGACCGAAAATTCACAAGGTCTCTCTTCTACCGCGCCGAATATCTTCTTCCCTTACCTAACCATCGCTGATTTCGTCGTGAATTTCGGTCGATTCCTGTACCTTATCGCAGGTATCCAGAACTGGTCGATTCCGGCACCTTATCGCCGATTTCGTCGCCAGGTTTCTGGGCAATTTTTCGGTAAGTTTTCTCGGCACTTTTGGGTGAATTTTCGGTGAGGTTTCTGGGCATTTTTTGGGTGAATTTTCGGTAAGCTTTCTGGGCAATTTTTCGGTGAATTTCCGTTGTGAATTTTCGGTGAGGTTTCTGGACAATTTCGGTGAGGTTTCTGGGCAATTTTGGGTACTGCTCGGGTTAATTTCCATTTTTGGTTACTGCTTGTTATTTCTAATTCTCGACAATTATAATTGCGGCACAATTCTGCATTTTGTACGATAATAGTTTGAATAATCTTGTTTCGGTAGTATTATTCACTAACAATTGCAAAAGTTTCAGCATCTGTGTCAATTAATTTTTTATATAGAAAGTGCAGAATCAACATCGTCACAGCTAAGTGATCCTTACCGAAATCCATTATTCTTGCATACTAACGATACAAATCTAGTTAATCTTGTTTCGGATAAACTTACCGGTGAATTGAACTACAATACATGGAAACGATCTATGATGATGGCCTTAAATGGTCGAAATAAATTGGGCTTCGTCAATGGTAAGGTCTCTAAACCAGTTTCTTCACATTCAGATTTTGAATCTTGGTCCCGTTGCAATGATATAGTTTTGTCATGGATTCTTAATTCGGTCTCAAAAGAAATTGCTGATAGTATTGTACATATGCCATCGGCTTCAGCCGCTTGGGAAAACTTATCGGAACGTTTTAGTCAAACGAATATGCCACGAATATTTGGAATTGAACAAGATCTTCAAAATTTAAAACAAGGTTCTTTGGATCTTAACTCTTACTATACAAAACTCATTACTTTATGGCAAGAATTGCGTAGTCTAGAAGATTTTCCAACATGTAATTGTTCAAATTGTGAGTGTAATCTTGTTGAAAAATTGACACAAAAAGATGATAGAAAATACCTTCTTAAATTCTTGATGGGATTAAATGATTGTTTTGCCTTAGTTAGACGTCAAATTTTGCTTATGGATCCTCTTCCTAGTCTATCTAAAGCTTTTAACTTGATTGTGCAGGATAAACAACAAAGACAAATTTACTCCGTTCCTGATGCAGTAGCGTTTCAAGCTACATCTTCTCAACCTAAACAATCTTACTTTACACAACCACATCCCACTTTTAGACCTCGAGGATATAATCACTCTTTTAATAATCCAAGACCTAAACCAATATGTTCTCATTGTGGTATTTCTGGTCATATTGTCACAAAATGTTATAAACTGCATGGATATCCACCTGGTTTTAAGACATCTCCTCCTTTTACATCTAACTTTAATATCCCTCGACCTAAAACTCAAAACTATAACTCTGTGTATCCTCGAATTAATTCTGTGATTTCTGATATTAATCATTCTAACAATTCTTTTCCAGTGCAGAATTCATCTTTCACTAACCATGGAGGTATGCCATCTTTTCGACCGACAGAAGGATTATTAACTCAACAACAACTCCAACAAGTAGTCCAACATTTACATGCTTTGCCTAACACTTCTAGTATTCAATCAAATTCTACATCCGTTCCTACCAAGCATAACAATATCGGTAAAAATTTTATCTCTCATTTTTTATCAAATTCAATAAATGCTTGCTTGCAATTGCCCGATTCTTCATGGATTATAGATACTGGTGCTAGTTCGCATGTTTGTAACAATCTATGTCTTTTTTCTGATGTTTCTATTGCAAAGAACATTACTGTTAGTTTACCAAATGGTTTGGATATATTAGTTTCTCATATAGGAACGGTTATTTTAAATGAAAATATCACATTAACTTCTGTGTTATATATTCCCTCTTTTAAATTCAACTTGTTGAGTGTTAGTCATTTAACTCAAAATTCTGATTTAGTTGTATCATTTACTAAACTCTCTTGTGAAGTACAAGACCCTTCTCGGGCCTTGATGATTGGGAAGGGTAGCCTTTCAAACTCCCTTTATATTTTTCAAAATCCAAATGTTTCTATATGTTCTTTTTCAAGTTCTTCTTTGTGGCATCAACGATTGGGTCACCCATCTTCTTTAAAAATTAAAATTCTTTCTGAAAACTCTCTTATTCAATCCATTTCTAAAGATGATTTTACTTTTTGTCCAATATGTCCCCTAGCAAAACAACATAGGCTTCCTTTTGTTTCACATAATCATAGATCATCAAGTCCTTTTGCGTTAATTCATTTGGATATATGGGGACCTTTTCACATTGAATCTGTTGAAGGTTATAGATATTTTTTAACAATTGTTGATGATTTTTCAAGAGCTACTTGGGTTTATTTTTTAGTCACTAAATCTGACGTTTCATCGGTTTTTTCAAATTTTTTAAATATGATTGAAACACAATATCATTTAACCGTTAAATCAATTAGAACTGATAATGCTCCAGAATTAAAATTTACATCTCTTTTGCAGCAAAAAGGTATATTACATTTTTTTTCTTGTGCTTATACTCCACAACAAAATTCTGTTGTGGAAAGAAAGCACCAACATTTGTTAAATGTGGCTAGATCTCTTCTTTTTCGGTCAAACTTACCTTTAGTTTATTAGACAGATTGCATTTCAACGGCAACTTACCTTATCAATAGAACTCCTGCATTAATTTTAGGTAATAAATCACCTTTTGAGTTACTAAATGGAAAAATTGCCTAATTATTCACATCTCAAAGACTTTGGTTGTTTGTGTTATATGTCTACTAATGATAATGATCAGCATAAATTTACATCAAGAGCATTGCCATGTGTTTTCTTAGGTTATCCTTCTGGATATAAGGGTTATAAAGTCTTAGATTTAAATAATAACAAAATATATATCTCTAGAAACGTTGTTTTTCATGAAAATATTTTTCCATTTCTTGATTCTTATAGTGTTTCTTCGATTAATGACTTGTTTCCTAACTCTATATTACCTCTTCCAATTTCTGATATTACTTTTATACCTTCTCCTAGTCATACTTCCTCTACTTCTACACCGATTTATAATCAATCTAAATCCATTATTAATACTGATAATATTAAAACATCTAAGAGACAATCTAAAATGCCTAATTATCTCCGTGATTTTCATTGCTATACACTCTTATTTGATTCGGTTCCTATTACTAAGACTACTCCATATCATATTTCATCTTTTTTGTCTTACAAAAATCTTGCTAATTCTGATAAGTTTTTTGCATTGCAGATTTCTTTACAATCTGAACCAAAATCTTTTTTAGATGCTAGTAAGTCTCCTGAGTGGTCTTTAGCTATGTCACAAGAATTAGATGCTTTGGTGCATAATGGTACTTGGTCAATTTGTTCTTTGCCTATAGGAAAACATGCAGTAGGGTGCAAATGGGTATATAAAATTAAATATAATTCTGATGGAACTATCAATAGGTACAAAGCTAGACTAGTAGCTAAGGGATATACTCAGAAAGAAGGAATAGACTACTTTGATACATTTAGTCCAGTCGTAAAAATGGTTACAATCCGTGTTCTTCTTGCTTTAGCTGTGTCTAATAATTGGTTTATTTCTCAATTAGATATTAGTAATGCCTTCTTATATGGTGATTTAAATGAAGATATTTACATGACATTACCTAAAGGATATACACCTAGAAATGGAGAGAATTTACCTCATAATGCTGTATGTAAACTTAGGAAGTCGATATATGGTCTTAAACAAGCTTCTAGACAATGGAACAAAAAATTTTCAACAGTTCTTCTTGATTCCGGTTTCATTAAATCTTCTTCTGATCACTCTCTTTTTTTTAAACATTCTAATAATTGCTTTATTACTTTGTTAGTTTATGTTGATGACATTTTGATATTTAGCAATTCACAATCTGCAATTGATTCTATAAAACTCATTTTACAAACTGTTTTTCAGACTCGAGACTTAGGACCAGTTACTTATTTCTTAGAACTTGAAATTATACGATCTTCTACTGGTATTTCCATAAGTCAAAGAAAATATGCTCTTGAGTTACTTACAGATTTTGGGATGCTTGGTTGTAAGCCTCTTCAATTACCTATGGAGGTAAATTCAAAATTCTCCAAAACAGATGGAGTAGTTCTCGAAAACCCAAAATATTACAGAAAACTTATTGGTAAACTTATCTATTTAACGGTAACTCGACCTGACATTTCCTTCGCTGTTAATAAACTTAGTCAATATATGAATTGTCCAACTGAAACTCACTTATCTGCAGCATTTAGGATATTGCGATATTTAAAAAATGCTCCAGGACAAGGTTTATTTTATCCATACAACAATGACTTGAAACTTTCTGCCTTTGCGGATGCGAATTGGGCATCATGTTTAGATTCTCGTCGTTCTATTACTGCTTATTGTATTTTCCTTGGTTCTGCTCTAATCTCGTGGAAATCAAAGAAGCAGGTAACCATTTCTCGGAGCAGTGTTGAGGCTGAATACAGGGCCATGGCCAATGCAACATGTGAGCTATCATGGTTAGTCTCCTTATTATCTGAACTTCGGATTCCTTTTTCTCAACCAGCGTTACTTTTTTGTGATAACATGGCTGCTATCCACATTGCTAATAACCCGGTATATCATGAACGTACAAAACATATAGAAATAGATTGTCATGTTGTTAGAGAAAAATTAGATTCTGGTTTTCTAAAAACAATGCATGTGAAAACGGATAATCAAATAGCGGATTTATTAACTAAACCGTTATCTATTTCTCAATTTAATCTATTACTCTCTAAGATGGGAAGTATGCAATTCATACTCCTCATCTTGAGGGGAGTATTAAAACATAATTTTATTAACATAATTATTTCTTTAATATTTTCTTTCTTTCTTTTCATTTATAATTTTTTCTTGTATTTCTTGTATTCTTATATCTTTATTTTCTTGTATCTTTATTCTTGTATCTTTATTTTCTTGTACATTTTCTTGTATTTTCAAGAGGTATGCCTCTTGTATAAATAGATGTAATTCTCAATTGAGAAACACAATTCATTTTCACCAATATACAGAATATACAAATTTCTTTTTCAATATCAATTTTCTCCGATTCCAATATTTGTTTTCCTTGTTCTTGAAATATAGCATTGCGTTCTAATTGATCTCGATTTTTTTTATCACTGATTCAAGGGATTTATTCTGATTTTTAGCATTAATAATGAAAGGAAAAGGTATAATGTAAAATCCAATCTCTAATAATAGCTAGATATGAAAAACAATCATTAAATATATTAATATCATTTCCAAATTCCGATTCTCTTTCTTTTCTTTCAGTTAACAATTATTTTGACAATCTCTATGTCAAGTTTTAATCTATTGTGAATTTAGCGAATAAAAAAACTTGTGATCACAAAAAAATATTGTGTACAACTTTTTGTGTGTCTTAACTAACATATATGTTGTGTAATAAGAAATTATATAGCTCTTATTACTATAAATGTCAAAGTTATTTTAATAGACCATCCCTAATCACAATCAAAATCATAGAGCATATCTTGATATTAATTCGATCAAAGTGAAAATTTTCGGAAATATATATATATATACATATATGTGTGTGTGGGTGGGAGAGAGACTAAAAAATTGTAAAACATAAAATATAATATCTTTGTGGGTGAGCGTAATGAATAAATCTATACACCAAATCTCTAGCGACTTACTAATTTTCTCTTACTATTACCTAACTTCTTGATACGGCAAATCATCTTTGAGTTCACCAATAAAGTTTATGGGATCTACCAAATTCATATAATTCTTGATACTCGCATATATATATATATATATACACCGTATTACATAATAAATACGTTTTGAACTATATATAGACCGTATTATGTAATAAATACATTTTAAACCAATAATTAGTCGTGATACTAATAAGTTTGAGTTAATTATACTATCTCTTTATCGGCGTAAGGGCATTATGGAAATATAATTTAATGTGTGGACCGTCGCAAAACCCGCGTAAGATTATGGTATCAATTTGAGGAAAAAAGAAAAATAAATTGTTAATATAAATTAAGTCGACATTCCAGAGAAAGGGTGTTGTGGTTAGCCCCCACCACGGTGCAACATTGTCAAGAGTTTAAGCAACATTTAGAATAACATGATCGTGAAGAGAGATTCCCGTTTTGTTTTTTTAACATACTTTTTGTATAGTTAAAGTTTTTAATATGTATATAACTTTACAATATTATTATTCATAATTTAAACAAATTCCTGCAAATTGATTAGAAAGTAAATGAATCAAAGTAAACAACGCGGTTAAAAAATCATGCAAATGATGATCGTAATAAGTAAAAACGGCAGATATATATATATATATATATTTGTGGTGGAAAGTTGATAATTGTGGCTTCGAAATTGAAAACTTGTAGAAGATGACAGTTAAATCAATAACCAAAGAGATCAGAAAATATCAAATAATATTCGTTTATTTACTTGTCAATCTTTAAGTACACTTGCCAGTTTATACAATGTACTAAAGACCTCCACGGATAACTCCCCCTGAGTTAGACGTAAATACAACCTCAACTGTTTACTTGCTCAGTACAGTATCCAATTAAGTACACCTAAACCTAAGAACTCTCTCTTTCTCTGTTTCATGTACTCCGATAATCAGATTCGTTTTCGTTAACCTTGTTTTTTGATTTCCAGGTCAACTTATCTGCCTTGCTCTCGGCTCAGCAACCACTCCCGGTTCTTCTGCCGCGCCGTCATGCTGAACTCTCTTCAGCTTTGAATCCGCTCGATTCACTTTGACTCCTCCTTCTTCTCCTTAGTCTTCTCGTTGACTCACTCTAGTCCTCTTCAATTTGAATTGAAACTTCCTTAATTGTCTCAACCTCCTGAAACAACAATTATAAATTCTGATCCTATTTTTACTGCATTCACAATCTCTTCCTTTGAATTCTTATCACAAAAACATATATTAGTCAAACACACAGAATTCAAAATAATGCAATAAAAATCATTCAAGCACATAACAGTCACAATACGAAATTTAACAACCTAAGTCCAGACCATTTAAAGTTCAAGCATAGAAAAGTAATCATTAAGTACACTTAAGCAATTGTCTTTAAATGCACTTAAAATAAAAAGAAGAACATGTGAGACCACATCAGTTCCTCTTCCTTTTTCCCTTGCTCCTCTTTGAAGAAGATTCCTCCCGAATCTCTTCAATCTCTTCATCCACCTCTTCTTCTTCTTCGTCACCCTGCATTTCTCCCCCTATTTATGTGATAAGATTTCAAACCAGATTAGTCACAATATAAGCAACATACTAATATAAGTGCACTTGATTACTCTGAGAGCGCAAGATCAGGCCAACAATGGTGCGGAGCACAGCACTTAGTGTTGCACTCAAGGTCCGGCGCAGTTCAGTGAGCTCCTGAACTACACTGTTCTTGGAAGTCCCGGCTGTCGAAGCAGATGGCATCTTCGCCATATAGCGCTTTTCCAAGATAATCCAGGACGGAGTATTCTCACGAACCTCGTTTTTCCCAATTATATCAGACGCTTGTTGAACCAAAATGTTCTGAATCAGACTGGGAAATGGAAGAATGAACTTTGTGGAGTTAGATAACCCCAATCCAACAATTAAGCCCAAAAATACTTTCCCAAAATTTATGGGAATTTCATTCTTCAAGCAGTAAAGAAAAACTGCTGTATCTTGTCTTATCGCATCAGATTTCTTGTTCGGTACCCAATTCGTGCGTGAAATTGCCCTGACCATGATGTTAACCGACATTCTGTCAGCTCCTTAGTGACAACATCCATGTCTAGGTCGAGTTGAAGTTCCTTGGCTCGAGTAACCGGAGTATGTGGAATCCCCAGAAACTCATTTATAACCTCTGCACTAAACTTGAAAACACGACCACGAACATACGTGGTACCAAATAGAGCAGAGCCTGAATCTTCAATCTCAGGAGCTAGATTCGCATAAAACTCATAGATCAGTTCCTTACACACAGGGGTCACCGTGGTGACTGTGTTTGTCAACTTCCTGTTGACCAGTAAGTCCCACACAGATAAATGCTGGAATTGGTGTACGCTAAGTCCTTTCTCAGAGAAAATCTCCTTTTCTTTAAGGGTCCTAAGCCTACTCAGATAAGATTCCTTGTACATTTTGTGGGAATAGGCTTTCGAGACAAAGAGAGGGGTACCTCATCGTGAGGACGCATGAGATCGTGCACCAGATACCGAAATAGGTCGCTCAGACTCCGGTGATGGTGGAATGGTGGACGGATCAGCACTCGGTGAGGGAACCGAGGTAGGACAGGTATCTCATTGTGGGGTTGATGTATTGATAACACGTAATCCGTCATAGTTTTTATATCATTCTTAGGTCTAGTTTAGAGTAGAT
>CM071867.1:31931432-31956287 GCA_036759665.1 Gynandropsis gynandra
CATGTGCTAAGGTCCAGAAGTCCAAGTCCTCCTTCTCTCTTCGGTATACAAACATTTGCCCATTGTACTCGGGGATGTTTCCATAGAAAGCCTCTACAAATGGAATTGTAACTCCAAGCAATGCCAGTCATTCCTGATCTGATACCGACGCCAAGAACATGGAGGATTTCCTCTCGTTCACCTGAAGTCCAGACATGGCACTAAATCTTGTCAGGAAGTCCAATAGCACCCCTACTGAACTTGAGAGATATGTTGTTAGTCTCTGGCGCTTCATCTTCAAATGTTGAAGTGACAGTGCCCATTCAGGAACAAGTTCAGGAACCTGTTCAGGAACAAGCCAAACAAGATATCCCGGCGCAGGTTGAACCTGCTACACAGGCTTTCTTGAGAAGGTCAACACGTTCTCGACGTACACCTGACAGACTTAATCTGATGGTGCAAGAGGATGTGGTCGGTCATAGAGATGACGACCCTTTGACTTTCCAAGAGGCTATACAAGGCCCATATTCTGAGAAATGATGGAAAGTCATGGAATCCGAGATGGAATCTATGAAGATCAACAAAGTATGGACTTTAGTTGATTCTTCACAGGCTTTCAGACCGATAGGTTGTAAATGGGTTTGCAAGAGGAATATTGGAGCAGACGGGCAGGTAGAGACCTATAAAGCTCGTCTAATTTCCAAGGGGTATAGTCAACGAGAAGGGATTGACTATGAAGAAACGTTCTCCCCTGTGGCAATGCTCAAATCTATTCAGATTCTGCTTGCGATAGCGGTATTCCATGACTATGAGATTTGGCAGATGGACGTGAAAACAGATTTCCTTAACGGAGAGCTCCACGAAGAAGTCTTCATGACTCAACCTGAAGGTTTCACGTCACCAACTCAAAGTTATATGGTATGCAAGTTTCAGAGATCCATTTATGGACTCAAGCAAGCTTCTCGAACCTAGAACATTCGCTTTAACAAGGCAGTTGAAGAGTTCAACTTTGTTAGATGCGAAGAAGAGCCTTGTGTGTACAAGAAGATTAGTGGGAGTGCGGTTGTCTTCCTTATGCTTTATGTGGATGACATATTGCTCATGGGGAATGACATTCCGGCGTTGCAAGAGACGAAATTTTGGTTATCCGAACAGTTCTCCATGAAAGATCTGGGAGAATCAACCTATATTTTAGGAATAAAGATCTATAGAGATAGATCAAGGAGGTTGCTTGGACTATCACAGTCCTAGTACATTGATACCATCATGAAGAGGTATAACATGGAAAATTCTAGGAGATGCTATCTACCGATAGGCACTGGAATTACTCTCTCCAAATAGGATTGTTCTCAGACTCAAGAAGAGAGAGAGTGCATGAGTAGAATCCCATACGCTAGCGCAGTGGGAGCCATCATGTATTCCATGACATGTACAAGGCCTGATGTAGCATTTGCGCTAAGTGTAGCGAGTCGGTATCAGGTACATCCCGGTGAGGAACATTGGAAATTGGTGAAAACCATTCTCAAGTACTTGAGAAGGACTAGAGACCAATTACTCGTTTATGGAGATTCTAACTTGGAGTTAGAAGGATTCACGGATGCCAGCTTTATGTCCGATAAGGATGATAGTAGATCGACATCGGGGTATGTCTTTTGCCTCAATGGGGGTACAGTGTGTTGGAAAAGTTCCAAACAAGCTATTATAGCTGATTCGGTTACTGAAGCGGAATACATAGCGGCTTGTGAAGCTGCTAAGGAAGCGGTCTGGATGTGAAAGTTCATAACTGAACATGGTGTGGTACCTTCGATAAAGGAACCAGTTCCTTTATTATGTGATAATACTGGGGCAATTGCCCATGTGAAGGAACCAAGATCTCATAAAAGATCAAAGCATGTTCTGCGGAAGTACCATCTAATAAGGGAAATCGTTAAGCGTGGGGACGTTCAAATCCAGAAGGTAGAAGGAAAAGAAAATGCAGTAGATCCACTCACAAAGGCGCTTGGTTCAAATGAGTTTGACAAGCACAAGTTGAAGATTGGATTGAAGAACATGACATGCTGGAATTAGTTCTAGGAATAGTACAATTGTTGTAGCTATTTAAGAGCTATTTTTACATATGATAACTAATTAGACATTAGTAATCCGTATAGATCAACATGGATGTGATGGTTTCTATTTGATAGAAATTAGTAGATCGTTTTTACTAAATCACATGTATGGATGATGCACATAGAGATGTGATCATTGAATTGACCCTAAGGGAGAATTTCTAGTGGTTTCATTACCATTGAAATGTCAATAGGAATTTCTCTAAAAGGATTAGAATATTATGATTTCCTTAGACCTGAGATCAACATGGTAATTGACAAGTTATCTACCATTCTTTGATTCTGGACACCTTATGTCTTGGGATGTAAGTTGAAAGGATATTGGGAATGATTAGATGTTTGTGCAGTTAGTGATTGATCAAGATGGAATCCATCAACTCTAGGTAAAGAGTTGGAGCTCTATGTTGTCAGCAACATAATGACTGAAAAGACCTTGGCCAGGGCATTTGAATGAGAGAAGAAAGGGGTTTCTTACGATCATTCATCAGTCAGTTATGTTAGGCATGAAACATAGTTGATAATCTATTAGGACTTGACAGTTAGACCATGTCCTAGGATTATCCGGAGCTGTAAAGACGGAGGGAAATAATAATATTGTCCTTTTATCATGGTTCTACAGAGTAAGGATGTTACTTTATACTATCTGGTCGTTGAGGAGTGTTGCTAGACGCCAACCTCGATTAGTTAATTAGTAAGACTAATTGACTACCAATTTAGTGATGAACCTACGAGGTCACATGCAAATGAGTGTCTCGGTATCTGCTTGTGATTGTTGGACAATTAGTGTGGAATGCAGTTATATTCATCCGCTAGCACCGAAGAATATAATTGTATTTTTTTTCTTTTGGGATAGTACATAAGATGTACGGACAAGTATGTGTATGGAGATACATGTATTTCGACTATATGAGATATTAAGTAAAGGCAAGTGGGAGATTGAAAGTATTATGTCATTTATGTAATATTTTCAATAGTTTGGGTTTAAGTCGTAATTATTAAATAGTTAATAATTATAAATAAACGAAAACAAGTTTTCGTTATCAGACTATTCTAAAACTCAAAACCCTAGCCGTCAGAAAGAAAACCGAAGAACGAAAAACAATTTTCGTTCTTCCCGAATTCCACATCAAAGTAGATCCGATCTCGACATGGATACGCGCAGAGGGTTTGTATTATCAAGCCTTGCATCCGACTATCACACGTTCAACACGAAAGGTATTACGAAATCGTTTCTAGTTTTTGTTCGATGTTGAAACCCTGAAAAAACTAATCGTTAAACATGACTACATCTATAATCGGATCGATAAGAACATGTTTCCTCACCTAAATCAACCCTACATTTTCTCTACAAAGGTCGTAGCCATGGCGAAGGAGACCTCGTCTACAGATTCCATCATGCCCATAATCCAGTAATCTCCAAAGGTAGTCTTTTGTGAACTCTGTTTGGTTACTCCCCTCTCGGAATGAAGTTTTTTCACTAAGGAAATCCATGTAGGTGTGATTCGGGCATCGATAATCTAACACTAGGGAATTTAAAATGCAATTATGCAAGTCAGAATTGAATCTTAGTGTGATTATAGCTCCGAAACCCAAAATTTCAGCTTAAAGAATGGAATTTTATATATATCAAAGGAAAAGACGCATGTAATAAAAAAGTATGGTTAATAGTATTGATATAACAAAGTTGGCTAAGGTTTAGTGTTATGGACCGTGGTTTTGAGTATAAATTAGGGAAAAAGAAGAAACAATGGGCCGAGAAGGAGGGTGGACTTTATGGATCAGTGGGCAATGAAGGAAAAGGTCAAAACCAGTGGTCTATTTCTTATCATTAACTACACATACATCTTCTTCTTCTGCTTCTTCCTCAACACAACGCGAATCGAATCGCAGGGAAGGATCTGATCACCCCAAGACATGACGTCCCTTTCATGTCCGTCTTCTTTCTCTCTCGTCTCCTCCCAGCGCCTTCATTCTTCTCCGAAGCTCTTTTCTTTCCATTGTTACCGTCCCCGGAGACCCAACTTCCCCCTTTTCTCGGTACGATGCTCAGTCTCCATCGAGAAGGAGGTTCCTGAGGCCGAGCGTCCATTCACCTTCCTTAGGGAGTCAGACGACGCTGCTCAATCATCTTCTTCTTCTTCTTCTTCCGTGAGGGCCCGTTTCGAGACGATGATAAGGTCTGCTCAGGACAGTGTCTGCGAGGCCATTGAAGCTGTAGAAGGTGGCCCTAAGTTCAAGGAGGATGTCTGGTCTCGACCCGGGGGAGGCGGCGGAATCAGCCGTGTTTTGCAGGATGGCAATGTCTGGGAGAAGGCCGGAGTTAATGTTTCTGTCGTTTATGGTGTTATGCCTCCCGAAGCTTACAGAGCCGCCAAAGGTGCCGCTCCTGACCAGAAGCCCGGTCCTATACCCTTCTTCGCCGCCGGTATCAGCTCGGTAAATTTTTCTAATTCCTTGTCTCGTTCAGTTTCAATTCTATTTCTGCGTGTTAATTGGGCTTGATTGCATATTTATGCATTTCCAGGTCTTACATCCCAAGAACCCTTTTGCCCCGACTCTGCATTTCAATTACCGCTATTTCGAGACTGATGCTCCTAAGGGTAATAATAACTAATGAGCTGAAGTTTCTGGTTTCCTTTGTTTGCTCTCTGTGTTCTCAAAGGTGTAAGCTTGATGTCATTTTCATGCATAGATGCTCCTGGAGCGCCGAGGCAATGGTGGTTCGGCGGTGGGACTGATTTTACACCTTCTTACATCTTCGAGGAGGATGTCAAGCACTTCCACTCGGTATTACAGACATGTTTTTATGTGTAGAGAAAGAGCATCGCGGTTATGGTTATAGAGTTGCTTGCTCAAATGATTAAATATCTTTTGTAGATCCAAAAACAAGCCTGTGACAAATTCGATCCTTCCTTCTATCCCAGGTTTAAGAAATGGTGTGATGACTACTTTTATATCAAGGTAATAGTTCTGTGATTCTGGCTCTGTGGAAGGGAAGTCCTTAGTTTTTGGAGTAATGTCAAGTATAGGAATATTTTCATGATCTGAGAGGATCTTTTCTAAGGAGGTAGGTCGTTGCTGAAATGCAAGGACTGTGGCCTTAGTCTCCCAATAACCTCATTGCTATATCAAATTATAAGTGGATGAACTGATAGTTTATATGATGCTGGGGTGCAGCACCGTAATGAGAGACGTGGGCTTGGAGGAATATTTTTTGATGATCTTAATGACTATGATCAGGAGATGCTTCTGGCGTTTGCCACTGGTAATGGCCAATTCCTAAAGATCAACTATCATTTTTAGCTTTAATGCTTAAGAGAACTTAGGTATGTATTGGGGTTTTGCAGAATGTGCGAACTCGGTCATACCAGCTTATATACCAATAATAGAGAAAAGGAAAGACACACCTTTTACAGAGCAGCACAAGGCATGGCAGCAGCTTCGAAGGGGAAGATACGTTGAATTCAACTTGGTATATATATTAGCTTTTCTGTTTCTCATACCTCTGCAATTATTGTGGACCTTATCTCTTGTATTTGTGCCAATTGGAAGGTATACGATCGTGGAACGACATTTGGTCTGAAGACAGGAGGGAGAATAGAGAGCATTCTCGTCTCTCTTCCTCTGACTGCAAGATGGGAATATGACCATGTAACTCTCTTTTCCTAGATTTGTGTTGAGGATCTAAAGCCATGTTCATTTGCTTGGAGTGAAATGAGTAATTTTGGTGGTGTTTCCCTTGTTGCAAATGCAGAAACCGGAAGAGGGGACAGAGGAGTGGAAGCTATTGGACGCCTGTATCAACCCAAGGGAATGGATCTAAGTTGTGTTTCTTGCAATGAACTGTACCTTGTATCATGGAGAGTAAGTTTATTCTGGGCATTTTTAGAGTAGTGTACTGAAGAGCGTGATGAAGGCGATGCTCTTGTATGTAAAATGCCTCTGATTTTCCCAGAAAGACGAATTATGGTTGATTTTGTTAGGATCGGTCATAAATAAATAACTAGGCAACAAATTAGAGATGGAAAAAAATGAAAAAATAGAACACCAAAGTATTACATGGTTCGATAAAGTGCCAACGTTTACGGGCAAACAGTAGAAGTCTTTTCCTGATTTTCAAGAAATTACAAAAATATCGGTATTTTTCTAGAAAAATTCTCTCAAAAAACCAATAAAAGACTTGTCTTTCTATTTTTCCTTTTTTTCCTTTTTTTTCTTCTTGTTTTGTGAAATGAGAGTGACTAGAAAAAGAACCTGCGCAATGCGCGGAATGTTGGAAGAATGTAAATATATAATAAAAATTAATTTATTAAAACTAAATCGATATATTAGAAATATTAAAAATTTTGGTTCATGTCATTATGTATATATTATTCTATCGAATAATAAGTAATAAATGCTAATAAAAAATATCATAATGTTATAACATAAAATTAATCTAGTTTAATAATTGAATTAACTGACTCATAGTTAATGTGAAAAAAATTAAAAACAAGTAACATATAATATATTATTATGTGGTGATACATTGTATTTGGTGTTTATTAGTTAGAATTTTAATTAACATTGCAATCTTGATTTTTTTCTTTTATTTTTTTTAATTTTTCTCTACATTTTCTTTTATTATTCATGTTTATTTAACAATATAAAATATAATAAAAAATGAAATCAAAACTCTATCATGTTTTTTGTATAAGTAATGACAAAGAAATTTCAAGGGATTTAAATCGCATCATCCACATGAACAAATGAATTGTTTTCTCTTCTATCTTCATCTTCCTCTTCTATCATCTCCTATCATTATATCGTTAGTATGCCTCATTAGCATAGTTAATTAGTTCAAATTTATAATTTACTCGTCTTTCACTATTCTGTCTACAGCTTCTAAACTCCTATGAGATATTATAAACTTGATGTTGTTCATTTTTTTTCACTCCAATATCTTCTTAACAATTTGAAAAAACAAATTATTTACCATATAAACCATAATTCTTAGTATCATATACAAAAAGCTTGAATCACGAAGAATTTTACCGAGTAACCTTCATTATTCTACTTTCAAGCATGGTGATTCTATGTTCAATCGAAATTTTGTCTCTACTTCTTCAAAGAGCTAAACAAACACCCTTATACTCAATTATTTTTTCGGATTTATGCCACATCCAATCATTTTATATAATAAACGAATGAAAATTTCTCCAAATCATGATCTACATATATAAGATATGATGATGTTGTTGCATGATAAAACATCCTTTGATGTGATACACATGATAATAATTGTTGATTTACCATGGAGGAATCATAATATCAACCAAATAACATATGAAAATAGTTGTAGTGTGGTCTAATATGTTTTCAGTGAACATACACCACCTATTTAGATGATATTTATATAGTAATAGAACTTGCACGATGCGCGGAGTTTTATAAATTTTAAATTAGGCAATTGGAATCTATATATCACAAATGCATCATTATATAGAAAGATAAAAAATTCAATGTGATGATATATTTTCTATATCATTTTACGAAGAAATAGACAATTTATTTAAATTTGTGTTTAAAATCATAAAAAATTGGTAGAATATAATTATTATAACTCAATAACATATGATAGTGATATCAATTTATATAAAAAAATGTGATTTTTAAAACGATTTTTTATATAATATAATAGACGATTATCAATTTTTTATTATTTGTTTCATTTCATTAATCTCCAATATTTTTCATATTTTTATTCATATAAATACATAATTGTAATTTAAATTTTGAAATATTTAATTGTAATTTAATTTATATTTTAATTTGTATTCAAACTTTTGTAAACATTGAACCATTTAATTTTATTTATATTTAAAATCAAATTTATAAATTAATTTATTGAAATATATTAAAGTCTTTTTAAATTTTAGAATACTGCACATTAATTGAAAAAAGAGGTTCAAAAATATCATTAAATATATAAAATAAATATTGTTAATTTTGTAGAAAAAATAAAATAAAATAAAAATATATAGATTTTATTCATATAAATACGTAAATGATTTATTTAATTGTATTTAAATTTTAAAATATTTAATTGTAATTTAATTTATCTTAAAGTCTTTTTATTTTTTAGAATACTACACATTAATTAAGAAAGATCTTTTACAATGTCATTAAATATACACAATAAATATTATTAATTTTTGAAGAAAAAAATAATGATGAGGTGGCAACATTATTATGTTTTTTTTTGTAATTGAACATTGTAATAAGAAATGTGTTTTTAATAATAGTTATGCGAAGTTTTAGTATGGAAAACAACGTGATTTAATAAAAAAAATAGGACACATAAATAAAATTTGGTGTTGTAAATATGTTATAACCCATAACAAAATTGACAGAAGTATGAAATTAATAAAAAACCAACATGAAGAATGAAATATCATATGGAATGACAATGCGATTGTTTTAAGACAAATAATATTCGGGCGGTGATTATATTGGTGAAGGTTGAAAGAACCTGTTGAAAAACCAACGATCTGTAAATGAATTTATAGTTGAAAGATAAATGTATTAAAAACATGAAGTAAAGATTATCTTATAGGTATAGTAATTACCTTTAAACCCCACTGAGTGAACAATGATACGTTCACGATCCATTTTCCATATAAATTTTGGAAGATGTTGATATTAAAGAGACCTAAGACATGTAAACACATGTAATGTAGATTTAAAAAAAAAATATTTAGAAAATAGGAAATGCCAATTTAAAAAATGAGGTTACTATTTATATACATGTCTGATGTAGT
This sequence comes from Gynandropsis gynandra, assembly GCA_036759665.1. Classification (NCBI taxonomy): domain Eukaryota; kingdom Viridiplantae; phylum Streptophyta; class Magnoliopsida; order Brassicales; family Cleomaceae; genus Gynandropsis; species Gynandropsis gynandra. The sequence goes on from CM071867.1 coordinate 31,940,320, forward strand.
TGGTAGTCCATTGAATATTTCTTCATAAACAATGTTTGTAATGGATGATTGTTGTATGCATTCTTCATTGAGATTTAAAATTCGCAAGCCATTAGCAGAAGTAACTCTTGACAGTGCAACATACAATTGGCTGTGGCTGAAAACCGGTCTTGGAAGGTAAAGTCCAATTTGTTTAATACTTTGCCCTTGACTTTCATTTATCGTCATTGCATAACATAAGCAAACTGGGAATTGCCTCCTGCGCAAAGTAAAAGGTAGTCCTGAATCAATTAGTGATAAAATAATTCTTGGTATGAGAATTTTGTTGTCGACATGGTTCCCGTTATAATCTCTGCTTCCAATACTTTTGATGGTAATTGAGTGACAACTAATCGTGTCCTATTGCAAAGACCTTCCTTTTGGTTTAAATTTCTGAGCATCATAATTGGAGCATCAACTTTCAAAGAAAGCTGATGTTTTGGGAATCTAGAAAATTCAAGGGAGTTGAGGTACTCGACAATATATAAGGATTGCCAATTTGTAGAATGAGCACTATCAATTCCAATATGGACTGAGCTCAAATATTTTGTTGCCTTCCGGGGAAGATGTGATAAGAGAAAGTCATTGATCTCATCAACGTGTTCATTACGTGGAGTAAGTATTGCCCTTTCGGTAAGATATTCAGGATTCATGTAAGATTCAATGAAGTGTGGATATGCTGAGCCAGCAAGTGCTCTCAATGGGTCCGTTGTGACTTGGAGCAATAATTTAGAATCGATGAGGATTCTTTCACCATCACCATACGTATGAGCGATCATATTCCTTTTAAGTGTTGTACCATTTCCCACTTCCAATAACCATTTTGCGAATTCAATCTCACGTCAATCAAGGCGCATATTTTGTGTTAATGTATAGATGTAACATGAATGCCATAGGTGTGATCGACTTAATGATGCTAACACTGTGTCTGTGCGCCCTCCTCGAGTGACCGGTAAGATTTGTCTGAAATCACCGCCAAGAAGAACTGTTTTTCCACCACATGTTTTGTCATCTCCTTCCATAGCTATTGGAGCCATAATATCCTTCAACGTTCGATCCAATGCTTCAAAAGTGTGTCGATGTGCCATTGGCACTTCATCCCATATAATTAAATCTGTTTTTTTTTCAGTAAATCTGCTAGCATACTTGTTTGATATCACATGTTAATCCTTCATTCACATTGAGAGGGATTTTGAAGCGAGAATGAGTTGTTCGACCCCCAGGGAGAAGCAAGGCTGCTATGCCCGACGATGCAACCGGTATTACAACTCTTCCTTCCGATCTGAGCTTCGAAATAATAGTCTTATATAGATATGTCTTTCCTGTTCCTCCTGGACCATACAAAAAAATAGCTTCCCTAACTTCTGTTCAACTGATTCCATAACTGCGGTAAAAATATGTTGTTGTTCCTTGGTAATCGTTGCGAATAATTTCCTATGTTCTTCCTTTTCAAAATCCATATCGTATTGCATTTCCTGCCTTAAAATTGTGTTGCTGATTTCATCCACTATGCTTTTATCTGGCGTAGGCATGCTAGGGTAATCTGATAATGACTTATCATTTTTGCTTAGAATCTTCTGAATCTCTATTAAAGTGTATTATTGAATCTCTTTATCGGATAAGCGAAGGTTGTTGAATTTAAATTCCTTTTTTTCTATTCAATATATCATCTACCAAGAACTTCCAACAATCATTCCAAAGATCTAATGGATTAGTCGCCTCACAATATAGCAATAAAGTTATGAAGAAACGTCTTAATTGTGATGGCATTGCCCATTTAGTAGCCTCATTCATCGCCAGTCGCCACTCGTTATCTCCGTCTAGCAAACCTCTCGCAATGCATGTCTCTTTATAAGTGGTATATTAGACACCACCGACTGTCTTTATGTCATCATAACTGGTAGGTCTTTTGACAATGTCTAGCAACATTCTAAGATAATATAATTCCCCTGAAGCTGGGTGGATGTTGACTATTCTACCAAGTGATAATCCTCTTCTCCTCCGAGACCAAAATTTATCAGAACTGTTTCAAACGAAAAGTGTTGAGAACTCAACGTACGTCAGTTCTCTAGCATCCTCTGATATTTTATTCATCTTCATCCATTTTGTAAACATAGTTTCTTCTATACCTGGTCTGGCCATGACTCTTTCAAGATCTGAAGAATTTTCAAAAGTCAAACTCTGTTCATTTTTCAAATGCACCAATAATTGCATAACCGAGGGTTTCTGGTGGTGTATGTTGAAGGATAAGATGCGCCGAACTGCTTCACATGAAGATAGATATCGACATTCGAGATAATTAGTGCTCTCATTTATTTCCATAGTCGGTGGCTTATCTATCCTTGTTGTACAGTCATTGTCGATCCCCCTCTCAATAAGTAAAGATGCTTCATCCACTCCTTTTGTTATGTTATACACATATACTTTATTGCATTTGATTTAGTGCCCCATTCAACATTGATATGTGCCTTATATTTCTTGAGGATCTGTAGGTTATGAGGAACAACATACCGATTATCCAGTTTGATATCACCCTTCATCGTAAATTTTTTCTCGTCTTCCCTACGACGGTAGATGACAAAACCTAATTTCTCCACATATGTGCAGTCAATGTATGTCCCAGAATATTTCTTCGTACAAACACCATTTTCCATACATGGCGAGTTAGTGCGATTTAAACCACAAGGGCCATGCATCATGTGTTGTTGTACCAGATTGTATCCTTCACCATCTAGCTCTTTATCTGGTAATTCGGCTTGTATAAACTTATCGATGTCCCCAGTTGTTGGATTCTTGAACATAGGTTGAAGCCATATCAGAATATGTGCATGCGGTAGCCCACGCTTTGAAACTCAATAGTGTATATAACTGTTTGAAACATGTTCATCTTAAAATGTTAGTAATTACCTAAGAAATATTTATAAAGTCAACAAAGAGTCTTTCAAAATTACATGTGACGTACCTGCCATTGGTTTTGGGAAAAAAGTGCTTGCATTGATATCTTCCAAAACACAATCTAATTTCAGCTTAAATACTCGGCTTTCAATGTTTGGCCTATCACTTGCAGTTCCTCCATCGTACATCCCGAGGTGATTCCATATTTCAACCCATTTTGGATTTTCAGTCATTGTGACAAAGAGGTCTGGATTCTCATACCATTGACATATAGCCATTGCATCATGATAGTTTTCAACCATATAACGTGGACCGCCAGTAAAAGAAGGGGGCAATATAATTCTCCTTCCTATAGATTTAGCATTTTTATCGCTCTTTCTAATAGCATCGAAGACATTATTGTACAAATCCGATCTCAGATTCTTCTGAATATTTTTAGCCCAACGTATTCGTTCTTGTTCAATTTCAGTGTATGCATCAACAACATATTGTTGGAATAGTCTACCGCCTTTGATTATCGTTTTGCCTTCAGACAACCACGTCTGAATTTGATATGCATAGAATTCACGCATTGTGACGAACGCCCGCTTAATCTTCTTCCCAGAATCATTGTATGGTATCTCCTCGTGAAACCCATTTTGTCCATATAGGAAAAACAATGGATATTGTAAACTCATAAATAATGGATGTAGATCGCTTATCCTATACAGATTTCCAGATGGTTTCAACTGTAATACAACATCTCTTTCACCAGTAGTTGAAGCTAGGTCTCCGACATTCAAACCAGCAACTTCGTTTCCTGTCGGTTATCCATATTGTTTGCTTTTCTTACGTGGTTCAATCAATCATAGTGAAAAGTCTTCAAAATTGCCTCCTTCATAACAATCACGTGCCTTACGGAAAATTTTTGCCAGGTGGTTATGATCATCAACCATTTGTATAAGGGCAGCAACAATTTGCTCGTTTAGAGCTCTAGTGCTTGTAGTCCGCCTCATCGTACTTATACGGTTATGAACCTCATTAGCAGTATCATATATGTAAAGTTGTGCAAACTTTAGAGGGTCGCCTTAAGTAGGAAGTAAAGACCCTATCTGATGATGATTTTTTCCATGAATGCGGAATGTGAATGGTCCGGTACTGATGTCACAGAATAATCTATCTTGGTACCTATTGACGTGAAAGCCAATATTGAGTTGTATGATCTAATGTTTGTTCTGAATGAAGGCGATTGATTGTACAGCTCTTCGAGCAAAGATGGTGGGTTGGGGACTTTTGGTAAATTAACGCGTCCTTGCATGCAGCACGAGCTAATAGCAAATTTCCCGTTCTTTTATCTCGTCCTACACTTTCATCAATCCAGACTAATGCATCACAGTGTTGACATTTAATGATAGACTCACTTGTTTGAATAAGTGTATATGGCAAACCTAATAAGTCGCAACGTTAAGTATGAAAAATAAATTGGATATATGAAAAAGTCGTATATATCGTGAACATACCTCGTCTTCTGCGCAATGCTTTCTTCTCTAACATAAGATATTTTCTTAAACAACGTGCAGTTTTACAATTGACTGTTATATATAATGCACAACATAGTTTTAAAAAGCATAATAAATTAACTATAGAGTTACAAACGAAGATGTAATAAAAAATTGTTTGTCATCATGTAAAGAAGACTTGGCCAACCTTTTTCTTTCAAATGAGCTGCATTATGACACTGTATTTACTCCATACTACGCAGATATTTCATTGAAAACCAAGGCCTATGTTCAACTATAGAACACAAACATGAATATAATTACTGCACTATTATGAATGCAAATAGATATACCATAATTATTCCAAATCGTATGAATTAAAATGCATATACCGTTTGTGAAAGTATTTGAGTGTTCACCACGTTTTATATTTTTTACTGAATCGTGACACTGAGACTTCCTCATATTATAAAAAATTGGTAAAGGATAATCTGCACAATCAAAGAATTAAACTTTATAGTTATTATTTCCAAATAGGGAATTTGTTTGAGAACAAATTCGAATTAATATAATATGTAACATTTATATTTAAATTTCAAAATTATATGATAGAGCGGTAAAAAAAATAAGTTTAATATTTAATATAATGAACAGTTGATGTAATATAATATAATATATAATTTAAATAACAAAGGTAACCTAAGCGCCTTCCTTTCGAAGACCGAAAACAAATGAAAGGAGCAGTTTCTGTTCGTGGCGATCGAAACCCTAAAGGGTTACGTTCGGCGGCAAAGATCCGACGGCAAAATTAAGCGACGGAGAAAGGACGGTTGCTGAATAGGTGGAAGAGGAAAGATGAAAGCAAGCCAATCAACCACAAAGGTACGGGGTTCATTAATGGCCGAATTATATCTGATATAGAATCGTGTTTTCGTTTGTTTCAGCGATGACCCATTGGTGTCGTTGGAACCGTCGTGTCTGTATGAGGTTTTAAGGTTTGTTAGGGTTCGTAGGCTGGTAGTGGTTTCGGTCGGTTGCGGTTTTCGTAAAGCAGACGATGGTTTGGTTCGGAAGGGGAGTAATTAGGGATTTCTTGAAGTTGCTGATGCTTTGGTTTGAAAGGTTGATGGATATTAGTGTTTGTGCATTTGGAATTGCAGGGTTTGTCAAAATAGCTTTGTTAACTTTCCTAAATGGTTTACGGTATAACATAATATTGGAAACTTAACTTTGTCTCCAAACGTTAGAATATTCTGTGAAAAGAATATTAGTAAACTTAACTTTTAGGTTGTGAGATGCATTTTATTGTGTTGGAACTAAATTGTTATAGTTTTAGCGTGTTGGGCGAGGTTTTTCTGGCAAGTAACCATATGACATCGGCCGAGAGAAACGACAAATGAATCAAGTATTACAGGTATTTCAATAACACTGAAGCAGATTTACTTGGTTATACAATAATGCAAAAAAAACTAAAAACACACATAACATCGGTCGCTTTCAATATCTTAAAATGTAACTAAATCATAAAACACATACTATAAAAATCCATAAAAATTTTCCACGGTCTTCTTCCTTAGCAATTAAATCTGCTTCCGTGCCATCTTCAGTGTCATTTAGGTTGCCATCAATTGTACAAACCCCCTGTAAAAAAACACATTACTTGAAATAGAAAATATGATTTAGAGACACATAAAGCAACCATAGAAAGTTTAAGAAACAAACCTCACTAACATTTGGACCTTTTATATCTAAAGTTTGATGCTGAAATATAAGTGCTACCGTAAATGATTGATGATTAGGCGTGAAATTGTAGGAGGTCACTTTTATTTGAAATGTAAAACTCATTCCTATGATGTCTCTCAAACAATTAGGAACAACTTCACATCCGTCGGTCTATTTTACGATAAAATTTTAAGTTAGAAATCTAGCAACAGAAAATACTTAAATTCATTTAAAATAATAAAAAATACTTCAGTTTTAATAAGCTCAGCAGCCTGTTTGTTTGTCAACTTGGAAATCTCACAGTCATATACAACGAAATGTGCAATTTCTTCACCATCATCAACAACTAAATCGACTCTAAACCTTGTAACCCCAATCGTGTTTGTGTCATGGCAATAGCTGCAAAGCAAAGAATCATTTGTTTCTTTAAGTTTCCTCGCACATTTTCCACATGCAATGTATGTCCACCCATTATTAATTAGCACGTCTATCACCCGAGCATGGCAATAGAATTCTGCCTCCCGCATTTTAAAACACTGTTAATACATGATAAAATCAAACTATAGATTAAAAATATACAATATTGAACATTGAGAAATCTACATTATGTTCAGTGTTTGTTATATATTCATGTAATTCGAGAATCGAAACTGTTTCCATCTTGACAACATTGTTGATTTTTTTTGTGGTTGTGCATAGCATCATCAAAGCCTTCTTTGTCGCTGTTAAGAACATTTTAACATGAGACATGAAACATTTAATTGAAGCATATTGTTATACATCTAAATACACAAAGACTTAATAAGAAAAAAATGACCTTTCAACGAATTCAACTAATGTTGAAGCTTCACCATCAAAGTAAAACCGTGTCGCTTAAGTAGCATTCAAATATAGGTTACCTATAAAAGGGATGCGAGAAAAAAAAATTAGTATAAAACATGCACATAAAAATAAAAAAGCTCTTATCGAATTGTAAACAACAATAATCCATGGAAGTGATGAATGAAAAATAAACAACCTCCTACAAACTTGGGTTCCAGCTTGTGGCCAAGATGGCAGATGGTTATGTTCCAAAATTTTCTAGTTTTGCACGCAAATCAGTTGCTTTATAGTCCCACGCAGTAATGTTAATTTCCATACCCCTAACATAATCAATCAACACATTAAAAAATAAGAATTATAGGTTTAGGTGTTTGACGAACCCTGATAATTGTAGGCATAACATAACACGTTGCGTTCTAGATACATCATCCGTTAACGAATCCTTGATAGCACAAACACGACCAATGACATCTGAAAAATGTTTAATTAATATCAAGGTGATGTTAAAGATAAATAAAATTTATAGGTGAATGTCTTAAAAGATTAATTGGATGTAAAACAGTTGAAAAACCTGGAAACAGATTTTGGTTGGCCATAGACGCTATCTCATCATAAGTTTTGAAACTGAAAATTTCGTTAACAATTTGAATAGAGGTGTCACAAACTTCACACAATCTGGTCGAAACAGTTAGGCGCAAAGAAACACTAGAATCAGTAAGTTTGAAAGTGTTAGTGCTCGCTACAACAATGAAATTTTGGAATTGCAGAATAGATCCGTCTGTTAAAAACGGCTTGAAGCGGTTAAAAAGGATGCAACTAACACATCCTTGAATCAAAGATGCCTACAGAAAAAAGGAAAGAGGAAAATATTATAAACAACAGCTGAATTTAAAAACATACATTATGCATTAAGAAAACACTCAAAATCTTGTGCATCAATGAGAAGAAAATCGAACAACATTATTTGGCCTCCTTTCTTGGCATTTCGGGCTTCCCAAATGCGGAAAATCCTAGCAACAACAGGCTGTGAACAGCGGTCTATTGTTAGAGAACTAAACATTATGTGTGGCAAAAGGTTGTTGGAGGTCATGGGGATAATTTGTGATAGCAATGAAAAGGATTTTTAGAAGGAAAGTAGCAATTGTTAGTTTGGAAATGCTGTAGTTTGTGTTAATGAGATGATTGAATTATATATTGGAGTAATTGCTACAGTTAGTGTTAATTTTGAGACTATATGACCGATAAGATTGTGGAGGTTATTTTTGTAATATTCTGCATTTATTATGAAAATGAATTGGTATTAGGTAATATTTCTTCACGGTATAAGCAATAGTATGGTGGATATTTTGGTTGTTACTTTTGATAGTGTTAATGAGATTTATTATGCATTATTGGATATTATGAGTGCAGTATGGGTTAATGATAGTTTTAATTCTGGTTGTTATTTTTTTTTACCAATTGACAAATTGTTAATAGGATTAATGGTAAATTAAAGAAATAAAAGCATTGAAAATGAAGAGGTGAGAGTTAGTGCTAATTAGTGGATATTAAGAGATGTGTAGTGGGTATTAAGAGGGGTACAATACAGTCTTAATTCTGCAAAAAAAATCCTGAAGCCTTTAAAAATTGTGATAATAGTATAGTGGGTATTGTGGTTGTTACTGATAGTGTTAATGAGATTTATTCTGCATTATTGGGTATTATTATTGCATTATAGTTTAATGATAGTTTTAATTCTGGATGTTACTTTTTTTTCCAATTGACAAAGTGTCATTAGGATTAATGGTAAATTAAACAATATTAATGATAATAAAAGCATTGAAAATGAAGAGGTCAGAGTTACTGATGTATAGTGGATATTAAGAGCTGTGTAGTGGGTATTAAGAGGCTTACAGTACAGTGTTAGGTCTGGAAAAAAAATCTGGTCCTTTAAAAATTTGTGATAATAGTATAATGGGTATTTTGGTTGTTACTTTTGCTCGTGTTAATGAGATTTATTCTTCATTATTGGGTATTTTGATTGCATTGTGGTTCGATGATAGTTTAAATTTTGGATGTTACGTTTTTGTCCAATTGAACAAATGTTAGTAAGATTAATGGTAAATTTGACTGGTTCGAAGAAACATAGGTATATTTTAGAATAGTGTATACTTGTTGAGCATTAGTGTTGCCTTTTAGTTTTAATGCTTCGAAGAACCATTCCATTCGTAAGTTCTCAACTATATTTCCCTAAATTCTCTGGTTCACCTTCTTTCCCCAGTTTGCCTTGTTCTACCATTAGAAGGAATATTATGATTAGGCCAATTGACCAATTGGTATTAGATATAGAAGTGATTTAAAAAGGATTTATGGGAATAAAAGCATGGAAAATGAAGAGGGTGTATGTTATTGCTGGTTAGTGGATATCAAGTGAATTAAAAAGTTGCGTTATCTTTTACTGCTGATCATGAAATCTAATCTCATTCAAACAGTAAGCAGTGTCGAACTCTATTTTCCATCCCCTCCATGAAAACTGGTTCAAATCTGGTTACTTTCTCTAGTTTGCCTTATAGGGTGTCATCATTAGAAGCATATTAATTTCTTCAAATGTAAGTCAGACGGAAAAACGTCATAAACAACAGAACCTACAATTTTAGAAAAATGTTAAGGGGTTTCCTTGTCTTCTTCAGGTATATGTTAAGTCCTGATTTGCACTTGGATGTATTAAAGCATAATCATAATCTTATTTCAGATATATGGTTCAAGAAGATTAAGGGAGTGAGGTGGACTGAAAAACAACATAAACAACAGAATTTACAATTTTAGAAAAATGTTAAGGGGTTTCTTTGTCTTCTTCAAGTATCTGTTAAGTCCATATTTGCACTTGGATGTATTGAATGACAATCATAATCTTATTTCAGGTATGATTCAAGAATATTAAGGGAGTGAGGAAGAAAATTAGGGAAGAGAGAATTTACCATTAACCATTGCAATAGTGCTTGAGGGGAAATAATGCGATTTCAGTGGAGGAAAGAGAAGCTACTTTCAACGGCTTGGGGGAATGAGTGAATGAGATTTTTTTTTATGATTAAAAAAATGTAGGGCAAGGATTTTAATGTAGCAAAGAATGTGAGAAAAATTGTAAATATTAGATTTATTTAGATTGTAAATATCAAAATAATTGTAAATTTGGTGTTGAAGTGGCAGCATGAGGAGCCAAGAAAGTTGCTCCTTTTTATATATAGATTTTGAACTCTCCAAAATCCTTCTTTATATATGGGAAAATTTTCGACAAAAATCAAATGTGAGACCCACCACAATAGTGTGGGTCCGTCAAATTTTTTTGTTTTTCTTCTTGTGGTCCCCATTATAAGTGGATTTATCCACTTTGACATTCTCCCGCTTAAAACCACTTTTGTTGTGTTCTTCTTCATTTCTATTTTGCCTTTGTGATGTTTTTCATGTTTACGCTAGATCTATAGAATATCAACACCAACTAAACTTTCCACCGTTTATTAGCTTCATTAACATATATGTCATGTTTTCCTCTGTATGGATTTTCTGAATATCCAAGTTGTCTTCCTCCACTTTTTCCCGTACAAAATAATATTATACCCTTATATGTTTTGTCCTTGGATGAAATGTTGGATTTTTTGCAAGATGCAAAGCGTTAAAACTATCACAGAACAAGGCAATATTATGACCACACTACTCCATCAACATCTGTAACCAAATTGCTTCATATTTGGTTTGTGTAGCCATAACATATTCAGCATATGTCGTAGATTTCATGACGATAGACTATAGTTTTGAAATCCAGCTGACAGCACCGTCACCAAGAGTAAACACGTATCATGTGGTAGATTTGTTTTTGTCGAGGTCACCGACATAGTCCAAATCGACTAATCATAATCTTATTTCAGATATGTGGTTCAAGAAGATTAAGGGAGTGAGGTGGACTGAAAAACAACATAAACAACAGAATTTACAATTTTAGAAAAATGTTAAGGGGTTTCTTTGTCTTCTTCAAGTATCTGTTAAGTCCATATTTGCACTTGGATGTATTGAATGATAAGCATAATCTTATTTCAGGTATGATTCAAGAAGATTAAGGGAGTGAGGAAGAAAATTAGGGAAGAGAGAATTTACCATTAACCATTGCAATAGTGCTTGAGGGGAAATAATGAGATTTCAGTGGAGGAAGAGAAGCTACTTTCAACGGCTTGGGGAATGGGTGAATAAGATTTTTTTTGATAATTAAAAAAATGTAGGGCAAGGATTTTAATGTAGCAAAGAATGTGGGAAAAATTGTAAATATTAGATTTATTTAGATTGTAAATATCAAAATAATTGTAAATTTGGTGCTGAAGTGGCAGAATGAGGAGCCAAGAAAGTTGCTCCTTTTTATATATAGATTTTGAACTCTCCAAAATCCTTATTTATATATGGGAAAATTTTCGACAAAAATCCAATGTAAGACCCACCACAATAGTGTGGGGTCCGTCAGATTTTTTTGTTTTTCTTCTTGTGGTCCCCATTATAAGTGGATTTATCCACTTTGACATTCTCCCGCTTAAAACCACTTTTGTTGTGTTTTTCTTCCTTTCTATTTTGCCTTTGTGACGTTGTTCATGTTTACGCTAGATCTATAAAATATCAACACCAACTAAACTTTCCACCGTTTATTAGCTTCGTTAACATATATGTCATGTTTTCCTCTGTATGGATTTTCTGAATATCCAAGTTGTCTTCCTCCACTTTTTCCCGTACAAAATGATATTATACCCTTATATGTTTTGTCCTTGGATGAAATGTTGGATTTTTTGCAAGATGCAAAGCGTTAAAACTATCACAGAACAAGGCAATATTATGACCAAACTACTCCATCAACATCTGTAACCAAATTGCTTCCTATTTGGCTTGTGTAGCCATAACATATTCAGCATATGTCGTAGATTTCACGATGATAGACTATAGTTTTGAAATCCAACTAACAGCACCGTCACCAAGAGTAAACACGTATCATGTGGTAAATTTGTTTTTTTGTCGAGGTCACCGACATAGTCCAAATCGACATACCCAGTAACATTCAAGTCTGATTCTCCATAACACAATGCAACATTTGTGGTGCCCTTAAGGTATCTCAAGATCCTCTTTACAACACTCTAATACTCAACTCCAAGTTTTGTCATATATCGACTAATCGTTCTCACTGCTTGTACAATGTCTAGTCTGGTACATACCATGGCAAACATCAAACTGCCTATTGTTGATGCATACGGTACTCGAGACATCTCCATCATCTTTTCTTTTGTGCTAGGACTCATCTCAGAGGATAACTTGAAATTAATAGGAAGAGGGATAGAGATTGGCTTACAATCTTGTATGTTGAAATGACACAATATTTTACTGATATAGTTCTTTGGTGAAAGCCAAATCTTCCTATTATTTTTGTCTCGATGAATTTGCATCAGCTAAATCTTGTTTGATGGCCCAATTCTTTCATTTCAAAATCCGTAGCCAATTGAGCCTTAATTTCTTTAATATGGTCATTGTTATGCCTGTTACCAACATTTCGTCAACATATAATAGCAAAATGATGAAATCTATAGAATTTTATGAACTAGAAATTAGAAAAGGGAGATTAATGAGAGAAAAGGAGAATTCTATTCTCTTGATGTTGTTTTTGTACATGGAATACACATTCTTATATAAAAAAATGAAACAAAAATATAAAGAACGAAAAAGGAAACTATACAAATCAAGGAAAAAGAAAATAATGAAGATCTTGTAGAATAGGTAAGGGGATGATATCAAGATCTTGTAGAATAAGCAAGGGAATTATATGGTATCCCAATTTGAATCTTTTCTTAAAGAAATAATGGACCGAGCTCTTAGGTAGGGTTTAGGTCTAAAATAACTCCTTGTTGGACTCCTTGGCCCAATTCTTCTAACATTCTCCCTCAAGTTCGACTAGGTGAGAGATGTACCATCAAGCCTCGTTAAAACCTTATCATGTAAAATCCAGTGGGACAAAAGCATGATGAAGGAAAAAGAGTACCATCACTTGGTGTTGTTTATAGACTTGGTCGAACTTAACACATTCAGTGGTTTGTATGAATTCGGTAATTCGATTCTCTATTGAAGACTTTTGTTGACTTTCGAATTGTGGCTTTTATGAATATATCAGCAAGTTGATCTGAGTTTCTTGTGTAGGTTATGGCAATGATGCCTAGTTTGATATTCTCCCTTATGAAGTGACAGTCTACTTCTATGTGTTTCGTCCTTTCATGAAACACAAAGTTCTTGGCTATGTGAATGGCGGTCTGATTGTTGCAGTGAAGGGAGATGGGGTCAGAGTTCTTGATCCCAAGGTCTTGAAGAATAGATCTGACCCACATCAATTCACAGGTTATGTTGGCCATGCTTCTATACTCTGCCTCTGCGCTGGAGCGAGCTACTACATTTTGCTTCTTGCTCTTCCATATGCCAAGATTTCCACCAACAAAAGTGCAATACCCGATTGTTGACTTGCGATCAGTCTGGCCTCCTGCCCAGTCAGCGTCATAGTAGCCTACAATAATGGTGTCATTGTTGCATTCCATCCATTTTCCTTTTCCAAGGGACCCTTTCAAGTAGCGTAGGATTATTTTGACCATATGTCAATGTTGCCTCCGTGGAGCATGCATGTGTTGATTAACTTATCCGACGGTAAAGCTGAGGTATGGTCATGTGATGGTCAGATAGATGAGCTTTCCAACGATTTTTTGGTATTGGGAGACATTTTCGATCAAATCCCCCTCTTGATGATCCTTAAACTTCTTTTCTATTGGCGTCTTGGCTGGTTTAGCTCCTAATTTACCTGCCTCATTCAAAGATCAAGTGTATACTTTCTTTGGGACAAGAATAGACCGTCACTGGTACAAGAAATTTCTATTCCTAGAAAATATTTTAATTCACCAAAATAATATCAAAGGTTCTTTTTAGAAAATCTTTCGTGTTTTCAATTCCAATTTGATTATCACCTGTTATGATTATGTCATCAACATAGACATATAGAACATTGGTACATGTGTCCCCCTGAATTGAAAATATGGAATGATCTGCCTCACTCATTTGAAATCCATGGAGAATGACGGTATCATGAAGTTTGTGAAACCAGGTTCGTGGAGACTGTTTGAGGCCATAAATTGCCTTCCGGAGCTTACACACCTTGCCTGGTTCCACCAAGTAGCCAGGTGGAGGTTTCATGTATACCTCTTCGTCTAGATTACCTTGGGGAAAGGCGTTTTTTACATCATCTGTCAAAGATTCAATTTACAGTTAAGTGCAAGAGACAATAAGATTCTTAATGTGTGGAGTTTCGCTATTGGGGCGAAAGTCTCAGTGTAGTCGTCTCCATAGGTCTGCGCGAATCCTTTGACAACAAGCCGAGCCTTGTATTGTTCAATGGAACCATCATTGTTGTATTTGAGCTTGTATATCCAACGGCAGCCTACAGCTTTTATGTCTTGTGGCAGCTCAGCAAGATCCCATGTATTGTTTCTTTCGAGGGTGAGATTTCCCCTGTCATCGCATTGTTCCAAGGTTTGTGTTGTTTTGCCTCTTTAAAGCTGTGAGGTTCTGGTTCCTGGTCAATCTTACTTAGAAAAACTTGATGATGAGTAGGTAAGTTACACGTATCACAATAACATTGAATAGGATAAGCAATTGCTAAACCGTTAAAGAAAACACGTTTAGTCCTAAGTCGAGTGCTTCTCCGAGGAAGGACAGTTGAATATTGCTCTTGTTCGATGACATCCTGCGTTGTTGTAGGTTTGTTGAGGTCTGCATGTAAAACGTTAGTATGAGCATCATTGGAGGTTGCATGACCGATGATGTCTCTCTCAGTGGTTTGAGTATCATCGTGAGGTGTTTCTTCATCGATTTCCGCAGGCTCAGCCTCGATGGTTTCCCTAAGTTGGATGGGTGCACCTTCTACTCCTTCGGTTTGAAGAGGCTGATTTGTGATCTCTTCTATGGAGGGTTCCACAGTCTCCTTGGTTGGTGTTTAAACGATCTCCGCGGTGGTTTCTTCCAAGGATGAGTCTATACTAATAGACACACCTTGATTTCTAATGTTAGAGATAATATGACGCATAGTAGAGTTAAGATCATATGAGACCGAGAGGTTTTCTAATTCTTCCTGATGTGGGAAATATCAAGCTATACAAATGCCTAATATCCACTTACCGCAAGTATACAGATCGGTGTAATACAAGGGTCGAACTCTGGGGACTAATGCAACCTAAGCTAAGAACACGACTAAACTAAGACGGGTTGAATAGATGGTGGTGTGAGACAGATTTCTAAAACACTAAAATGGATAATGACAGCGATGAGGTGACGTGAAAAACTTGATAGTTAAGAACACTATGGGTTTGGGGTTACCGGGATTTGCAAGGATGTAACAAACAAAGGATCACAAACCTATCGAACAATCTTGACAACGGGGAATTCATGCTCTGAAATAAGGAATGATTCTGCCAAACCTAAACCTCCTAACCATAATTACGTGCAATCCTACCTTCCAGCAGCGATTAAATCGTGATTACGGTAGCGTTAAGCACGCAATCCTAATTCCTAAGTCGATTAACCGACCGATCAGATTCTCATTAATCAAACTTAATCTACAATCAACTGTTCCAAATTCATAATTTAACCTTCCAGCTAAACACAAATTCCTAGATTACTGAGCGGGTGACACTAGTATAAAACGTTTACGATGTTGATTGTAAAACCGAATATCAAGAAAGTTTTGATAAATCTAAGAATAAACGAATAAATTCAAGCATCCATTACAAATTCGGCTTCTCCCGAGTTTCTCCTTGTGTTTTTCAGTCCCTCTCGTCGCTTATGCATCCTCCTCATTTCCCTAGATCTGCCCCCTCTCCTTCTAATTCAAATTTGAATTCAAAACCGAAGTTGTTGAGAAAAAGGGGGGCCCATGCGGGCTCATTGATCATCTCGTTTTCATACGTATTTCTTGCACGATTTAGGAGACGTTTTTGATAC
>CM071867.1:31966031-31989713 GCA_036759665.1 Gynandropsis gynandra
ATACTACACACGTGCCGTGCACTTGCTGGTAGATTAGGTTATATTTAACTCTGATACGCATCACTCATGCTCTACCCAATCGGGTATCAGTCAACCCGAGCGGGTTAAGGTGTTGGCCCGAGCGGGCTAGGTGTGATTAACCTACCCTATCGGGTTCTCTTCAAGCCCGAGTCGTGTGAATTTTTCTGGAACTTATGCGGACCTTCAGCCCCAGCGAGGCCTCTTCCAAGCCCGAGCGGGCTGTGTTTACTTGCTATTTCTGCTTCTTTCGCTCGATCCTCGGGTGTTCCATTTGGTTCTGTGGCCGTGCACATATTGTATCTTATCACTTAATCACGTTTTTTGGGTGGATTTTCCACAATCACTCGTGTTTGCTTCATGTCTTCGTTTCCTACACAAAACACAAAATGGTAGATGAAATCCTCGAATATACTCAATAACTCGGTAAAGTCCAAGAAATCTAATTAAAACTAAACCTAGGAATCATGAAAATACTATGACGGATTACATGTTATCAAACTCCCCCAGACTTACTCTTTGCTCGTCCTCGAGCAAATCTAGAGTCGAGTACAAAAAGAGTTAAACAACAATGGACACTAGTACAAATACTTCGAAGGATTATCCATCATGCAAAACAATGCGTCACATGAACGTAAGCCTAAGCGTACCTAGTTTAGACTTCTATCAACCGAAAGTCACGAGCCATGCAATCCTACCAATAACCTAAGTCTATTTTATACCCCTAGACAGCGTCCAAACGATCTCCATACCAGTTCCCCTAAGCTTGAGATATCATTAGACTCTTATTCTCGTTCTTATTCTCTTTTCTTCTTTTTTTTATATAGATCCGCGCTTGGTTTCTAGGGCTTCGAAGTCAAAGAGGGATGGCTTTCTACTTAGACCCGGGTTGCCTATGGCACACTCATAAGGTCTTGTAACCTTAGCAAAGTGAAGAGGTGTGTCATTGAAGAACCGTTTTTTTTTTACCAAAGATTACACATCAACTCTAACCCTAAGGACGTAGAATAGCGCCTCAACCCACCACTTAGACCCGAACCATCGATCTCGATGTACTCATGTCAATGTAAACCTGAAATAGTTAGAAACTTATCCAAGGTGATTGATAACACGTAATCCGTCGTAGTATTTACATGATTCTTAGGTTTAGTTTCTACTAGATTTCTTGGACTTTATCGAGTTATTGAGCATATTCGAGGAATTTATCTACATTTCGTGTTTTGTGTAAGAAATGAAGACATGAAGAAAAACACGAATGATAACGGCAATTCCACCCTGAAAACGTGTTTGAATGACAAGATACCTCATGTGCACGGCCATAGATCCAAATGAAACACTCAAGCACCGAGCGAAAGGAGCGGAAACATCAATTGAAGTGTGCACGCTCGTGCTGAGAAGTGTGCCCGAGCGGGTGAAAGTTGTGCACCCGATCGGGCTGCAATTTGAACCAGAAATTCGCCGAGAGTTAGCCTGACTCGGGCGTAATGCCTTCATACGTTGTTGATTTCAAGTTAGGATAAGACTAGATCTATTCTACTGATATTAAGCATGTTTGAAGGAGATTAGAGATTTGTCTAGGCTTGGGAGAGTCAGATTTGAGTCTCGTGAATGAACTTTCGAATGAATTAGGTTAACGAGAATTTGGCCAATCGGTTAATCTATTTAGGAACGATCATTATCGAGGTAGAATTCTCATTGTTCTTAATGCATCTAGAAGTTCCGCATCGATTGATACAAACCGACTTCATGATCCTTAGAAACATCCATTGCATGTTCCGGTTTTCCCGAAGCCCATGGTACTCTATCTTGATGAGTCTAACTTCGTTATCCTTTATTATCTTTACTTTCCCATCTCATAATCTTATATTGATCGATCTTCTTCTCGTGAATTCTTAGTTCTAAGGCTGCACTCAGTCCCTAGAGTTCGACCCTTGTACTACACGAACCGTATACTTGCGGTAGAGTGGTCTTGGAAAAATTAAAACTTCTGATCCCACACATCAGTGACAGCGGAGTATAAGCGTGTGGAATCTAATGATCCATGAAGGGTAAAATATATCAAACAAAGCAAGGGATAAACGGTATACACGGATATATGGATACTTGGTACTGAAACCTAGGAGGTGAATGCAACTATAGATCATGGTTTCAAGCACAACTACTCGACTAATCGGTATCCAAAAGACTTCTTAGCAAACCTAGACTATTGTTCATGATTTGACAAAGTCGCAAAATAATGACTAAAGCTAGAAATATCATACTAGGTGTCCATCACTTTATTCCTAAGAAAATCAACATCTAATCCTAATCATCTAATCCTAGTCACATGCATGTTACTCGACAAGTACTCCCCCAGAATTGAATGAAACATCATCTAGGTGTTCAAGACCTAAGAGAAAATCTCGCACAACAAACTACGGGAAAATAAGGATAGAACGTGTGCACCTTGTGTCTCTTGCTGTCCCGAAGTGGTGATGTGGCTGGACCTTGTACGCGTCTCCTTCTCTATGGATAATATCGACGTCAGAAAACCTGTGAAAAAAATCACACAATCCCAAAAGAAAATAGCTCACCGAGTACATCAATGCAAAAAGAATAAGAATAAGTCCGAAAAATGAGATGAAATGAAAAATATGAAAAAGTCGGGTTGCCTCCCGATAAGCGCTTGTTTAAGGTCTCGAGCCTGACCAAGCTCTACTCATCATATCGAGGTGGGCATCCTCGTTATTGTCTTGCGCGAGGTCAGGTGTGCAGTCTCCTTCCCGTCGGGGTCCCGAATCCTATGGCGCATACTGATGCTTTTTCAATCCTCCAATCGGGTTTAAAATGTTGCTCGGATGGAGGAGAATCTGAAGTCTTGTTGATAAAGAATGCTCCATTAGGCATAAAACTCAGATTCGTCGGACTTCTTGGAAGATCAGTCCGTGCGGTTGTTTTCCCCATAAGCCTGGTTATGTTGCTTTCAAAAGAGGGACCTCTATCGTGCTTAGTGTGCAGCTCGGTGGGGTTGTTATCAGCTTCGTCATTCATCTCTTTCAACTTCACCTTAGGTGCCTTGTCAATGCTTCAATTGTGTGCTGGCCGTTTGATGTAGCTCCTTGACATTTCGGGAGTGTTTATACACAGATCCTCGTCGCATGTATCTTGGGTTGCGCTGGATTCTGCTCGGGTGGTGTGGAAGTCTCGGTCCAGGGGTTCTTTCTTCTTTCTTTTATCCAGCAGCTCGTTTGGGTACTTACATAATCCTTCTCTAGCTGCTATGATGGAAGTTTCACCTTTTTCAAATGTCGAAGGAATGGGCTGATCCACCATTGTCTTGTGATGATTTTGTGGAAACGGAAAACGAGGTGGCCTCGGGGCTGGTTCTACGTACTTCTCCTCTTCCTCCTCGGTTTTCTCCTTGAGCTCGACAAGGACCTCTTCCACTGCTTCTTGCGCTAATTGCTCGAATTGCATCTCCAAATGTCTAAAATGAAATTCAATGCCCTCCATCTTCTTCTTGAGTTTTTCTGTCCCTGCGTTCACTTCCATAATTAAATTGCTTTGATTTTGCTGCTCTTGGATGAAGCGGGCTAACATGGCAGTAATATTGGAGATTGCATCGGGTTGAGTCAGTGGTAGCGCATGTGGCTGATAACTTTGATTATAGGACTGCATCCACGGCTGAAAATTTCCCGGTAGATGTTGCGCATCCAACGCACCGTTGGGGTTCCTATACGAAAAGTTTTTGTGATCTCCCCATCCGGTGTTGTATGTGTCTCCTACAAGCTGATTATTACCCATGTAATTGAATTCCTTGTAACCCCAAATTCATTGGTTCCATGATTGCTCCGGGTAGTGCGGGGGATGTGATTCGGGTAGGAGATGGTAGAGATCCTCTAAGTGCTGCATTGCTTCGCATTTGAGTTAAGGCTCGATAAAGAGAAAATAAAAGTGCAGAAAAAAAAACAAAGACTACAGAAATCTTAATCTAGCGAATTCCTAATCTAGACCGTAATTAGTCCTCAGAAACGGCGCCAAAAACTTGATGTGGGAAATATCAAGCTATAAAAATGCCTAATATACACTTACCGCAAGTATACGGATCGGTGTAATACAAGGGTCGAACTTTGAGGACTAATGCAACCTAAGCTAAGAATACGACTAAACTAAGACAAGTTGAATAGATGGTGGTGTGAGACAGATTTCTAAAACACTAAAATGGATAATGACAACAATGAGGAGACGTGAAAAACTTGATAATTAAGAACACTATGGGTTTCGGGTTACCGGGATTTGCAAGGATGTAACAATCAAATGATCATAAATCTATCGAACTATCTTGACAACGGGGAATTCATGCTCTGAAATAAGGAATGATTTTGCCGAACCTAAACCTCCTAACCATAATTACGTGCAATCCTACCTTCCAGCAACGATTAACTTGTTATTACAGTAGCGTTAAGCATTCAATCCTAATTCCTAAGTCGATTAACCGACCGGTCAGATTCTCATTAATCAAACTTAACCTAAAATCAACTGTTCCAGATTCATAATTTAACCTTCCAGCTAAATACAAATTCCTAGATTACTGAGCGGGAAGCACTAGTATAAAACGTTTACGATGTTGATTGTAGAACCGAATATCAAGAAAGTTTCGATAAATCTAAGCATTAACGAATAAATTCAAGCATCCATTACAAATCCGGCAATCCTAACCCATATCTAGAGGCTTATTCACTCATGGAATCTACTGTAAAACAAGAGAAATAAACCCTAGACATGATAAAGAGTAAGAAATACGATTCATCGATCTTCCCTATCTTGATACCGAAGTCCGGATTGTAGTTTCTCTTCTTCTCCAGCTTCTCCCAAGTTTCTCCTTGTATTTTTCAGTCCCTCTCGTCGCCCGTGCGTCCTCATCCTTGCCTTAGATCCCCCCCTCTCCTTCTAATTCAAGTTTGAATTCCAAACTAAAGTTGTTGAGAAAAAAGGGCCCGCGCGGGCTCATGCTCTACCCGATCGGGTATCAGTCAACCCAGGTGGGTTAAGGTGTCGGCCCGAGCGGGCTAGGTGTGATTAACCTACCCAATCGGGTTCTCTTTTGGCCCGAGTCATGTGAATTTTTCTGGAAGTTCTGCGGACCTTCAGCCTGAGCGAGGCCTCTTCCAAGTCCGAGCGGGCTGTGTTTACTTGTTGTTTCCGCTCCTTTCGCTCGATGCTCGGGTGTTCCATTTTGTTCTGTCACCGTGCACATATTTTATCTTATCACTTAATCACGTTTTCGGGGTGGATTTGCCGTAATCAATCGTGTTTGCTTCATGTTTTCTTTTCCTACACAAAACACGAAATGGTAGATGAAATCCTCGAATATACTCAATAACTCGGTAAAGTCCAAGAAATCTAATTAAAACTAAACCTAGGAATCATGAAAATACTATGACAGATTACATGTTATCACTTCCCAATTTCGTTAGTCGAAGTATCCGATTGATTCATCGAACTTAATATCTCTGGAGATATGCACTCGTTGAGTTGAAGGGCTGTAAAACTTGTATCCTTTCTGAGTAGTATTGTACCCGATGAATATACACTTCGTGCTCCTCGGTTCAAGCTTGTTTTGAAGATTATCTACAAGAAATTCATAGCAAACGCAACCAAATACTCGAAGATGTTCTAGATCAGGTTTGGAGCAATTGAGTACCTCATATGGAGATTAGTCTTGCAAGCACTTTGTGAGAGTTCGATGGATGAGATGGCATGTCGTAATGACATCATCTCCCCAAAAAATTTTTGGAACGTTTCTATGAAACATTATAATGTATGAGACCTCCATAAGGTGGTGGTTCTTCCTTTCAGCAACGCCGTTTTGTTGAGGCGTGTATGCACATGAAGTTTGGTGTATGATGCCCTTCTCAGTAAGAAATTGTTTGAACTTGTGGTTTAAGTACTCATCTCCATTTTCAGATCGTAAGCATTTGGTTTTTGTTTCATATTAAGTCTCAACGTGCCTGTAAAATTGAATGAAGCAGTCATAAACCATGTTCTTTGAATCAAGAAGATAAATCCAAGTAAACTTAGATTTTTCATCTATAAAAGTCACGAAATATTTCTTGTTATCATGAGAGTGATGAGGAGCGGTCCACACATCGGAGTGAATAAGATCAAACGGTTTATTATAGCTAGTAGTAGAAATAGGAAAAACATTACAACAATGCTTTCCTAGAGTACAAGCCTCACATAACGAGTCATCTACTTTAATATTAGGAAACACAAGATTAAGCGCTTTATGATGAGGATATCCTAGTCTTGCATGCCATACACGAGAAGAAAATTCGGTTTTATTAGAACTGAAAGCAGTAAACGCAGAAAAAAGAGGCTCTTGAAGCTTTTCTAAAACATAAAGATCGTTCTTTAAGCTCCCTCCTCCAATGAGTTGTTTTGTCTCAATATCTTGAAGCCAAAAAACAATTAGCATCCAAGCAAACAAGACAACCATAATCTTTAGCAAGTTTATGAACTGAAAGTAAGTTGTTAGAGAAATCCAGAACATAAAGAGTCGTAGATTCTTTTTTAAAAAGTTTTAGGTCACTCGAGCCTTTAATAGGAATGTCTTTTCTATCTGCTATTGTAACATGGCCAAAAGACTTAGAAATAGTGCGAAACATATCTCTATCTTTAATCATGTGAGTTGTAGAACCTGAATCTATAATAATATGATGTTTTCATTTTGAAATAAAGGACATGTTACCATCTTCGGGTTTTTCGTGAGTCATTTTGTGAAAGAGCTACGTGAGAGCTTCCATGGTCATATACTGCTGCTCCAAGGCTTGATGAACAGCTTGTCGACCAGATTCGCGAGAAGAATTGAAGGTTTTTCTCGCGTTTGAGGTGTGGATGTGAAATCCAACAATGGTCCTTCGAATGACATTGTTTCCTGCAATGATCACAATAATATATCTTGCGAGAAGAATATGCGGAACCAGTGTTACCCTTGCTTAAGTAGGCGATATTCGAGGTGCCTTTAAACAAGCGATTCATGCCTTCCTCCTTTTTGATGAGAAGACACACATCATTAAGGCTCGGGAACTCCGTTTGCCTTAGAACTTGCGAGATTAGATCTTGGTAGGATGGATCTAGCGCCGAGAGGAGACAAAACACTTTGTCTTGGTTGTTGCGCCCAAAATTCTCTTTCGAATCTGTTGTTTCCGGCCTGAGATCTTCAAGCTCAGCCCACATATCCTAAAACTTGGCAATAACCTCATTGAAAGGCTACCCATCTTGCCGAATCGTGTGGAGACATGGCCGTAGACGGCTGTGAGTTCACCCCATAGAGCCTTCGGTTTCTTGATATCACCGTATGCTTTGAGAAGTGGCTCCTCCAACGAATTTTGGATGAGAACCAAAGTTATGGATTCGTTTTGAGCCCACTTTGTTCCCCCTGTTTGTGGATTCGAATCACTTACAGCATCGGATGGCTCAATGTGGTTCCACAGACCACAACTTCGTAGATTTGCCTCCACAATTTTCGACCAAAGGTTGTAGTTGTCACCATTAAGGAGAATAGGGATCCTTCTTGTCGAATCCATGATGAAAAACGAAATAAAAGAAATTAAGAAAACTGATTTGCGGAAGAAACACTAGATTAGTACCATATAGAATTTTATGAACTAGGGATTAGAAAAAAGAGATTAATGAGAGAAAATGAGAATTGTATACAGAAAAATGAAGCAAAAACGTAAAGAACGAAAAAGGAAACTATACAAATCAAGGAAAAAGAAAATAATGAAGATCTTGTAGAATAGGTAAAGGAATGATATGAAGATCTTGTAGAATAGGCAAGGGAATGATACGGTGTCTCAATTTGAATCTTTTCTTAAAGAAATAATGGACCGAGCCCTTAGGTAGGGTTTTGGCCTAAAATAACTCCTTGTTGGACTCCTTGGTCCAATTCTTCTAACAAAATCGTGATCACCGAATCTCTTGTTGTACGCGCAATGATTTGCATTCAGTCTATTGTATTTGAGGCTCATTTGAAATAATCAAATCTCTTATACCAACATCTCGGCGCCTGTTTGAGACCGTATAAAGATTTGTTACGCCTGCAAACCAAGTTCTCTTTTCTTTCGTTTGAAAATCCTTCTAGTTGGATCATATATATATATATATATATATATATATCTTCTTTAAGTTCTCCATGAAGAAATGCAGTTTTAACATCTAATTGCTCGAGGTGAATATCCAATGTAGCACACATTGCCAGAACAATTCTAATTGTTGTGAGTCGAACAACAGGTGAGAAAATTTCATTGAAATCGATCCTTTTTTTCTGATAAAATCCTTTTACCACCAGCCTTGCACATTACGTTTCTATTTGATTGTTACAATCTCGTTTTATTTTGAAGATCCATTTGTTTCTAATTGCATTGTTTCCTTGTGGTAAATGAACAATATCCCACGTCTTATTTTTGTTAAGTGTTTCTATCTCTTCTTCCATAGTTGTCATCCACTGAGATGCATCTTTTCCTTGAACTACCTCACGAAATGTGAGTGATTCTTCATCTTCAAATAGAAGACAATAAGCAACATTTCCCTCCCCAATAAAGTCAATCTGTCATAATGGTTTTCTCTTCTCGCGATCTGAACGTCGGAGCTGTGTTTCCGGAATCTTAGTTGATCGGGATTCTTCAATATCTTTAGAAGAATATGGAACTTGTAGGTTCGTTCGATTTTCAACATCAACTCTCATCGTCTCTGATCTTTCCAAAGAACTGCTATCATTTTTCACCTTTTCTTATATATATAAATACAACATCTCTGCTGATAATAACCTTATGGGCAATGGGATCCCACAGACGATACCCCTTCACTCCATCAGAATACACATTTTCTAGATTTTGGATCCATATTAATTGTTTTTGGGTGTTATACATCGCATATGTAGTACATCCAAACATATGAAGGTTGGAATAATCAATTGGCTTTTCCATTCACATCTTCATAGGTGTCTTAAGATCAATTGCGATTGATGGTGACCAATTGATCACATAACAAACGGTCATAACTACTTCGGCCCAAAACGTGTTTGTCAAGCCGACAATTTTCAACATAGTCTTTGTTCTTTCCAACATGGTTCTATTTATTCGCTCTGCTACACCATTTTGTTGAGGTATGTATGCCACCGTGAACTATCTTTTTGTTCCTCTTTTTGACAAAACCGAATAAACTAATCGCCAGTATATTCTGATCTATTGTCTAACCTCAAGCCTATGATCCTTTTTTCGAATTCAAGCTTGATTCGCGCTTTGAAGATTTTGAAAACGTCAAATGCATATGATTTCTTCTTGATAGGGTACACCTAACATCTCTTGGAGTAGTCATCATTGAAATATACAAAGTATCTTGCACCTTCTAGGGATATCTTCGGTGCTTTCCAAATATCAGAATGAATAAAATCCAAGATTGCCTTGCTTCTAGCAGTTTAATTGCTGAATTTGGATATGTGCTGCTTACCTGTAACACAATGCTCATAAAAGAGTAATGTGACCTTTTTGAGCCTCGGGACTCAATCTGCAAGAATCTTCAAGCCTCATTTCGACATTTGACTCAGTTTGTGGTGCGACAAAATCATTGAAACCGCTGTTGAACTTGATTTTATGACATTTGCTTCTCTTTCCTGTAGTGTATTTCCTTTAAGCATGTACAGATTGGACGCTATCTTTTCAGCTTTCAGCACAACCAACACATTCATGACAATTGTCATTATCCCATTCTCTACATAGGTCTTGCACCATATGTCATCTAATTGTCCAATAGACAATAGATTCTTTGTTAAGCCTTCCACGTATCATACCTCTTGAATGGTTCGAACTATACCATCTTTAGTTTTCACCTTGATAGTACCAATGCCAGCGATATTCAAAACATGATCATTTCACATAAACATAAATCCTTCTAAGATAGGTTCATAATCATGGAACCATTCTCTTGGGAAGTCATATGCCATGACGCTTCTGAATCCAAAAGCCATATATCTGAGAAATTTTTTCTGCCTGCGGTAAGTGTGGTTACCTTATTGTACAACACTTCACCATTATGGGCATTTGCAACGTTACCTTGAGGATTTGTTGTTTTTTCTCCATTTTTATTATAATGCCAACAATGTTTCTTCGAATGACCTTTATTTCCACACTAAAAGCATTCAATAACATTCTTACTTCCTTAATTTGATTTGGCAACATATTGACTCACACTTGAACCATGTTCCGTTGATTTTCCTTTGATCGTCACTAAGGTCTCTGCTTGTTGTGAGCCTACCAACATGTCCTACTTGTTTTTTGTGCCTTAGTTCTTCTTCCAGAACAATAGTTGCAACATCGCAAAGACTATATAATCTGTGAGAAGACTCCTAGTCATGTTCACGGTGAGTGAATCATACGAATTTGGTAAACTTTGGAGTAAGATCTCAGCAGACTCTTTTACATCTATTTTGTAACTTATTTTGGAAAGTTTCGAGAATAGCATATTGAGTGTACTTATATGCTCTATCGTGGAAGTAGACTCCGACATGTAGAGAGTGTACAATTTTTTTTCAAGAAGATCTTGTTGTGGAATGATTTTATCTCATATAGCTTTAAGAGATACTTTTAGATCCCTTTTGGAGTCTCCAACTCTTCTACACTATTTAGGATGTCGTGGACGAGACCGAGGTGCAAACTGACGATGACACTTTCATTTATTTTATTCCAGTGCTCATCAGTCATATCCTTCGCCCTTTCCCCAATAGCCGCCAAAAAACCCCTTTCATCAGAACAACCCTCGTCTTTGTTTTCCATGTCGAAAAATTATTCCCTTTGAACTTTTCTATCTCATATTATGTTGACATTTATCAGTATATATCTTATTATAACTCAACCGTTGTATGAACAAATGGTATTAAACCAAGCTCTGATACTACTGTTAGGATCGAAAGTGGATAAAATAATTGTTAGGCAACAAAGTAGAAACGAGAAAAATGAAAAAAATAGGACATCAACGTTTTACGTGGTTCGACAAAATGTCTACATTTACGGGCAAACAGTATAAGGTTTTTACTCACTCTCAAAAAATTACTACACTTCTCTCAAATTGTAAGGAAAAAACACCGATATTTTTGTTTTATAATGAGAAGAAATACTCTGTCAAATAACCAAGAGAAAAACTTTAAGAACTAATAAATAGTTTTTTCTCTCTCTCTTTTTTCTTTTTTCTTCTCATTATTTTATGATTTTGGGATGAGTTTGAACTCTCTAAAAATACTCTTTACATAGGAAAAAATTTCGGACAAAAATTAAATATGAGATCCACCACAATAGTACAGGGCCATCAATTGGGATAGTGGATTTATCCCTTGTATTTTTTTTGTTTTTCCACTTTGACAGATTCTACTGTCATGATTCATGATGGAGAATAGATGTTGGGATGGTGAAGAGTAACACGCATGATTCTGAAAGAGGAAAGGTGATAATGAGATGTAGCTCTGTAGTTGTAGCGTGAGAGATGATTCTCATGACGTAGTAAGATTACTGATGCACTCATTTCATGTAACATGGTCTATATTGATAGCTGATATCATCATCATCAACATCAATGGAAAGCCTGAGCCACAGTGAATCCGTCTTCCAGCTTATTAAAAAAAACCGGCCTTTCCTGAAATGTGAGCACATTATGTGGCCTTTCTGTGTAGGCAAACATCTGCATAAGTGGTTGATCCGGACAAGGCACAGTCCCAACGCGTGGCACATGTGATTCACAAGTATTTCAAAAGCCCGGTTTTAATCTAATGCTGAAACCCCGACTATTAATCACCGAGAAGTGTACGGAACCGGGACTTGTCGGAGAGTTCAGTTGATTTCGAGAACCAGACCTTGATGAGAGTAGATGTGTTTGGTTTGCGTGACGACAAGAGGAAAGTGACCACAAATGTCACATGTTACACACACACAAAACAGAGTGATGGGGACGCACGACGTATCGATATTAATCGATTAGATATTTCATTAGCTGACGTAAGCTCTTCATCCATTTTCAGACATGAAAAATAAACTCCCAGAAAGCAAGGAGAGAGAGAGAAAGATGTCTGACAAATGATGACAATCAATGTTTTCTGAGCAAAAGATATTAAAGGAGCCAACTGGACAGCTGTATCCAATTCCAAAACTGCGTAGCTGTAAAATATGGTCCTTTTTATTCCTCCCAGTCCCCACTCTTTGCATCCATTTATCGTTCAAATCTTTACCATTCTCTCTCTCATTTTCATATTTCATTTAGATGCTTCTTAGGTCTTTTAATCAGTTCTACATTCTTGTTTTTCTTCTAACATTGCCACTTAGAGGTGCCCAATGACAAAGTTTGAAACTTTTAAAGAGTACCTTTGTTGGGTTTACGTACATTGTTTTGATTAGAGAAAATGTATATATTTTAAATTCATACAAAAGATCTTTAGATTTTAGACATAAGAGCATAAATTCTTGTCCTCTTTTGTTGTATATCGAGGATGCCCATCTCTCTCTCTCTCTGAGTGTGGGCCAGCTAAGTTTTTAAAGTCTGGACACAGTAACGGCTACATTTCCCAATTATGTGTGTTCGATTTTGAAGAGTGTGGGGTTTGTCCACTAATGCGTGTCCCGAATCACACGTCGAATCCGACATGGCATTGGATGCCAGCTCATTTGCCTTTATAAACACTGCACCCTTTCCTCTTATCTTCATGCTCCGTTTGTGAGTGTCTGAGAGACAGTGAGCAATCTTGTGTGTCTGCGAGAGACATTGAGAGAAGTGTGTGTGTGTGTGTCTCGCAGGGTTGCTGAAGTATAGTGGGTATGGATTGGTTCGTGTGTATGATGTGTTTGGCGATGTGTGGAGTTGTTTATGGTGCTAAGTTTGAGGATTTGTACCAACCCAGTTGGGCTACTGACCATGTCGTCTACGAAGGAGATACCATCAGGCTCAAGCTCGACAACTTCTCTGGTAATACTTGCTTTAAGCACCCTTGTCCGTGTTCTTACTCTCTCGGTTTTCAAATTCCTCTGATGTTGGTAGTTGAAATGGCTGACTAAATGCTTGATTTCAGGATCTGGGTTTGAATCCAAAAGCAAATACATGTTCGGCAAAGTCTCTATACAGATCAAGCTCGTCGAGGGTGACTCTGCCGGCACCGTCACTGCTTTCTATGTACTCATTCGTTCTTCGTTTTTTCTCTGTTATTTTTTGTCCGTACTCGTATGGGTTTTGCTTAATCTGGACTATGGTAATGTGACAGATGTCTTCGGACGGTCCGAACCACAACGAGTTTGATTTCGAGTTCTTGGGAAACACTACTGGTGAACCGTACTTGTTGCAGACCAACATTTACGTGAACGGTGCTGGGAACAGAGAACAGCGGCTCAACCTTTGGTTTGATCCAACCACTGATTTCCACACTTACTCCATCCTCTGGAATCAACGCATTGTTGTGTAAGTAATAGATGGACCATTGCTCTTGTTATGATTGAATCTTGGATGTGATAATGTCTTGTTTTGAATGGCATTGCTTTCTCACATTGAGTATGAACACTGGAATGAATCAGATTCATGGTTGATGAGACCCCAATAAGAGTTCACAAGAATCTTGAAGACAAAGGGGTTCCATTTGCCAAGGACCAAGCCATGGGAGTGTACAGCTCGATCTGGAACGCGGACGATTGGGCAACGCAAGGTGGTCTCGTGAAGACAGACTGGAGTCATGCCCCTTTTGTGGCTTCCTACAAGGGCTTTGAGATCGATGCTTGTGAATGCCCAACCTCCAATGACCTCGGTAAGTGCAGCAATGGCGGAGGCAATGACAAGAGGTTCTGGTGGGACGAGCCCACGTTGTCTGAACTTAGTCTTCACCAGAGTCACCAACTTGTTTGGGTTCGAGCCAACCACATGATTTACGACTACTGCTTCGACACCACTCGGTTCCCGGTTACACCTCTCGAGTGTCAACACCATCGCCATTTGTAGTGTAGCCCTGTTTAAGTATTTGTCTGAAGGAGAAAACGATCTGATAAAGGAAACATGTACCTCCATGTTTTGATGTTAATAGTTCAATTCTCCACGTTCTTTCTAGCTATGGTGGATAGATTGGAGCAGACGACTATAGATAAGATCAAATAGTATGCAAGATAAAAGGAAATGGAAAAACAAGAAAGACAAAATCTTATTTTAGACTGAAATAATGATTAACTGAACAGATGGCTCAACTTGGAAGTAAAGATAAGGATGAATATAATTCATGGTGAATCTCAGATGATGAAGTAGGATATCAAAATGCCAAGAGAAATCCATTCATTGTGAGCTATCTTCCATCTTCGAGAGTTATGGTGAGCTCATTCTGGGAGCATGATTCTGGCTTGCCAGATGAAGAAGCTCGGCTAGATGGGCAACGCCTGACCACAAAAGCAGGTGGTTTTGGGGACGGAAGGGTGGCAGTTTCACTGCCGAGCATGAAAACAACGTTTGACATGGTAGGGCGGTCGCTAGGATCTTCTTGAACACAAAGCAATCCTACATTGAGGCACTTCAAATATTCCTCAGTTTTGCAAGTTTCCTTTAGAACCGGGTCCAGCAACTCAAGCCCTCTCTCCTCTTTCCAGAGATGCCATGCCTGCAAGTGAAGAGATTTCAGGCAAGTTAGCATTCTCATGTGCAGAGAAGAGACTGCAGTGGATTAAGCAACAACTCACATAGCCCAATAGGCTTAATGATCTTTCTGGTTCATAGAACCCTGTGTTTCTCTTCCCGCTGATAGTCTCGATGACGACCACACCAAAGCTAAAGACGTCTGATTTAAACGAAAAAAGACCATCGAAAGCATATTCTGGGGACATGTAACCACTGCAATACAGAGAAACTGAGAATGTTACCTACATGCCTTAACATTCAAAGTGCCAAAAGAAATAAACAAATCAAATCTTACTAAGTTCCGACAACTCTGTTTGTATTTGCCACAGTTTCTTTGCCTCCAAAGATTCTAGCCAAGCCAAAGTCTGAGATCTTGGGGATCATCTCTTCGTCTAACAGTATGTTACTCGTTTTCAGATCCCTGTGGATGATTCGCAGCCTAGAGTCTTGATGTAGATACAACAGACCTCGGGAGATTCCAAGAATGATCTTGCAACGAATATCCCAGTCCAGCAGCTTGCACAGCGTTCCATCTTGCAAGATCCATAATTTCCCATTATGATTGAACAAGAAAGATTTCTTCAGAAAGACAAGCTTCTACTAACCAAATATGAAGAAATCTAAGCTTTTGTTCGGCATATATTCATATAATAACATCTTTTCTTCTCCAAAAACACAGTATCCGAGCAGTCTGACAAGATTCCTGTGTTGCAGTTTGGCAATCAACACGACTTCATTTTTGAATTCCTCCATTCCTTGTCCAGAGCAGCTCGAAAGCCTCTTCACAGCCATCTCCTGACCATCGGGAAACTTTCCCTGGTAACCCAACAGGTCAGTTTCATTTAAGTTTAAAAGAAAGTGAGATCAAAAGATGAATATTGACCTTGTAAACTGGGCCAAATCCCCCTTGGCCTAGCTTGTTTGCATTTGAGAAGTTAGCTGTTGCAATTAGAATGGTATCAAGGTCAAAGGAAGGAACATCTATGCCTTGTGTCTCTTCCTGTTTGAACCGTCCCGAATCAATCAAATATTTGATCTGTTTCTCACTACCATATAGGTTAACTGCCCTTCGAATGCTTGCATTGTTTACTTCTGCAGGATTTGAAGAACACACACGTATATATATATACATATATATATATATATACACGTTATTTGGATTCCTGCACAGAAATTATATAACAGGTGCAGGGCACATAGAGAAGAATAATATACCTAGTTCCTTATAAACTCTTCTTCTTTGCAAATATAAGTAAGTCACAGTGCTTGACAGAACGATCAGGATTGCTACACTTGAAAATGTCACCGCAACTATCACAGACATGGGCATTTTATACCGCCCTTTTCCACCTTTCAGTTCTGCATGAATGCACATGAAACTTCATTAAACAGACAGTACAATTGACATCAAATTTAAGAGCCAATGAATTAGTATTTGTCACTGTTACCTTGTGTACAGTTCAGGTTGGAGCCATCCCAACGAAAATCTGGATTGCAAAAGCACCGCTTGTTCCCGTCTCCCCTTGCACTGCAAGAAGAGTTAGGCCAATCCTTACAGTCTGTAGAAGATGAGCAAGATGGCTCAGGTGGAGGATCCCATTGTATCTCCACTTCAGTTCCACCTGTGACCATATCTGCATTGCAGTGCCCCGTTAGACGCAAAGGCAAAGATGGCTTTAACTCTAAAATTGTGCCCATCTGATTCCCATCTCTGCAGTTAACTGCATCTTTTGTTTTGATGAGGAACTTTCGGGTATCGGGATTGATGCTTGTGATATTGTAAGAACGGCCTAATGCTTCAAAAACGACTTGCCCAGTTGACATATTGCAGTGGAAACTGAGGTATGTACTGTCACCACATTCATAGCCTGTGCTAAGAGGATAAGGAATCGTATTCGTGCCACAGGCCTTACAATCTCTACTCGTCAACTCTGCAGAATTTACCACGTATTAGGAAGGCCGATCAATCCAATGCAATGCAATTGATTGTATATCAATTGATAAGATCCAAAAACCAAAACAAAAAGTACCTATATCTGGGACTGCTACACGGATATATACGTTATGGCTGCCTAAGTAACCCTCTTTGAGATTGTTGAGGTCCTCTAGCCAAATCCAGCATGCAGCACAGGCCTTGCTGTTGCTTTGACGAGAATCAGCTCCTTGGCATGAATAAGCCTGGCACTGACAGTTGTTCAGGCACTCCGCTCTGCACTCTTGTTCATTGTGTGCGTCGAACTGTGAGTCTGGGCTTCCCACTTCCACCACACTCAGATTCAGAAACATGTCACCCACACCATCCTTACTGCAAATCCTTGAGTCTCTGGAGCATCCACCAGAAAAGTCTCCTTTACTCCATTTTTCTGGGAAAGTAGGCCTAAAACCTGGCAAACATTTGCACATCTGCTCGTTCTTGCTGTTACAGCTACCAAAGTTTCCACAAGCATTGTAGATACTACATCTATCTCTAGGTTCAGCCCAAATCTGTCCCCAGATCCGTTCACTGTCTAACTTAAAGTACTGAGCTTGGCCGGAGGAACTCATAATAAATCTTGTATCAGTATACAAAGATAATGATAGAGGTGGCACAGAAGCATTGTGCACAGTAATAGCTTCAGTGAAATTGGAAAGAAAATAGGAAATGGCGTAAGGCATCTCATCGGACCCAATGAATTTACCTGAAACACCAGTTTTCCAGTATCTCAGTGATCTTTTCCAAACGATGAACTGTTTCTCTTCTTCCTGATCCATCTCGAAGGTGAAGTTGCCTGGTGCTGGATCAGCATTGCTTTTCCATGATGTCAAGGTCATGTTCTCGTCCATTTTCATCCCTGGAAGAAATGTATCAGTAGGATTCTGAAAACTCTGCCAAAGCATTACTTCTGACTCACTTGCTTCATCTCCATCCTTCAACACAAAGTTACCATTATCCATCAGTTGTGCCGTCCTCTGCGCAGAAACAGAGGAGGATTCAAGATTGGTGGCCCAATACACTTTTCCCTTTGAATCAATGGCTTTCAGATTCCCATCTTCAGTGATAGTGAAGATGCCAGAGCGATCTAGAAGCGGAACTTCACGGTTGGCAACCCATACAACAGTTAGTGGATACAAACGGTAATACCATATGCCCACGTACCTCCGACCATCAGAGCTTCCATTAGGAGTAAAGAAGCCAAGCTCGAAGTTCTGACCAGCTGAAACAAGAGTGTCTCCGCGGCTGTCAATGATCAACGACTCGTTCAACGACGTGATGGTGTCTTTAGCAAAGCAATTTAATCGACAAACATTCATGAAAAACATAAAGAAGAAGACAGAGAGTAGCATTTCTCCTACTGACCATGTCACTCATCTGTCCTCTTCATAAGAAATCAAAGGTGACAGAAAGGTTTACCCCGTAATAGATTTTCAACATCAAAGAATGCCCCACCTCGACTAAGAAAAAGTTACTATGGGACGCAGCTAATCATGTTCTCAAGATTTGTATAAAAGAAGTTTCCAAGAAAGCGCCGAAAAAGACTCTCACTTGGCCATCTGAAGCAAGTCGAGAAAGCTGATACGTGCTACTTTACGCACTACAGCCACCGTGCCCAGATATACAATCAACATCTGCAGTTTCAAACATAACGACAATCCACATTTATCACTTTTCTTTAAAAGAAAAATAGAAGCTTTATGTATATAAAACGTCTTAGTGCGCTTGAAAAATGATAAGGATACCTACATTGAATTATTGGGAAAGGGACAGTGGTAGGAATAAGAAGTCAAGGTCGTCGCCCACATTGGTGTTCGAAATAGAGTGGCTCCGTGGACCCTCAACCTTTTCTAACCAACATTTCCGCAATTACTGAGAGATTCGAGAATTTGACATTGACAATGAAGGACTTTTATCTTTGAAAATCTTCTCTTTTAAAGTTCCTGCAAAGCTAAAGACAACACGTTTAGGCGGCAACATTCTTGATTAAACAAAAGGACAACCATGTTCTTCGTGACGCAACTGTTATCACTACCACAAGCAACAATCTTTTGTAGGCTCTGACAAAAGTTCAAGCCGATTTCTCACTACTCTTTTTGTCAACTGAGTTGCCTTTTACTCCAGATGCTCACCCTGACAAAGAAAAAAATGCACTTGGAGATGTGTAACTAGGTTTTGATGCATAAAATTAGCAGCTTTCAGACACAATCAAGAACATTTACGGCACGTGTGATACACATCTAAACATTTCAATTTGGCATACAAACACAAGTTTCCAGAGATCCAAGTTTGACATTGTAGGTAAAACCTCATTCTAGCTCCTAGGCACACCCATCCACACACTTCAAAAGAAGAACTGATATGATCCGGAACTTAAAATTCTAAATAGGTGATGCAAATAAACCAAGACTCCTAATCAACTATAAATGATAAATTTGGCACACTTCAACAGTGAAGATGACCGGTCCTAACCCCTCGAATAACTTGGATTAACAATCTTGATTTGCTAAATGATGTCACAAACTTTTATAAACTAAGGTTTCATAAATCAGAACGAAAACCACAAAGGAAATCACTCCATCCGATAAGTTCTTTGGTTCCAGAAATAACCATGAGCTAAAAGCTCACAAATCACTTAGAGTGAAACTCTAACTCACAAAACTCTATTTATTATCAAACAATTTTGTCTATATACATGCTACAAAATTTTGATTTACATAAATGTAGCACTAAAAATAATACAATAAGATAAGAATGTAAAATTCTAGAGAAGATTATATAGAATCCATATGATTTCAAGATTTTTCATGAATACTAAAATGCAACAGTTATGAGAAGTCTTCATTCTTTGATTGATTATAGACAATTGTTCGACCGATTAGTTTTGGCTTTGATTCGAGCCAATCGTCCGTTGATAAATTCTTTTTAACATATTCTGATCGTTTTTGCCTTTTTTTGGTGTCTCCTCATGATCACATCAAGACTATATAGTAAATGGTGAAAGATATTCGATTGAAGCAGTGCCTTCGGAACATAATAAGCTCATTGTACCAAAATAATTATCCATTGCTTCAAAAAATCGACTTTGAAGCATCCATGGCAGTACGATCACAAAACCGCAACGGTTCTTTCGTCTTCTTGGACTCCAATCGGGCCTATTAAAGGCCCATAAGATGTGCCCAAATAAGGTACACATAATCTTGTTAAAGGTCCATAATGGCACATACGAGTATTTGGTCTCGGCAATGCAGAAAGAGGTGGCAAAGGTCCTCTATTATTTTGTATTTGTCACTGTTTTATTGATGTTTCTTGTCAATGACTGAATGTACCCACGGTTATGAGGTGTTGGTTCTTTGGAGGTTTTGGGGTTAAGTTAATATCCCTCAAACTAGGATTAACGTCTAGACCAAGTTTATTGCGAAGATCATAAAAATGCTATTACAGAAGAGGTTTTGCGAAAATATCAACCACCTGAAGTGATTTAGTGACGATGAATCCTAAAGCGGCCTTTTTACGAATAAAGTGTATGTTTTGATATTTTATGGAGTGCATGATCAATATAAAAATAAAGAACATAAAGGTTATCATAGTATAATGTGGTTGGATGTGTTTGAGAAATTCCAAGATTACCATTGCACGATACTCAGCCTCTTTTGAAGGGCGAGAGACTTTTGGTTGCCGCTTTGCTGATCAAGATACAATGTGGTTTCACTAGGAGTGCATTGCTAGAGAACTATTTTAGTGTATGTATCAGCCAAGATGTAAGAAACCTTACAAGTAACATAATAAATGTTTAAGCAAATTAAAATATGCAACAAAAGGTTTGTGCATTTTATGGAAAAGTTGATTTACTAAGAAAGAGATGTCAGGTCATGTCAATGTAAAGTACTGAAGGGCTTCTAAGATGTTGCGAAAGTAAGTGAGATCATGATAGTCATTAAGTTCACAATTGGATAGTGTTTGTTTGAGAGGAATTGGTGTGGATAGAGGCTTACTTAAGATCATGTATGTTCTATCTAAAATGTCCATAGTGTAATGAGTTTGATGCAGGTTACCGAGATCCTTCATGTGAAACTTGGCACTGAGCTGAGAAATGAGAGATGAAATAATAGAGTCTAAAGTCCTAGTTAGCAACAAATCATCAACATACAATAATAAGACCAAAGTGATATTGTTGTGCTTATAAATGAAAAGGTATGGATCAATCGAGCTACAAGAGAACCCAAGTTCTATGATATAGGCACTAAACTTGTTAAATCAAGCTCATGGAACTTATTCTAACCCGTATATAGCTTTTTTAGACGCTCATGATGAGGAAATTTTGTATTTCACAAAACGTGGTTGTTGTTTCATTTACACAATTTCTTTGAGATCTCCAAGGAAAAAAGGAGTTACTAACATCTAATTGCTTAATGGACTATTTCGTGTGACAACAAGACTAAGAACGACACGTATCGTTGAAGTTTTGACAATAGGACTATATGTATCAGTAAAATCAATCACTTCTTCCTGATTGTAATCTTTTGCTCCCAGTCTTGATTTCAATCAATCTAGGCTACCATTAGATTTGAGTTTTGGTTTAAATATCCATTTACAACCTAAAACATTCACATGCGGTTCAAAAGGAACCAAGTCTCATGTTTTATTCTGATTTAATGAAGTGAGTTCTTGTTGCATGGATGAAAACTAGCCATGATGTCTGAGTGCATACACAATATTCTTGGGTGTAAAATGGATATTAGTGGTAGTGAGTAACACATATATAAGATTAGGTTTAGAAATACTAGACCATGCCCTTGTTTTCATGGAATGTGTTCTTGAAACAGGGGCTTCTGGTGAAGGGTTGTTGGATGAATCTGAAGTAGAACTGTGAATTGACTTTGAATGATGACTTGTGACACATGATTAGTCTAGACTGCTTCCTATAACCGGGTTAGTTTGTTCTAATTAGGGGTATCATTTTAGGTTGATCCGATCCGAAATCAAACGAGCAAAAAATATTAGGTCCATGGCCCGATCTGACGGGCGTCAGGCAGTCCACAAATCGCTATCATTTTAGTTTCTAAAACAAAGGAACAAGGACAAAATATGCGTAGGGAGCAACTAGAGCACAACAGCGAAGGAATATATGAAGAGAGGACGATCAGAGCAGTGAAGAAACAATGACCAAAGCAATAAAGGAATGAAACAACGAATAAATGAACTAACCCGACGAAGATACGAAGAAGTCGATGAAGAAACGAAGCAACCAACAAAGAAACTAAGCAATCGGCAAAGAAACAATGCGGCAAAGACACAAAGGCGAAGAAACGAAGCAAGCCGACGAAGAAATGAAGAAACCGACGATGATCAACGACGAAGAAATAAAGAAACCGAAGGCAAAGAAATGAAACAAACGACGATGAAGAAACGAAGCAAATAATGGAGAAGAAATGCAGTATCCAACGACAAAGAAATGAGGTAATCAACGATGAAGAAAAGAAGAAAAAACAAATCAACGAAAATTTTCTCTCATAGGTAAACGACACGACATAAGAGGAGAAGAAGAAGAGAGGCGTCTCTCTTAGACCTAAATTATTTAGAGACCGACGGGCCGATCCGAAACTTGTGCAGGCTTATTGAAAACTCGAACCCAAAATCCCGAATACAAACGACCCTACAAAATTAAGGTCCGAGTCCACAGGTCGAGCTCAAATTTGATACTCTTAGTTCTCATATAGGGGGAGGGATCTAATAAGTAGACATGATAGATTTATGAGGTGCGGATGGTAGGGAATTTACTTGATGTCGATTCTGCCAAGCATGCAATAGAGGATTGGTATAGTTGGTAGTAAGACCAGGATAAAAAGAGATAAAGGAAACAAACTTTCATTGAAGATAATTTGTCTTATTATGTAGAACGTCTAGTAGGTGGATATAAGCATCTATATCCCTTGTATTTATCGCTATAAAACCAATGAAAACACAATGGAGAAAATGAGGTTCTAGCTTGTGATGAGAGTAAGATCTAAGATAAGGGTAACAAGAGCTACCAAAAATTCTAACAAATGTATAGTCAGGTTCTTTGCCATAGAGCAACTTAAATGGACTCTCATCATCAAGAGTTTTAGATGGTAACACGTTAATAATGTAAAATATGAACGATATTTTATGTTTATTTTTTGTTGTCTTGAGAATTTTTCAAGCAATAGCCTTTATTTATAATAAGTTCTTACATGAACGTGGATTTACAATACCTTT
The DNA here is from genome assembly GCA_036759665.1 of Gynandropsis gynandra. Classification (NCBI taxonomy): domain Eukaryota; kingdom Viridiplantae; phylum Streptophyta; class Magnoliopsida; order Brassicales; family Cleomaceae; genus Gynandropsis; species Gynandropsis gynandra. The sequence goes on from CM071867.1 coordinate 31,988,926, forward strand.
TTCTATACCACTATTAACAAATTTCTAAATGCAAGCTCAACCCATACTTAATCAACTTCTTATATAAAAAACGGAAAATAATAAAGAGAAAAAGCTAAACACACAAGTTATTCCAACATTTTTCCTACTAAATCTCGTTGTGCTTCAGATTTCATGAAGACCTATCATGTGTCAAAGCTCTCGAAATTTGATCCTGCAGAGAGGCTTCGTTAGAATGTCCTTAAATTGCTCATCTATTTTGATGAACTTCAATTTGATCTTCCTTTTTTCTGCATACTCTCGGAAAAAAATGAAATCTTGTATCCATGTGTTTGCTCTGGTTGTGATGAACTATATTTTTTTATCAACGAAATGGTGGACTTGTTGTCCACACACAATATCGATTTACTTACATCCAATTTCATTAACTCAGCTAGCTACCGAGCCAACCATACGGCTTGACAAGCAGCAGTTGCAGCAGCAATATACTCAGTTTCACAACTTGATAAATGATAACATTGAAAGTGTATCATTATTAGGATAGGTTTTTTACACCATTTTCGCATATTTCTTACATCGAGTCTTACTATTCCGATACGATTTCGAGCTTCACACACCCGTTTTGTTGGTTTTCAAGTTTTTAGGTGACAAGGCCTAAATGAGCTCAAAATGAAGGATTCCTGTCAAAAACCACATAATTTGAAGACTTATCTACTCAGAGCCGAGACCGAGCTCCAGAACCCAAAGGAACACCCGAGCAACGAGCGGAAAAGAGAAATATCAAGGACACAAGGGTGCCCGGTCGGGCA
>CM071867.1:32017214-32086763 GCA_036759665.1 Gynandropsis gynandra
CTAGATCACGTGTCTATGCCTTGAGAGAGGGTAGATATCATATTAGGATCGTCTGCCTTAGATAGTTTTGATCATCTCGTTTTCATACGTATTTCTTGCACGATTTAGGAGACGTTTTTGATACATTTGTGATGTTTTACGTATGATTCCGTATCCGTTTTACTTGCTTTCGTGGTTTTCATGTTCTTACAGGTTTTTACGCGTATTTGGACTATTTTGGAGCTAAAGGAACATGCACGGAGCTAAGGAGCAACTTGGGGGATCATCACGGGACAAACGGGACGAGATTGAGCATGGAAAAGCCTCACCCGGTCGGGCACAACCCTTGCACGATCGGGCAAAACCTACGGCCAATTGTGTGGACCATTTAGCACGACTCGGGCAAGCATTTAGGACCATTTTGCCTTGTGCCCGAGCGGGCACACATGCCATGCCCGATCGGGCACCATTCCAGTACCACAGGACGCGCACGAACTGCCCTAGCCGCACCCGAGCGGGTACACTCACTACCCGAGCGGGTAGCGGCCCAAAACTGCTCAAAACTTAAGTAAACTTAACTTAAAACATAAGGGAACTCGTGGGGCAATTTAGGCAACAATTGGACCGACTTAGGAAGCTTAAAAGGAGGCAAAAGGCGTCATTGGAGCAAGCTAACATTGGAGATTAATTCAGTTCGTGATAGAGGAGATTCTTGCAAGGAGACAAGCGAGGAGCATTGGAGATCAAGCCCCGACACTTCGGTTTTGTTTGGTTTTCATGTTCCTTAGACCTTCTACTTTCTTTATGTTTCTTTGCAGATGCATGAGCGAGTAGTTTTTTTGTTCTAGGAGAAGGGATTAGCCCTTGGCTATCCCGGAACCACTTTTGATCTATTTTGAATGCATCTTCCCGTTTTAGTTCATCTATTCTTTATCTGAGTGCTTGAATTTACTTGTGTTTGCGACGGCCGTGTAGATGCATGTGTTAGAGATTAGGAGAAGGATCGAAAGGAGAATTCTAGTCTTGGAAGATCAGGTTTAGAACAATCGAGGTTAGGCCACGAAAGTAGGGTAGCAACGGTTGAGGGTGAACGGATGAATAATAGAGCGTATGGTTTAGTTCAAGGTGTCAGCCACGAAAGTAGAGGGCAGCTTGTCTAGATCACGTGTCTATGCCTCGAGAGAGGGTAGATATCATGTTAGGATCGTCTGCCTTAGATAGCTTTAACAGGGATTGCATGATAGATAGGTTGATCGTGTGTTTCGGTAGTCTTGTGGTGAAACCGAATTCCTAGGACGTTTGTCTCATCGTTAGAACCCAAGTAGTTTAGTTAATTTCAGTATTTCATTCCTTATATCGACACCTAAAATACTACACACGTGCCGTGCACTTGCGGGTAGTTTAGGTTATTTTATTTAACTCTGATAACGCATCAGGTACTTTCCAAAGAGAGGAATATCGAAGAGAACGAGACAGTAGCACTCACCGAGGAATGCAGTGCAATTCTTCAGAACAAGCTGCCGCCAAAGTTGAAGGAACCCGGAAGCTTCTCCATTCCAAGCACAATAGGTAATCTAGATATTGAAAATGCTTTGTGTGATCTAGGAGCAAGCGTGAGCATCATGTCACACTCAGTTTTTAAGCGGATGGACTCCGGGGATCTCAAACCTACAAAGATGCATCTACGCCTCGCAGATCATTCGGTGAGATATCCGGTGGGAATTGTTGAAAACGTTCCCACCAAGGTAGGTAATCTCTTTATTCCCACTGATTATGTTGTACTTGAAATAAAGGAAGATGCTAGGACACCTATTATTCTTGGTACACCGTTCTTAGCTACTGCAGGTTGCATGATAGATGTACAACAAGGAAAGTTGTCCTTTTGTGTTGGAGATGAGACGATCGAATTCAACCTGTCCAGCCCCATGAACGAATCCTCATTCAAGGATTCTCGTTTTACAGTTGATTCACTGGACGAGTTAGAGAAAGACACGCATGATCAAGTAAGTGTTTCCGATCCACTTATGCAATGCCTAACACGAGTTTGCGATAATGCAGGATTTACGGACGAAGGAGCTGAGATGTACAAGAAATTCATGAGTGCTATTGAAGCACTAGGAGACGCCTCATGTGAGGAGACTCCACATGAAACACATGCTGGTTTCGCAGCGGAGAAGACGTCCAAACTAAAGCCCGAACCACCTCCGTTTTCTTTGCGGTATGAGTACATAGAATGCGATAAAACATATCCTGTTGTTTTGAATGCAAACTTGAGTGCAGATGAGATGAGAAAACAACCCACACGCGTAAAGAAACGTAGGAGAGTCAGCTCTTCAATATGTATGCACGGAAATTATACGAAAGACAGCCACGAACCTTCCATCGAAACTCAAAGGAGGCTGCACCCGCACTTGCAAGAGGTAATGGAAAAAGACGTCATAAAACTTTTCAATACAGATACCATTTATCCAACCTCGGGCAGCGGACGAGTGAATCCCGTGCATGACATGCCAAAGAAAGAAGGAGTGACTAAAGGATGGCATGAAAAAAAGACCCTACCTCAGGACTTCCAATCAGGTGATATAGTTCTACTTTTCAATTCTCGTCCTATGCTTTTCTCGGGCAACCTACGTTCTCGTTGGTCTGGTCCTTTTCAGGTACGAGAAGTCTTCACACATGGAGACGTGAAACTATGGAGCGAGACGGGTGACACATTCAAAGCTAATGGACAGCGGCTAAAGCTCTACCAAGCCGCTCAACCGATCGAAAGTGGAAACTCTATTTCCCTTTCTGATCCACCCGTCGCGCACGCATGAGGAATAGAGACGTCAAAGCTTAAAGACGTTAAATAAGCTCTTTCTAGGAGGTAACCCAGCTGTTTGATTTTTTTTCTTAGTTTTTAGTTTGAGACTCGGTTATTCGTTTTCGATTTAAAAAACAAAAAAACAGAAAAAACACATAAAAAATACCAACACAAACGTGCTTCACTTCCCTTACCCTCCATCGGAGCTTCACGTCGAGGACACCGTTCAATTCAAGTCTGGGGGAGCAGCTCACGTTTTTCAGGTGATTTCGTTTCATTTTCTTTCATCTTCCCTTTGACTTTGTAGTTTTTAGGTTATTTTGTGGTTTTTAGTTTGTTTTTGTTTTCATGAGTCAGAGTAGTCCCAGGCACTTGTCCGGTGCCACGTTTTGAGATGAACCCTGAACCTAGGATGCTTAAGAAGTTGGCCTTTTCCGTGAGATTTTGCATGTTTGAGCTAGGTTTTCCCTAAGCGTTAGAGCTTATTAGTCGGCTGAAAAACAATAGGTCATAGTTCTCTCTATCCAGATGGTCACACTTCGTGTAGACGATGCTTTACTTCACTTTTCTATGAGGATTACTATATCGTATGAGATCGAGTTTATTTGCATATTAAGAGCGCACACTAACACTCCGCTGTCGATAGAAATAATACCTAAAATGCATGATCTAAAATCGATATGAGTGCATCGACCTTGATACTCGTTCGGTGGCTCGGGTCTAAGTGGTGGGTTGGCGATCATCTTTCTACGTCCTAAGGGCATGGCACAAATAAAAGCCACCTACTCCGCTGCACTCTTAAACGAGATGCATGAGTATACCGTCATCGGTAGTTTGGGTCTAAGTAGAGGCTGGATCCCTTCAAATCCGACGTCCTAGAAGCCTAGTGTGTATGCAAAGAAAAAAAGAAAAAAAAAGAGAAAAAAAATAAAAAAATAAAAAAAGGAAACGAAAAAAGAAGTCATAAAAAGAAAATAAAAAGATAAAAAAAAGAAAGAAAAAGAAAAAAGAATAAAGAAAGAAAGAAGCTCGGAAAAGAAACAAGTATCCTCGGTTGTCTAGGTTTAGTATTGTTTGAAGTCTTGTTTGGTGGAGAGAGTTACGATGACTTGTTTAGTTTTGCTTTGATTTACTTTCTCATGGGTAGCCTTGGTGAACCTAGGATGAAGACCGAAAACTTAATTAGGCCGAATTTGCTCTCGACGTGCTAGTTGATCGGTTAGGTTCGCTTTAGCGGTATTTCTAGGAGAAGGGGAATTCTCGGATTTTGTACACCCCACATGTTCCACGTTTACGTTTGCTTAAGGACAAGCAAACATTCAAGTCTGGGGGATTTTGATCATCTCGTTTTCATACGTATTTCTTGCACGATTTTAGAGATGTTTATAAAACTAAGCAAAACCACTCTCCTATCAGCTTTGCACCGTCGGCATCCAAAGAATCATAAACCGGAGAAGAGAAATGGAAGCAATGGCCGCTTACAAAAAAATGGAAACAATGGCCGCTTACAAAAATGGAAACTTTCGGTGGTTGGAGCAAAAATGGAAAATTTCGGTTGCTAGAACAAAAGTAAGAAGATCACGGTTGGAACATGAAAAGGAAACATGGTTTATATAAAATAAGAGCAAGTTGGTAGAACAAAATGTAAACTTCCAACCGCCTACACAAAAATTGAAAGATTGCCGCCTAGACTAGAATTGGAAACACCAACCGTCAAAGATAGAAAATGGAAATGGCTGATAGAAAAATTAATGGAAATGCAAGAACAAGAAAGAAGGCAGCAAAAAAAAGAGGAAAAGAAGGAAAAAGGAAAAGGAAATCTTTACTGCGCAAGAGGAAAAGGAAATACAAGCTGATGAAGAAAATAGAAATCGAAAAAATGGAAACTAGTGAAAAAGGAAATTTAACAAAACAAGAAAAAGAACGTGTTGGCTACTAAAACCAAATGGAAATATGGTTAAAGAAGTGGAAGAGGAGCTACATGGCTAGAAAATAAAGAGGAAACGTTGACAATTACACAAGAATGGAAAAACAAGAGATGGAAAAACTCGGAAAAGGAAAATTGCAGCTGCTGTAAGAAATAGAAAATTCCAGCCACTAGAGAGGAAATAAAGGAGACGGCCAAAGAGGAAACCGGTTTCCTTGAACGTTTGTCCCATTCATAAGAACTAGTTTGTTTATTTGCTTTTAGTATTTCTCATTCTTCAAACCATATTTCGTTCGTTAGCAAGTTTGATTCACAGTTAGAGTTTAGGTTGTGTTGCGTAGTCTCTGTGGGATCGATACCTGAAGTACTACACACGTGTCGTGCACTTGCGGGTAGTCTAGGTTATTTATTTAACTTTGAGAACGCATCAATACCAAAAGACGATCAACTCGAAACTTGATGCGCTCAAGAAATGGTATCCAATGTTATTTCCCTGATAGACACCCTTCACACAGTTGGTCCACTTTCTAAATTTAAGGGATTCCTTGTACCATCTCCTTTTGAGCCATTTTTCTTAGTGTAGAAAAATTGAGATGACCAAATTTTGCATGTCATCTCCAAGCATTCTCCTCACCTCGTACCGCCAAACACATCGGTTGTATAATTCTGATGTGAAGAACATATAAATTGTTTGGTGCATGCTTGAAGTTTTCAAGATGACGTTCCTCGCCTCACGAATATGCATTTTCTCACCATTTTTCTGCACCAAATATCCATCCTCATCAAGTTGTCCCACTCTAATAATATTTGTGATCAGCTGAGGAATTAAGAACATGCTAATGAGTACTCTATGTTCGCCAGTCTTACATGCAAACATCACTGTGTCACAACCTTCAAACTTTTCCGCAAAATCATCATGGAACCGTGATACATGAAGTATCAAAAAAATAAAATGCCTAATATTCATTTACCGCAAGAATACGGATCGGTGTAACACTAGGGCCAGACTCTAGGAACTAATGCAATCTAAGCTAAGAATAGAACTAAACTAAGACGACATAAATCGATGGTGATGTGGGGTAAAATATGAGAATGCTAAATGAATTATGACAGCAATGAGGATACTCGAAAGACTTGATAATTAAGAACATTATGGGCTTCGAGTTACCGGAATTGCAAGGGTGCAACGAACAAAAGATTATAAATCAATCAAACTATCTTGATAACGGGAAATTCATGCTCGTAAGTAGAGAATGGTTCTCTCGACACCTAAACTCCCTAACTATAGTAACATGTAATCCTACCTCCCAGCAATGATTAACATGAAATTACGGTAGCATTAAGCATACAATCCTAATTCTTGAGTCGATTAACTGACCAGTCAGATTCTCATTAATCAAACTCAATCAACAATCAATATTTTTGGATTCATAATCTAACATCCCAATTAAACATTAAATCCTAAGTTACTGAGAGACCAACACAAGTATAGAATATTCATAGCGTTGATTGTAGAACCGAAATACAAGAAATTTTGAAAGATCTAAGCGTTAAAGCATAAACATAAGCATCCGTTACAAACCGGTATCCCTAACCCATAGTTAAACGTTTACTCACTCATGGATTCTGCTGTAAAAAAAAGAAAACAACAATAGACATGATAAAGAGTAAGGAATATGATGCCTCGGACTTCCCTATCTCGTCAACGATGTTCCGAAGTCCTCCCCTTGGTCTGAGCAGCTCCTTTCTTTTTATTGGTGGTATCCCTTTTGTTTTCCTTCGCTTTAACCCGTTTTAGGGTTGTTGTCCGACACGCATCCTGCGCGGGCTAAGGTGACCACCTCGCGCGGGCTCCTCATTGTGCCAATCTGAGCGGGCTGACCATTAGCCCGAGCCATGCTATTTCTGCTGGAATGCAGCCCGCATGGGCTAAGGGGATCACCACGCGTAGGTTCATGTCTTTTCATGGGATATGGTCATGTTTTTGCTCCTTCGCTCGATGTTCGGGTATTCTATGAGGTTCCTTGGTCTCAATCTACTCCAAGTGGTTTGTAGCTCCAAGTATGTGCAGTTGACTCCAAGAATTAACATCTTTAAGCTCGATTATGCCCTGTCACCTTAAAACCTGAAAATCAACAAAATGACTAGATAGAGGACATTCATGTCAGTTTTGTAACTCGTACTATGCAAACTATATAGAAATAATCTAAATGTGTAGCCTAATACTAACCCACACTACGTGTTATCAAACCGCATCATCCCTTTCAAAATTTTCCAAATTCGCAAATGCATGTTGATGCCTCATCATGTGGTTGGTCGCCCATGATTCGGTTGGTGTTTTGATCGTTTCATCGTTCTTGTGGTCGACGAATGTGTTGTGGCTAGTGGCAAAGGACGATATTAGTTTATAGTCTCTGACCCAATGGATAATTTTTCACAGGCCCAACTAAGGGTGGTCAATCCGGGTTCGGGTTCGGGTTCCTCGGGTTTCGATTCGGATTCGGGTTCCTCGGGTTTGAAAAATTAGAACCGTATTGAACTCGAATGTTTTCGATCGGGATTCGGTTCGGGTTCGAGTTGTTCGGGTTCAAAAGTATTGGATCCGAAATAACCCGAATTACATTTGGATATTTGAGGTTTTTCGTGTAGTTTGGGTTATTCGGGTTGTTCGGGTTATTCGGGTTCGAGGTTTTCGGGTATTATACATAATTTGGAATTATTCGGTTTTAGAATTCTTTAGATAATTCTTTTTTTAATATAAAAAAATAAAAATATATATAAAAGAAAATATACTAATATTAGTGTTTATATAACTTTTAAAAAAATTAAATTAAATTATTTATTTTCTATTTTTTAAATTAGGTTGTTTGGGTTGTTCGGGTTCAACCCGAACGGGTTCTAAAATTCGAACCCATATGGATTTTTAGGGTAACCCATATACCAACCGATTCGGGTTATTCGGGTCGGCCCGATTCGGATCGATTCGGGTAACTCGGAGCGGTCACCCCTAGGCCCAACATTGGTCTTTGGCCTTATCTTTTCCATGCTCTACACGATTTGAATTAGGATTTTGTTTCCATTTGCCTTGTTTTTTTCTTCCCTATCGTCGATAAGAAGAACAAGGCCACCACTTTTTCTTCCTTATTTCTCCTTCTTCGAAGTGCATCTCATTATTCTTCAATCAAAAAAAGTTTTTGTCTTCCTCCATTACTGGAAAACACTAGTTTGTATCTCTCCCTCACAGCTCAAAGTCGCCGACCACTTTCTCTATAAGGGTTTCAATGGAGATGGACACTTGTTGGATTCGACTCGACACCACCTGCAAAAGTTTTCACCACCTCGACATTGGTCACAGGCTCGCCGAACATTCTGAGGTAAGTTACAATGTTCATAATCCTCATGGTGAAATTATCCTTTGATTCATTATTTTTGAAACAGTTTTCATTGAACTCTTGTTGGAGTTTCTGACCGTTGACTTTTTGAACTCGATATATGCCAACTTGCAATAGACTTATTGATTTCCATTCCTCTAGGGATGTTTCCTTCATAACTAGTGTTGTGTAAATCGTCTAAGGTACAATTTGAATAATCACTGCCAATGGGAATCGATCATTTTGGTAATCTATTGTATTAGGTTCAATGGTTGTCCATAATCTATAGGTTTGAAGGTTGACACGCATTACCAAATGGAGAGGGCACGAGTCGGGTACCTAGATTTTTTAGGATACCTGAACCTGAATCCGGATAAGTAGAGAATTTTGTACTCGAACTCGTGGGATACGAGTACTCGAGGCTCAGATATCTACGTGTATCCAAACTCGTACAATGATAATAGGTGATGGAAGACGGAAAAGACAAGAGTTGAACGCTAATGGTGGGAGATTGAACATTGACAACAAGAGATCGAATGACGAATAATGGACATGAGATCAATCGATGCATGACATACATTAAAAAGATCGATGCACGAGGAACGACGATGACATACAATGCATGAGATATATCAATGAATGGAGATAATAGACAACAACGTGCATGAAACGGAGGATGAATGGTGAACGATGAATGCATGATATGAATGATGAAGGAAGGTGAACGAGAGAGAGGGGGAGCTGAAAGAGAGAGAGAGAGAGGGAAAATGAGTGAGGGATACGATGCATCATCTCTAAAAAGAAAAGGAGGACGCAAAAAGAATTGTTAAACCTAGTTGCAATTTTTTAATTTCCATAAAATAATATGGATATTTTTGTAATTTTATACATTTATTCGGGTACCCGTGTGTACTCGTTTTTTACACAAAAATGACCAAATCCGAGCCCATAGGTATTGTGATTTCATTACCAAACATGAACTCAAACCCGTAAATTCGAGTAATTTTCACGGTTTCGGGACGATTTTCTCAGATAATTTGCCAAGCCCTATTACCATAGATCATTCTTAGTAATTTGTACGTGTTAGCATCGAATACATCAATGTGCTAGAACTCTTCTTGACTACTCGTTCGATTACAATAGTTTCACCAACCATCTGTCATCTGGACCCAAGATGTCATTTTTGTCCCTGAATGCTCAAACGTTGGTCTGATACCAAATTTAAATATGAACAACAATTTATGTTTTTTTTTCTTGAGAATTTATCAAGCATATCCCTTTATTTATAATATGAACGGAGTTTACAATACATGTTTTCATGCCACTAATAACAGATTTCTAAATACTTGCTCAACTCATACTTAGTCAGTTTAATACATACAAATTTCATAAAATAATGAAGAGAAAAAGTACACAAGTTATTCCAACAAATAAGAAATGAGAAGTGAAGAATGCTTTAACCTAGTAAACTAAGTGTACTTGAGCATGGAATAGCATGAAGAGATTTAAGTAAGCCAATCGACGATGCTTTCTCTCTGTGATGCCATTTTGTTCTGGGTGTAAGAGCATGACATGTGTAGCCTGATGCGATAAGAGGATAGATAATGAATGAATATCTTGGTACTGAACTCACCTTTTTCATTTCATTGAAGAATTTTATTCTTGTATTTAGATGCAGTTTAACATGCCTTTCAAAAGTAATAAAAATAGAGAAAAATCCAATATTTAACTTGCATGGATAAAACCAGTAGTATCAATGAAAATCACATAGTATTTAAAACTTTGATAATATGAAACATGGGAGAAATCCCATAAGTCACAATGCAAGAGTTCAAGAGGTTCAGAAGTTCTAAACAGAAAGTTACAAAAAGGAAATATGAGATTTTTAAAAACTCGATATGATTCGCAGAAAGTAGAAGATTTTATGTTGATAGTGATCATAGTGATCATGCCTTTAGACCGAAGTCTTTGAATAACTTCATTATTGCAATGTTCAAATCTCTTATTCCATGTTTCTCTGATACTATCTGTTGTCTGATGGAGAAGAGGGACTGTGGTCCACAGGAATCAGAGACATAAAGACCGTTAACCTTGCGTCTATTTGCCAACATATTTTGTATTTGTTAATTGTTTATCACAACACCATTACAATAAAAAAAGAGCTATACAATATATATGCGGGAATATAACATAAAAAATATCCAACTATTTTATTTTAGCCTATAAAATATGAATTATTATTTTCAACCTAAAAACCCCAAACTTATATTTTTTGTCTTAAAACACTAATTTTAGGATATGATTAATCTGATAAATTTGTGTTTTTTAGACAACACTTAGAAATTCAAAGAGTTCAAATATGATTTAGTGTTTTTGTTTGTGTATGGATACGATTACTTTGATAAGTTTGTGTTTTTTAGACAAAATGTAAAAATTCAAAATTTTTAGGTTCAAAGTAATAATTTGTGGTTTATAGACAAAAATTAAAAAGTTTGGTATTTTCTACACTATATTCCTAAAGTTAGTGTTTTTAAGACAACAAAAAATAAGTTTGGATTTTTTTAGATTAAAGATAATAATTCATATTTTATAGACTAAAATAAAATAGTTTGATATTTTTTATTTAATTCATATTTTATAGACTAAAATAAAATAGTTTGATATTTTTTATGTTATATTCCCTATATCTACAGTAAGTTGTGATACTGGAAGAAGTAATTTTTGTAAGGTTAGGACTACTAAGACATTTTGTAGATGAAGAACACGTATAAAAGATGTTATAATGGAAGAGCGACCATGTGAAATAGTCCAAAGAGAACCATCTCACACCATCACATTTTCTGAGCAATTGTAGGGATGATGATTTATGAGATGGTTCAAGAAGCTGTTCATGTGAGAACTTGCTCCAAAATCAGGATACCATTCCGTACCGTGAATGATTCAAACTTGGAGAGTGATTAGTGCTTGAGGAATGTCATTTAACTGAAAGGAACTTTCAAAGTTATGTCAACAATTTAAGGCGTCATGACTTGATTTACCATATATTTGACATAGAGATCTTGTGATTTCAGGTATATTTGCATATTTTTTTAGGTGAATAAGTTAAGTCACTTGAGTATATTTTGAGTAAATCCACGATCTTTGGATGTAAGTTGGAACGACTTCTTTGATTGTTGAAACAATTTGAACCTCTAGAGTAGAAATAGTTACCTCGTCCAAAATGAGAGTTGTGTGAGGAGTCAGAAGGATAGACGTGGTTATTAGCATTAGCACGAAAAGCCTAGTGATGATAGACTTCAGATTGTTTGTGTGCCTTGTTGGTAATGACAATGATTGTTAATTGGTTGACAATATCCTCATATGTTATGAATGGTTTACAGTGCATGGATGTATGTATGATAGTGTTGAATGTCTCACACTCCTTACTAAGGCCTCGTAAGAACTTGAAGATTTTCATAGACTCGAAAACAGGCTTACCGATGGATATCAAGTGGTTGCATATAGATTTGAAGTCTCTTATGTGCTCTTGTATTGTCTTGTCGTCAAGTGTGATGGTTTGCAAGGAGACAAGTAAATCAAACTCTCGGGATACTGATATTTGATTGAAATATCTAGTCAGAGCTTTTCAGACACCAATGGAAGTGCTAACCCCATAGACTAAGCCAAACACATCTTCAGACAAAGTCCCACACAACCAGATCTAACCAGGTCATATGTTTTTTTAGGAGAAGTATAAAGGGTTTAGTGTTTGGTTAACAATGTTGTCATCTATTGTGGTAATGGTTTGTAAAAGTGTGACAATGTCATCAATGATGAACCCAAGGAGCAATTGTGACTCTAGAAGGGATTCTATTTGGGTTTTCTAAATAAGATAGTTACTATTTGGGAGTTTAAGTGTGATGAAAATTGGAAATGTTGATGTGGACATGAAAAGGAAACGTTTTTTGTTCCTCCATTTGAGAGATACGGATCTTGCATCAAATGTCTGAGGCTCTTCATACCATGAAAACTTTAGAAATTCAAAGGAAAAAGATGATATTCATTTATTTCTCGGATTCCCAATACACATGTTCATCTTGAGATTTTATACATAAAATAAAGGAAAGAAATACGAGAAACATTGTAGAGACAAAATGGCAAAGATTTATAGAGAATATTTCTATGTCATTCTCAATAACCCAAAATGCCAAATTGATTTGTAACAGATATATTTGGAGTGATCCTATTTGTGACAATCATTTGGTTTGAAGTGTGATTTGGCAATGCAAAGAGAGGAAATTATTGGAGTTTGATCATCAAATGTAGAAGTCCTCTATTCTTTTGTATTTGGCACTGTTGTATTGAAGTTTGATGTCATTGGTTGAATATGACCATGGTTATGAGGCGTTGGCTCTTCGAAGGTGTTGAGGTTGGGTAGGTTAATAGTAAATGGTGAAAGATATTTGATTCAAGCAGTGCCTTCAGAACATAATAAGCTCCTAGTACTAGAATGTTAGGATTATGTGGAATTTGCGGAATTAAGATTCGCCTAATTCGAATTAATAATCCTCTTCACTTGTGAGAATCTGTGAGGATGACGAATTATAATAGCTAAGGCACAAAGCACAGTAAATGAAATACACAACCGATTTAACATGAAAAACCTCATCGATGTGAGGAGTAAAAACTATGGGATAGTAGTCCATCCAAAAATCCATTATAATCTATGGTTTTTAGGTTACAACGTCTACACACCTCTATTTTGTATACACGAGGTACAACACCGAGAACCTAAAACATAAACTCCAATATTCCAATATACCAAGTTTAAGCTCAACCTAAGAAGAATATATTATGCGATCTCACCAGAAACAAGTTTGGTCGCACAAATCCATCCTATGCGACATTTGTACAAACAACTCCACCAAAAACTCTATTTCTCATTACTTGACCATTGAAATCAACTGCCCACTAGTGAAGCATTAGAACAATGAGTTTAGATGATTGTTTCCAAATGCAAATCCAATCAGATAACGATCAACTAGTCGATTGTCAGTTTGATCAAAATCACTCACTTTGTTTTTCTTCTCTCGTTTCTCATTCAAGAAAAACCTCTTCATCTTCATTCTCCTCTCCTATCTCGGTCAATAATTTCTCATATTATTAATATATTTATCAGACCACTTGATCAATTATTTTAATTTCAATAATCGATTTGGTTTACTTAAACCAAATCAAACTAATTGGTTTTCTCACATAGGAGAAAAACCAACAAATCCCCCTTCCGGCTATGGAGAGGAAACCTCCATTTCGAAGATTCTCCCACAAGTCTCAAGCTTCATTTTAGACACTGTCTTAGTCATCATATCAATCGGATTATCATCGGTGTGTACTTTCTCAAGTTCAACTTCCTTTGAATCCAAAACATCTCATATATTTAACATTAATGTGTTACGGCCTCGAGTGAAACGTCGAATTCTTTCCAAGATGATGGAAATTTGACTATCACACAACAATAAATTGCTTGAAACAAAGCTCCACAAGGAACTTCTTCATCCACAATAACTCCTTATAATTTTTAGTTGCAGCAATGAACTCAGCCTCAATGATAGAAAGTGGTACACATTTTTGCAATTTTGATTGCCAAATCATAAATCCACATGCGAATGTTACCAAGTAACTCGATGTAGATCTTCAAGAATCAATATCTCTGACCATATCAACATCAGTGTAAGTGATCAACAAACGTTTTTCACCTCCAAACGTAAGTCTCCAATCGAAAGTCCTACAAAGATATCTCAAAATCCATTTCATTGAAATTAAACAATTAATAGTACCGCCGGCTTGAGCAATATCTGTCCTTGTACAAACCATATCATACATCAAACAACCTACTGCAAAGGCACACGAAACACGACTCATGTCTTCTTTCTTTGATTTTATGCTCGGACATTGTTGACTGTACAATCTAAAGTGTGAAACGAGAGGTGAACTCAAGCTTTAGATTTCTCCGTAGTGAATCGTTTAAGTACTCTCCATGTACTTCTACTGCGGTAGACGCAACATCTTTCGAATTTTGTCCCGAGTAATTCTTATCCCGAAAATTTGCTTTGTCGATCACAAATTCTTCATATCAAAGAACTGACCAAGTTGCTTCTTCAACTCATTTATATTCTTCATTTTCTTGTCTACAATCAACATATCATCCACATAAAGCAACAAGATAATAAAATCATCATCAAAGAATTTTTGCATAAAAACACAATGATCAGAAGTAGTCTTATGATAACCATACTCCCCCATAACTAACTCAAACTTCTTATATCATTGTCTTCGTGCTTGCTTCAACCCATTAAGACTTTTCTTCAAGCGACACACATAATCCTCTTTGCCCCTCTTTACAAAGCCTTCTGATTGAACCATGTAAATATCTTCCTCCAAATCTCCATGAAGAAAAGTCGTCTTCACATCCATTTGTTCCACCTCTAATCAAGACTAATAGCTAATCCAAGAACAACCCGAATAGAAGACATTTTCACAACTGGAGAAAATATTTCATCAAAGTCAATTTCTTTCTTTTGACTGAAGCCTTTTACAACAAATCTTGCCTCGAATCGTGGATACAAACTGTGATCTTCATGCTTAACCCTGGAAACCCATTTGTTAAGCAATGCTCGTTTATCCTTAGGCAACTTCACAAACTCAAACATGTGATTTTAATACAAAGGATCCATCTCGTTATTCATGACCTTCAACCACTCATCTTTGTGTTCATTATTAACAGCTTCATCAAAACAATCTAGTTCTCCCCCTTTAGTGAGTAACACATATTCACAAGGATCATATCTCGTTGATGGTAACCTCTTTCTTACTGACTTCTAAGAATAGGTGAATTCTCCAAATTTGGTGTTTCAATATGATCATCATCGCTTACACCACCATCATCTTGTATGGTAGCATATGTACCAGATGTATCAATTCTAACCTCATCTGCAATAGATTCCTGAACTGATGTTCACGAACCCATTTCCGAGTCGATCAAACCATGGATACTTTGAGCTAGACTTTTACATTCATCAATGTCTTTAATGGTTTGATCCTCCATGAGCACAACATCTATGCTTCTTACGAGCTTCTTTTCAACTAGACCATAAAGTTTGAATCTGGGATCATCCTGACATACCCGATGGACACACATTTTTTTAGCTTTTGTATCAAGCTTCGACCTCTCATCCTTGGGAACATGTACAAATGCCTTACACCATAAGACTTTCAAATGAATATAAGAAA
Organism: Gynandropsis gynandra; assembly: GCA_036759665.1. Lineage (NCBI taxonomy): Eukaryota > Viridiplantae > Streptophyta > Magnoliopsida > Brassicales > Cleomaceae > Gynandropsis > Gynandropsis gynandra. The sequence continues at coordinate 32,032,564 of CM071867.1, forward strand.
CACAATCCAAACCCTCTCTAGAACATCACTCCACAATGGAGCGTTAGGTGATAAGTTCAATACATGAACAATTGTGCTCAAAGCTTCACCCTAGAAGATATTCGGTAAGCCTGACTGAGAATCAAACATCCAACTCTTTCCATGATCGTTTTGTCCATCCTTTCAGCCAACTAATTCAATTGCGACGTCTTTAGTGCATCTTGACTAGAATATTCACATATATTATCACTTCGGATACACTTTAGTTTCTTTCCAATTGTCTTTCAACCAATGCTTGAAATTTATTAAATATAATCAAAACTTGATATTTGACTTCATTGTATAAGCCCACAATTTTTTTTAGTGATCATCAAAAAAATATGACAAAATAGAATGCATGACTGAGAGATTTTTTTCTTCAGTGAACCACACACATCTGAATGCACCAAATCAAGTACCTCATTCTTTCTCGAAGGGGTAACGAATTTGAACAAAACTCTGTGTTGTTTTTATAGCAAAACAATGACCATAATGAATCACAGAAATCTTCTGAAGAACATTCTTCTTAGACAACATAAATATTCTCTATCACTCATGTGATCGAGTCTCTTATATCATAACTCTACGACATCATCATTCTCCAACGCATTCTTTAAGGCATTAAATAAAATGATGAAGACTTGGTACCTCGAGCCACAACCATGGAACCTTTGATAAGTTTCCACTGACCACCAATAAATGTGCTACAAAAAACCCTCATCATCAATTCGAGATCAAGTTCAATCGAACATCTGGAACATGCTTAACACCCTTAAATATAAGTTTAGTATCAAGACTAGTATCCAAGCAAACATCTCCAATGCTAACAACTTGAGCTATACCATCATTTCATATCTTAGTGGAACCAGAGTTACCTGGGGTATATGTAACAAGGAACTCATGTCTTGATGTAGCATGAATGGAAGCTCCACTGTCAATGACCCAATTAGTCTAATGGCATGTGAGATTTATCACATCTTCATCAATCACTATGAGGAACTCTTCTCTTGCAACCGTAACTCGTTCCTTTTCTTCTTCATGTTGCTTCCCTTTCTTGTTTTCTTTCTTCATTTTCCAACAATCTTTCGTCGTGTGCCCTTTTTTATGACAACAATGACACTCCGTATTCACAAATTTATTCAATTTGCTTCTACTCTTCTTCTTTTCATTCATATCTCGATTCTGACTCCTCCACATTAATAGAGTAACAAGAAAATCTGAACCCAAGGAACCACCTTATGATTGTCTTTGTATTTCCTTATTCAAGATATTGTTCTTGGCATACTCCATGGAGATAACACCATCTTAATTAGACAAATACATCTTGAACGTCTCCCATGAATCCGAAAGAGTACTGAGAAGCCACAAACTCTAAACTTCATCATCAAAGGTTATCCCAAAATCAGACAATTGATTCAACATACCCTGATACACATTCAAATGATATGTCACCGGAGAACCTTCAAACTACATAAAATCGACTAACTTCTTGATCAAATAAAGCTTGCAATTTCCAATATTCTGAGCAAACAACTGCTCAAGTTTATTCCACAAAGAGTGAGCATTTGTCTCACTTGTCACTTGATTCAAAACATTATCTTCCACCGACTGCCTTATCAATGCACAAACCTATCTATGAAGCAACAACCACTGCTCATCGGTTTTATTCTCAATTTTCTATTTAACAATCAATGGTAGATGATACTCCTTCACATATAGTAAATCTTACATCTTACCTTTTCACACTTGATAGTTTAAACCGTTTAAACTGATCATTTTGCCTGAATTTGCCTCCATCATTCAACACAAGACCAAACAACAATCAAGACGCTCTGATACCACTTGTTGAAAATTATGTAGAATTTGCGAAATTACAATTCGAATCAAGAATCCCCTTCACTTGTGAGAATCTGTGAGGATGGAAAATTGTGATAACAAATGCACATAATACGTAAATGAAATGCACAACTAATTTAACGTAGAAAACCCGTTCGCTGTGAGGAGTAAAAAGCCACGAGATCAATAGTTTTTTTGGGTTACAACGTCTATACACCTCTCTTTTGTATATAAGAGGTACAACATTGAGATCCTAGAACATAAACTCCAATATTTTGATCTCGATACACAAGAGAGAACCCAACAACGAGCTCTAAACTTAGGCAACAAAAACCAACACTCCTATATTGTGATTCCGTCAACCAAATTAAATTTTCACCACACAAATCCAAAAATATAATAGTTAGGAACAAGCGTGCGATCTCACCGGAAACAAGATCTGGTCACGCAAACCCGTTCTTTCCAAAACTTATACAAACAACTCCACCCAAAAATCTATTTCTCAAATCTGACCTTTGAAATCAAATTTTCACCTGTATGAAGTTAGAAAAATGAGTCGAGATGTTGCCTCAGTCAACGATCAACTAACCGATCGTCAATTTGATCAAAACCACTCATTATGTTTTTCGTCTCTCTTCCTCATTATTTAAAAAAAACATCTCTATCCTTCTATCTTGATCAATAATATATTATATCATTAATATATTCATCGAATCATTTTGATCAATTATTTTGATTTTCAATATTTGATTTGGTTTACTTGAACCTAACCAAACCAATCAATCGGTTCCTCGTAGGAGGAAAACCAATACAGAAGAATCATTCTTACTTTAAAACAACTACTTTGAAGCATCCATGGCAGTACAATGACAGAACCGCAACGGTTCTTTCGTCGTCTTCGACTCCAATCGGGCTTACAGCCCGTAAATGTGACCCATAAAAGGTACAAATAAGCCTTTAAAAGCCCATAATGGCACATACGGGTATCCGGTAGAGGATTCGGTTTAATCCTGACAAGCCGGTCCGGTTCAAAAAAATATGTGAGAACGAGAATTATTCTCATAGGAGAAAATCAGAGTTGTTGACAATATTCAGATACGTGTGTATTTTTTTTATTTCAACAAGACTTCGTCGTTAGGGTTAAGCGTGGCTTCGCCTCAAAGTCTTTCGTTGAACAAATTTCATCCATTTTTAGCTGATTCCGATAACTAATCTGGCTTCCGTGCTCTGGTAAAATTCTTTCCCAACTTTCTCGTTCGATTTCTGCTGAATTCGTTGTTCTGTTGATTCTGTGTTGTTTCTTGCGAATTTTGTGTTGTCTATGCAATTGGAATGCATCGTTTCCGTTTAATAAGCGATTCTTATTTGGGGGTTTGGTTTCTCGAGCTGGTTCTGGCGTCTTATCCTCTTGTTTGGTTGCTGATCAGATTTTGTATGTTTGTTTCTCTTCCATCAGATGAGCAACTTGTTTGTATGTGGGAGAACTGGGTTTTCTTACGTCAAAGCAATTCTTTTTCACTCTGGCCGCTACTTCAAAGCCTCAGTCTCGCACCTCTAAACGGGTGTGGGGTGGTCTCGAGGTGGTGACTTCACTATACCTTCCTAGGAAATCTGTATCATCGACAATTTGGAGGCTCCTTCGTATTTCGGAGGGTCTGTCCCTTGATTACGGCTAAGGTGGTCACAGCACACGAACCTTAAAGTTGGAAGGAAGCTTCTGTTCTTGCAAACCGAAACTTGATTTTGTTGTTCCTATTTTGTGGATGTTAACTAGAGAAAGAACTGTTCTGGTGTTGTTTTCCTTTTAATCTTCTCTACTGGTCAATTGGCCCCTATTCCGAGATGTAGTGGCTGTTGTTAAACGAGACAAAATGGTCAGATTTTCGTGCTTCAACACACATGCCAATCGCCATAGATCCAAGGTGAGTAGAAGCATTGCTGGTTATTGTGGTTTAAGACTTCTCTGTATAATCTATTTTCTTCATGATATCCTTTGTTCCATGAGAAGTTGTTAATATGTATTTCTTTTACGACAATGTAGAAAACCTTGGATAATTCCTCTAAGCGAGTCAAAGAATATGGATTTACTTCTAAAAGCTTGATTTCTGTCATATATGGGAGAAGCAATGCTTCTGGTAATGCAATCGGAAAGCCCACTGGTTCTACAGCTCTTGATCGTGGGTGGAAGTCTGAGGAAATTAAAGCCAACGTTAACCTTGAGCATGATATTGAGACACATCAGGTAATGCATCTAAAAAAAAGTCAGTCTCATGGAGATGTATTCTACTTGAATGGGAGAGATGCCACAGAGAATGACACAGATGATGGGGTAGACCACATGACATCTCCAGATTCTGTTGAACAAAATGGTTTTATAGAACCTGGTAGTAGCAAGCTTGTAGAAGGAAGCCCATCGGGTCTATATCAGAAAGCTCCTCTAAATTCAGTTTCTATTCTCGATAGTTCAGATCAAGCCTTAAATGGATCGATTTTCTCTGTTGGAGATCCTCATCATGCCGATAAAGACATCCGTCAATTGGAAGATTCATCTTATTCCGGTGAACGAGTGGATGATTCAAATGGCCATTCGCCTCGCACTTCACCAATGATGGTGAGATCGAGTTCGATGCCTAATATCGCTGGAAGATCTTCTCCTTTAAAATATTCCTCTGTGCACTTTAGATCTTCTGATGACGTACGGGTCCTAGACATGTGGCAGAAGGAAAAGTCATTCCTTGAGACTGATACAGAGGCGATGCTAGAGCAAGATCGGGACCATGGTATGCATAAATCGGGAGGTAACAATGTGGAAAGTTTCATTGATGATGGCTATGATGGGTATGGTTATTCTTCCTTAGCAAAAGATTGGATAGTTCCAGTTATAGATGAGCCGAAATTAAGAGTAATTCTTCAGGGAGAATCATCGAAGCAGCAACTAGAATTCTCAAGCAAGGATTTTAAAATAAAGCGCATAGAGGAGTGGGTTAATGACCTTCAACATGTCAGTTTGCCTGATGAAGCCGATGAATCTCCAGAATACGATGATGAGACTCCTAGGGAACCAATTGTGTTGAGTGGGTCAACTGCTAAAGTTGATCTGAAGTTAAATCCTGGAATGGAAGTTGCGAAAAAGTATATATCTTCTTTAAGTGCTTCTTCCACCACAGCACAGCTGGTTAATCATGGCCTGGTCGTGATTCCATTCCTCAGTGCATTTGTTGGTCTGAGAGTGCTCAATCTATCAGGAAATGCTATAGGTTATACTTCTTTTCGTCCTTCATACTCTTTCTGTTTTCGGAGATTGTTTCCTAATCTTTCTACAATCTGCAGTTAGGATAACTGCCGGTGCTCTTCCGCGGGGACTTCATGTGCTGAATTTGTCCAAAAACAGTATATCAACTATCGAGGGTCTCCGAGAGCTCACCCGGCTTCGTGTATTAGACCTGAGCTACAACCGAATTCTAAGGATTGGTCATGGTAGGACTCCATTTTCTCATCCATTTTTCTATAGTTATCATGTATAGTGTCTCAGAAGTATTTCACTTTCTGGTGTCAACATAGGTCTGGCTTCTTGTTCCTCTCTGAAGGAACTATACCTAGCTGGGAACAAAATCAGTGAAGTAGAGGGTCTCCATCGTCTCTTAAAACTGATCGTGTTGGATTTGCGCTTCAACAAGATCTCAACCGCCAAATGTCTAGGCCAGCTCGCTGCGAACTACAATTCTCTTCAGGCGATTAGCTTAGAAGGTAATCCTGCCCAGAAGAACGTGGGAGACGAGCAACTGAAAAAGTACCTGTTGGGGCTCCTCCCGAACTTGGCATACTTCAACAGGCATGCCATCAAGGATGCGTCAGACCGTCGTCTCGGAGTGAGCACTCATCAGTTAGAGCGAGGGCACAGATCAGAGCTCAAGAACAGCAGCAGGAAGAGTAGCCTGGGTGCAGCCAACGTCAATAAGCCCTCAGCATCTGTGACAGCCCGTAGGACTCAGGCTGGGGCTTTGCAGAAGAGGTCCAAGGACAGAAGCAACCGTCTTCCACCAGCAGGACAAAAAGGGTCCGCAGCTGCTGCTGCTGTGCATCGGAATCGTTACGCAGCGATCGACAGTAGATTATCTAGCCTGAGATCTGATCTCTCGATGCGAAGGAGTCGGAGTGAAGGGACTCTGGGAGCTTTCTGAGGCCATGTCATATGAAATCTGATAGGAGGTGAACCTCTTTTTGTTTTCTATGCGGGTTCTTGTTGTGTTTTCGTCCCAAACATTTTACAAGCTTGATTCTTATGCTTGCTTCTCAATGATGTCTGAAACCATGTTGATTCTTTTGGTAAGTCTGCATCTCTTGATATATTAGTGTGGTCTGACGTGGTCCACTGTTGCGCTTGGTGGGTCTGACTCAGGCATTATTAGGGTAGTTATATATATATATATATATATATATATACACACGATGAAATTGAAATGTGTTTGTGCATACGGGCTTTCATTGTCAATTTAAGTATGGAATCTAAACTACCATCAGTAGCACCAAGGTTCCTTCTTATGCAAGAACAATGTTATTGATACTTCCATGTGGATGAAGACTCAATAAGAGCTTATAACCGAAGAACTAAACCGCGATGACGATCAAGAGTACAATTGTTTTTATATGAATTTTCTCTCAATAATATTTTTATATCTACTGTGAATTCGATAGGATCCGGTAGTAAGTAGAACATGCCGACGAAACAGAGTGAAGTAAGTAGAGAACATGACGAAGTAACAGAGTGATCAACAAGAACCCGCCATTGGTCTGTATTTTTCTTCTATAATGATGTAAATTGAATTCGCTTGAGAAAAGAAAGGACAGGCTTATTGAATTAGAGGCTATTTTAGTTGTTCAAAGTAAGATTGTTGACTAGTCTTCCTACGCTTGGGCAAAGAGTTTACAGTTGTGGTGCTCTTGTTGTCACTTTCAGAGCTTGAAAACTGCTGGTCAAGCACATTGACGACAGTATCTTTGCTTCCCTCCAGTTCTCCCTCATTCACTCTCTTTTGCATCTCATTGTAACACTCCATCAGCTTTTCCTGTAATAGATCTCACATGGGGTAACTAATAAGATGGAACCAGAAGCTAACACAAAACGAATCCATTACCTTATTTACATATGTACACTGAGCGACAGTGTTACTGAAACATGGGAATTGCAGTGGAAACAGCTCTGTAGAAGCGACCAGAAGAGCCGCAGCCGACACCACTGATGGCTTGAACTCGAGGAACTTGGTATCTGCAACAACAGAGATCCAAGAAACAAAAAGGGTTCATCTCTTGTTAGCGTTACACCGATTATCAGAGAACAAGACACCATTGTTTCAATATCATACCATTTTGAAGATTGAAGATAAGATCATGGGCGCGAGCTTTGAGGGCATGTCTTGAGGAAGTTTCGTTGGACTGAAAGAGATCAAGAAAGAAAGAAGAGAAGGAGAAGGGAGTGATTGAGCGCATTCTCCAGTTGAGAGCTCCCAATATCACATTCTCCATTCTCTCCATCGTCTGTGTATCGAATATTACACCTCCCTCGCCCTGCACATACACGTTCAAATTCCACATTATTCTCTGAATTTGCTTTCTGCATATTATACAAAAGAATCACTCTTTCAGATTCTCAGTATCTGTTTTATACCGGAAGATGAGATACTGAGCTCTCTGGTTTCCTCATCTTGGCAGCTAAAGAGACGCAAGAGAGAGATATCAGCCTCAGAATCCATGGCTTCGATTGCTGCAAACTTATATTAAAATTCATATGCCACCACAATGCAACTAACCACACATCAACAGAAGGTGTCGGAAGATTCTTTACCGGAATTTCTTGGAAGGACAAGAACCTGTCAAGGTAATTTACCGCCAGATACGTCAGAGAAGGGTCGTGGAAGTTTCTAGAATACTGCACACGAAAATGGTCTCAGTCAGAAAAATACAAGAGGAAATGAAAAGTGGGTAATTATGAAATGATCAAAGCAAACCTGGATGATGAAAGAGATGGCCTGACGTCGATTAGAGAGGTGAGAAGCAGAGGCCTTGACTCCATGGAAGTATTGAGAGGAAGGCATGTGTTGGGATTCGATGAGGAAGAGAGAAGAGGGCAAAGTATCGAATGTATCGTTGGAGTTATGGAGGAGAGAGTGTGAAAGAGGGTGTTCTAGATGAAACTCCATTGATGATTCTCTCTGAAGCAGATGAATTGATGATGTTCGTCTTCTTCTTTATAAGTTTAAGGAAGAAGATTGAGAGAGAGAGAGAGATAAAGAGAGACGTTGTCTTTATTGCATAAATGAAATCAGGGTTTGGTCTTTTGAGGGAGGAACATCACTTGGACTTCCTTATCTCTCCTCCTTTTTATTTATAACTCATCTCATCATATGATTTCTTTACAATTATTCAATTAATTTTATGGTCAAGAATCTACTCAAATCCATGCTGAATACCCAACAGAGGAAATAATCGATCTTCTATGTAATAGTTACATACGTAATTTTTTAACATATATGAAAGCTTATCTAAAATATTCACCTTGGATTGTTTTACCTTTTGTCTTTGTATTTACCTTTTCTCTTTCTATTAAATTTGTAGATATCAATGCTTTGTGCAAGGTTTTTAAATTTCCCAATGGATTGTTTTAACTCAACTTATAAATCTTAAGTCAATGAGGAAAATGCCATGCGAATAAGCCGATTTGAAATGTATATATAATTTATATAGTGTTACAAAATAAAATAAAGCGTAATTGTGGTGCAAAAACAAGAATATTAAAAGTTGTATGACATAAAGAGGAACAAGAAGGTTCAAAGTTAATAATGGAACATAACACCCAAATTTCTTAAGTGTCACCTACTTTTGTTTGAAAGGATATCGTCCTCTTACACATTTAATTATAATTATGAAACTTTGTATTATGTCTCACCATATATTTAACCCTTGAGTCCCCCACATGGAATCCGAAACATTTATACTTTGCCTTTTTCTTTTTATTTTTCCCTTATTTACAAACACTAAAATTGTTTTACTTTAAGTTAATACGAAGTTTCTCTCTACTTCGACATCGTTCTTGATTCACTTTATTCAAGCGTTATATATATATATATATATATGCATACTTCATACAATTATAGATGCGTGAGTTATACGAACCAATCATATGGCAGTATCTTAATTCCTGTATACGAAGTCATATATGTCGAGTATATATATATACACATCATCGATCCAAATGTGAATATGGAGAGTAAGACGTGTTAAGCAATTATTGGATTGTTATTACTAATATTATCATGTGGATTTTAACAATATATATGTGCGTGTGTGATAATTTGCGTTGACCAGTCATCGAAATCCCGCGAGTCTCCATCATTATACAAGGACTTTATATTGAACCCATCATGTGGACATGTAATATATATTTAATTTGTGTGTGTATATATATATATATAAGTGTAGGAGCTTCTAATGTTCATTAGACCAATAAAATCATACATTGGACAATTAGAATCCGATGATCGCTTGGTGAGAATTTTTGTCACTGGAATCTTAAGCTTTTTTTTATACATTATTTTAAAAATGGCGGATATAGAACATCATAAACGGGCACTTTTAAAACACCCATTTGGAAATCTAAAGGAATTGTGCAGTCCAGTATGTGGTTTATTTTACTGGTAACAACATTTTTTAATGAAATACTTACAACAACACTGATTATATTTTGTTTTCGAAAATTTTGTATATATTTTTCCTTTTAAGAAGTTTTGATAGATTATAAATTATGGAATTGCATCAAATTTATGATACAAGCATTACGATAATAGTTGTAGGATTAGTTTCACTATGTATACCTACGGACAAGACGTTAGTGTTAGAGAACGTGTATTATGTTTCAAAATTGGTTTTGGAACATAGTTTATATTTCTATATTCGATAGATTTCGATTTAAAACCATCTTTCAAATTTGTTCAATCTTTTATGGTAATGAATTTTTTTGCAAGTGATTATTTACACCATGACGTTTATGTATTACGTGATGAAAAAGTTGATATAATTAACATGCATATTTCTGGTCAAAAGAGGAAAATGGATGATTGTTTGAATCAGACTTTCTTTTGACATTATAGACTCGATCATATTGGAGAGAAACAGATTCACTCGTTGCATAGGTAAGATGACTTATTTCTTATAGAAAACGATGTATAGTCACTATAGGAAACCAAAATTTGGTTGTCCAAACAGTTCTTTATGAAGGACGCGGGAGAGGCGGTCTACATTCTCGGAATAAGGATCTATAGAGATATATCCAAGAGGTTGTTTAAACTCTCCAATCCATGTACATCGATACCATCATGCGATGGTATAACATCGAAAATTCTAAGAAGGGTTATCTTTCGATAGGCACTAGGATTTTTCTTTTTCGAGAGGATTGTCCTAAAATCCAGGATGAAAATGAACGCATGAGTGAGATCATATACGCTAATGCAGTGGGATATATCACGTTTACCATGATATGTACACACCTTGATGTGGTCTTCACACTAAGTGTAGCGTGTCGGTATCATGTGTATTCCGGGGAAGAGCACTGGAAGTTGGTGAAAACCATCCTAAAGTACTTGAAAAATGACTAATGACCAATTTATCATCTATATAGATTCTAGCTTGGAACTAGAAGGGTTCACCGAGGCGATTTTCACATCGCATAAAAACGATAGAACGTCCACGTCATGTTATGTATTTTGCCAAAATAGTGGAGTGATTGGTTGGAAAGGTTTGAAGCACGCTACGATAGTCAACTTTAGTTATGGAAGTAAAATACATTGTTTTTTAAAGCAGATGAGACAGTCTCGATGAGGAAGTTCATTAGTGAACTTGGTGTAGTCCCTTCAATTAGTGAACTTGGTGTAGTCCCTTTAATTACGGGCATCCGTTTGACGCGATTTTCCCGTCAAATGGTAACGGACGCCCGTTGTCAGTTCCCACCAATTTGTAACGAACGCCTGTTTCCCTTTCCCGCCAGTTTCCAACGGATGCCCGTTGAAATTTTTAAAATCCCGTTCTTTTTTTCCCGCCTGAATGGCAACGGACGTCCGTTAAAACTTTTTAACGGCATCCGTTACAATTTTTCAACGGCCGTCCATTGCAATTTTGTAACGGACATCCGTTACAAATTGTTTTAATGGGCGTCTGTTACAAAATTTCAACGGCATCATCCTTTGGCCTTCCCGTTACAAATTTGTAACGGATATTATCCGTTGCAACTCCGTTGAAAATTGCAACGGATCCTAATTTATAACGAGCGATTCCCAACAATCTCGGATCCATTACCGTCCGTTGGGAAACGCTGTTTCCAATGGATTTTTCCGTTGGAAACGCCTGTTTTTTTGTAGTGGCTAATATGTGATAATACTAAAGCGATAGCTCATCCAAAAGAACTGAAATCTCATCAAAGATCAAAACATATTTTGTGGAAGTACCATCTTATTTGAGAGATCATATATCATGGAGACGTTCAGATTCTAAAGGTGGATGGAAAGAAAAACAAAATCGATCCACGTCAAAGGAGTTTGACGAACATAAGTTGAGAATACGATTGAAAGATGTGAGGTATATGAATTAGTTAAAGTACAAAATAATGAGTTTACGTTATTTAGAACTGGTATATATTTACAATTTGTATAGACATTAATTTTAATAATATAGTAATTGTATATCATTTTATTGATGCATATATATATATATATTCATGGACTCTAGTTGTTCATGGTCTATATTGAAAACTCGTTATCATGATAGAGATCATAATATAAAAAGAAACGAGTTTATCATATATAGATCATAAGTTGTTCTTGATCGTAGTATAACCAATAAGACGTTGGTTATTGATAACACGTAGTGTGTGTTAGTTTTAGGCTAGGAATTTACATCATTCTCGCATAGTTTGCATAGCACGAGTTACGAATCCGACACGAACGTTCTTTATATACTTTTTTTTGTTGATTTCAGGTTTTAAGGCGACAAGGCCTATTCGAGCTTTAGAATGTCGATTCTTGGATTCAACCGCGTATAATGGAGCTAGAAGCCATTCAGAGCAATTTCAGGCCACATAATCAAACGGAACACCTGAGCATCGAGCGAAAGGAGCGAAAACAAGAAGTTAGGGGCAGCACGCTCAGGCTTGGAAAAGGCCCCGCGCGGGCTATACTTCCAGCAAAGTTTGCACGACTTCGGGAGCTAAGGAGCACGCTCGGATTGGAGGCCATTGAAGACCCTGCGCGTACATTCTCATTATGAGAAGGGGTCATTCGAGCGTATCTAAATAGATACTATGTTTACATAGCGATCCCTACGTCGTTACATTCCATTTAGGATTAGGAATAGGCGAAATCTGACCTACTTTTTACATATCTCTCGTTATTTGGTTTGGGACCCTATTCACATCTTTGGTTGGACTTCTATTGAATCGAGAAATAGGTTTGATTGTTCATATTTTTTATATAATATTAATATATATAAGGCATCCTCCGGATAATTCAAATCTAAGCAATTGGATGTCCGACTCGGGCCTATATGACATGACCGATCAATAGAAATACTTCAACACTCCACCTTTGTCATATATTCAATACACCATACTAGATAGATATCATATTCATGGAATACGATTCACTTTCAAGATGCCTTGGTGGTGAAATGGTAGACACGCGAGACTAAAACCTAGAAAGGAAAATTTAGTTATCTTTTCAAATCGGTGGCTAAAGAGCCCGCGCAGGCTGCATAATCCAGCAAGAGTTGCACGATTCGGGGAGTGAACCAGCACGCTCGGCCTGGTTGAGGACCATTGAACCCGCGCGGATTGAGGCTTAGCCCGTTCGGATTGAGCATGAGCCCGTGCGGGTCGCGGTTCTAGGAAAATTCTGTTTTGGATTTCAAACGAAAATTAAAAAGAGGAGAAGCCATCTAGGGCAAGGAGGATGACACACAGGCGAGGAGAGGGACAGAAAAACGCAAGGAGAAACTCAGGAGAAACTGGAGAAGAAGAGAAACAACAATCCGAACATTGGTAACAAGATAGAGATGATCGAGGAATCGTATTTCTTACTCTTTATCATGTCTAGGGTTTATTTCTCTTGTTTTATAGTAGAATATATGAGTGACTAAGCCTCTAGCTATGGGTTAGGATTGTCAGATTTGTAATGGATGCTTGTAATTATGCGTTAATGCTTAGACCTTTCGAAGCTTTCTTGTATTTCGGTTTTACAATCAATATCGTAAACGCTTTATACTTGTACTGGCCGCTCAATAACCTAGGAATTCGTGTTTAGCCGGGAGGTTAGATTATGAATCCGGAATCATTGATTGTTTCGATTAATGAGAATCTGTCCGGTCGGTTAATCGACTTAGGAATTAGGATTGCGCTTAACGTTACCGTAATCGCGAGTTAATCGCTGTCGCGAGGTAGGATTGCACGTTATTGTGGTTAGGAGGTTTAGGTGTCGAGAGAACCATTCCTTATTTATGAGCATGAATTCCCTGTCATCAAGATAATTTGATAGGTTCATGATCCTTTGTTAGTTGCATCCTTATAAACCCCGGTAACCCGAAACCCATAGTGTTCTTAATTATCAAGTTTTTCACGTCTCCTCATCGCTGCCATTATCCATTTTAGTGTTCTAGAAATTTGTCCCACACCACCATCAATTCAACCCGTCTTAGTTTAGTCGTATTCTTAGCTTAGGTTGCATTAGTCCCCAGAGTTCGACCCTTGTATTACACTGATCTGCACTCTTGCGGTAAGTGGATATTAGGCATTTTTATTGCTTGATAGTTCGCACATCAGTTATCTGGATAGATCACATACATGTGACAATTTCTATTGGATGGAAATTAATAGATCTCTTTTACTAAGTCACATATATAGATGATGCACATAGAGATGTGATCACTGAATTGACCTAACGAGAGATTTTTTTTAATGGTTAATTTACCATATATCTCACTAGGAAATTCTTCTAAAGGATTTAAATATCATATTTTTCTTGGACATGAGATCAACAGTGTAATTGATGAGTCATTTGTCATTCTTTGGTTCTAGATACCTTGTGTTTTAGAACACTTGTTGGAAGGATATTGGGAGTAATCATTTGCTTGTGCAATTGATATTTAATAAGGATGAGATTTGTCAACTCTTGATGAGATTTTGAGCTCTATATTTCCATAGATAGTAATGACTGATAAAGTTTTTGGCCAAGCGAAAGAATGATAAGAGAAAATGAGTTTTCTTGAGTTCATTCGACAGTCGGTTACGACAGACATGAAACATAGTTGGTAATCTGTTGGAGTTTGACAATCAAATCATATCTTAGGATTATTCAGAGATCTATCTGGTTGTTGAGGAGTGTTGCTAGACGCCAATCTCGATTAGATAAATAGTAAGATTAACTGTCTAGCGCTTTAGTGTTGAACCCGAGATCACACATTGACGAGTGTTTTGGTATTCACCGATTATTATTGGACAATCAACATGAAGATTGATTATGTTTTTCATCAGCATCGAAACACATAATTAATGAATGGAATCAGTCCATTAGGAATGGAAATGTCTGTGAGAATTGCATATATGATATGCATAGTTGATTTCGTATAGAGATACATATATGTATTATTGGGTAATTGACACTTGATGCAAATAGAGATTGTTGTAAATGTAAGGGTAAAACTCCTATTCCCACCTAAAGTTTGGGTACTTTGCTTATTCCCCCCTCATGTATCACACTCATCTTATTCCCCCCTCATGTATCACCCCTAATCCTATTCTCCCCTCAAGTTTTCTAATTCAGTCTATTCCTCCACACTGTTTAAAATTCTGTTAAATAACCAGAATTTTGACCCAAACCCTAAAAAGCCATCAATTTTGACCCGATTTCATACCCAATTTTGACCCGATCCGACCCGACCAAAATTAAAATTGAATTAAATCCGGTTTACCTAATTATGAACTCGGTCCGGTTTAATATAATTTTGACCGGTTTACTCAATTTTGACCCAACCCAGTTTATTATACTCAATTATAATTTTGACTCGATTTACTGAAATTTTGACCCGATTTTGTTGAAATTGACTCGGTTTCTCCCGGTTTTGCTGAAATCTTTATCCGGTTTGCTGAAATTGATCCGGTTTTGTTGAAATTGACACCGTTTCGTTGAAATTGACCCGGTTTTCTCCCGTTTTTTTGGAATTTTTATCTGGTTTACTGAAATTGATCCGGCTTTGACCCGGTTTTGTTGAAATTGACCCTATTTGGTCGAAATTGACCCAATTGTTTCCCATTTTTGTTGGAATTTTTATCCAGTTTGCTAAAATTGATCCGGTTTTGACCCAGTTTTGTTGAAATTGCCCCCGTTTTGTTGAAATTGACCCGATTTTCTCCCGATTTTGCTAGAGTTTTAAATAGGTTTGCTGAAATTGATCCAGTTTTGACCCGGTTTTGTTGAAATTGACCTTGTTTTGTAGAAATTGACCCGATTTTTTCCCGGTTTTATTTAGCAAAACCGGGAAAAAATCGGGTTAATTTCAACAAAACGGGGTCAATTTCAACAAAATAGGGTCAAAATTGGATCAATTTTAGCAAACCGGATAAAAATTCCAGGAAAACAGGGAAAAAACCGGGTCAATTTCAACAAAAGGGGGTCAATTTCAACAAAATCGGGTCAAAACCGGATCAATTTCAGCAAACCGGATAAAAATTCCAGCAAAACCGCGAGAAAACCGTGTCAATTTCAACAAAATGGGGTCAATTTTAACAAAACCGGGTCAAAACCGTATCAATTTCAGCAAACCGGATAAAAATTCGAGCAAAACTGGGAGAAAACCGGGTCAATTTCAATAAAACTGGGTCAAAACCGGATCAATTTCTGGGTCAATTTCAACGAAACGGTGTCAATTTCAACAAAACCGGGTCAAAACCGGATCAATTTCATGAAACCGGATAAATATTTCAGCAAAACTGGGAGAAACCGGGTCAATTTAAACAAAACCGGGTCAATTTCAACAAAACCGGGTCAAAATTTCAGTAAACCGGGTCAAAATTATAATAAATTGGGTTGGGTCAAAATTCAGTAAACCGGTCAAAATTATATTAAACCGGACCGGATTCATAATTGGGTAAACCGGATTTAATTCAATTTTAATTTTGGTCGGGTCGGGTCGGGTCAAAATTGGGTAAGAAATCGGGTCAAATTGATGGTTTTTTAAGGTTTGGGTCAAAATTCTGGTTATTTAACAGAATTTTAAACAGTATGGGGGAATAGGCTGAATTAGAAAACTTGAGGGAGGAATAGGATTATGGGTGATACATAAGAGAGGAATAGGATGAGCGTGGTACATAAGGGGAGAATAAGCAAAATATCCAAAATTTAGGTAGGAATAGAAATTTTACCCTAAATGTAATGTACCTAAGTTTAATGGTTAATATAAGAGTTTTAAAGGTAATTAACGAAACTATTAATTAATTGTAAATTGATCAATGAAGTTAAGACATATAAATGTCTTAACTATCCACTAATTAAAAGATTAATCACAATAAAAAATTGTCATAATCAATTTTCCAAAAGAGATAAAAAGAAAAAAACAGTTCTCTTAATTCCCATCACATCAAAGATTAAACAGTGGATCCGTTCTTGGTGTGGACAACTCGCGGAAATCTCATATTATCGGTGTTTCATCCTAAACGTTCAATTACTAAAGGACCCAAACGGTTGCTAAAAAAAAGAAATTCATAATCTCACTAAACCTTTCATTCGAATTATAATAAAACGTTTCCACTGTCCAAATCTACAACCTACACTATATTACAGTAACTACATTCCGGTAAGTTTTTTTAGAGAAATCGTTGGTAACCAACAGGATGGTTTTCAATCATCAAAAGCGGCATTAATTTAATATGAGATTTAAAAAAGGAAACAATTATTTATATTAATAATAAATCTATATAAAGCATAGGGATGCGTCATAAAGTTAATATACGAAATATAAAGCAAAGGGAAAAGGATGATTTGAGAGGCAGAAAGGAAGTGTGAATAATATTTAGAAGAAACCAATTGGCTTTACGATATCACTTCGTTGCCTTGGGGATGCCTTGCTTCAAGACTGCGCCATCAATTCTTGTCGTCTATAATCCACACTCTCTCTCACACACATATATACATATGTATTTATTACTAACACTACAAAAAAACACGGAGTTTCCAACGGACGGGGCAACGGATCCGTCCGTTGGAAACTTTTACCAACGGATTGCAACGGATGTGGGGGAATTGCAACGGGCAGAGATCCGTTGCATATCCGTTGCATTTTGCAACGGAGTTGTAACGGATATCATCCGTTAGACAATCCGTTGTAAGTCCGTCACAAATTTTAACGGATTGCAACGGAACACATCCGTTAGCAACGCCCGTTGGAATCTCCGTTAGAAGGAGTTCTAACGGTCGTCCGTTGCACTTTCTAACGGATAGCCGTTAGAAATAGCAACTGATAACCGTTGATTTTGTGAATTTCGAGGGCACCAGTTTAAATAATTTCACGTGAACCTGCAACGGTCATCCGTTGCAAATTGCAACGGATGTCCGTTGGAAAGTAAACTATTAAGATCTTACCAACAAGTGCGTCAAACCATCAATAACAAAAACATTTTCGAAAAAATGTCATCGTCTTCGAATCGAAATATATATAGATCAAGAGAGTGGATGTATAGAAGAAAAGATCCTATAACCGAAGAGATTACGCAAGAATTCTTACACGGATTAGAGCAATTCATGAGTTTTGCATCGATGCAGCCTTTGTGTCAAGAACGGGGGACAATGTTATGTCCATGCAAAAGATGCAAAAACATGAAGTATCGGAGTCAAGAAAATGTTTGCAAACATCTGTATAAGGTGGGTTTCGTTGAAAATTACGAAATTTGGTTTTTTCACGGCGAAGATTGCGGTGTTAGAGATAGTGTGCAAGATGCACAAGTACAACGAAATGAAGAAGTTATTTATGAAGAATCAACGACCAATCCATATGTGGAAATGGTGTCAGATGCTTTTCCTGGAGTTGTTAATGAACAAACGCATGAAGAGATGTCGAACATCGATGCACGTCGATTCTTCAACCTATTGGATTTGGCGAAACAACCTATATATGAAGGTTGTCGTGAAGGTCAGTCTCGTTTATCTTTATCTTCAAGATTGATGAGTATTAAAACAGACTACAATGTGGCTGAAAATTGCATGGATTCATTTTGTAAAACAATGCGGAAATATTTACCGGAAAATAACCAAGCTCCCGAGACATACTACGAAACAAAGAATGTGTTAAAAGACTTGGGAATGCCACATGAGAAAATTGATGTTTGTAGAAACAGTTGCATGTTGTTTTGGGGAAATGATAAAGACTTGTTGGAATGCAAGTTTTGCGGTGCAAGCAGATTTCGGCCTAAAAAACCATCTTCACGGAAATACGTACCATACAAGAAAATGTTTTATATGCCTGTAGCAAACAGGTTGAGAAGGTTAGATGAATAAAAAAAACCGGTGCAGCAATGAGATGGCACGCAGAACACTCCACGACCGAAGGTGTAATGCAACATCCATCGGATGGTCAGGCTTGGAAAGATTTCAATGTAATATTTCCCGAGTTTGCACGTGAAACGAGAAATGTTTATCTTTGCCTGTGCACGGATGGTTTTAGTCCCTATGGACAATCGGGAAGTCAATATTCCCTCTGGCCGGTGATTTTGTCTCCTTATAATTTACCTCCCGAGATGTGTTTGAAAAGAGAGGTAATGTTTCTGACGTTGCTTATTCCAGGACCAGAACATCCGAAGAAAAGTTTCGATGTATTTTTGCAGCCCTTAATTCATGAATTACGACAGTTATGGAATGAAGGAATCATTGCTTATGACGTCAGTACTAAGCAAAATTTCAGATTGAAAGCGGTCTTGTTGTGGACAATTAGCGATTTTCCTGCGTATGGAATGTTATCAGGATGGAGCACGCACGGAAGATTAGCATGTCCTTATTGTATGGAGGATACAGATTCATTTCGACTAGTACATGGTAAGAAACCATGTTGGTTTGATTGTCATAGAAGATTTCTTCCTCGTGGTCATGTTTTCAGGAGAGATAAAAAACATTTTCGGAAGAACGTGGTTCAAAAAAAAGAGGCACCGTGCATGCAAACCGCAAATCATTTACGAAAGATTGAACACAATGGAGGATTTACAAGAATCAGTAGAATGCGGTGGAGATCGTGGGCATCGTAAACCAAAAGGTCAAGGTGAATGGCATAACTGGTATAAACGTAGTATCTTTTGGGAACTACCATACTGGAAATCATTGATATTACGTCATAATTTAGATGTTATGCATATCGAGAAGAACTTTTTCGATAACATCATAAATACTGTTTTGAATGTGACGGGTAAAACGAAAGATAATATACAATCGAGGAAAGATTTGAAGTCAATATGCCGACGACCAGAGTTGGAATTACGGGATGGAAGGTCACCTATCCCAGTATTCAGATTGTCTAGTCCGGCCAAAACAGCATTATTAAAGTGGTTAAAAGAGGACGTTAAGTTTCCCGATGGATATGCATCGAACATTGCTCGGTGTGTGGATATTGTCGGTTCGAGGCTGATCGGTTTAAAAAGTCACGATTGTCACGTTTTCATGCAGCGGCTCATTCCAATCGCATTTGCTGAGCTCTTACCACGTAATGTTCACGATGTGTTATGCGGAATCAGCATATTTTTCAGAGATATATGTTCGAGAAATTTAAAAGGTGATGACTTGGAAGTAATGAAAAACAATATCTCTGAAGTATTATGTGCATTGGAAAAGGTTTTTCCGCCTTCATTCTTCGATGTCATGGAACATTTGCCAATACATTTACCAGATGAGGCAATACTCGGTGGGCCAGTTCAATTCAGATGGATGTATCCTTTCGAAAGGTTCTTCTTTCATTTAAAGAAAAAAGCAAAAAACAAAGCAGCGGTCGAAGGCTCTATTGTTAAACAATACTTGCTGGAAGAAATCACATATTTCAGCACATTTTATTTCGAGTCGCATATTCAGACGAAAGAGCGACGTGCAGCGGATGATCACACAAATTATCTGTATCAATATAATCCGCACTTTGGCACAATTCCTGACATGTTTACACCGATTGGACGTACAGGAGGAAAATCCGATGAATATTGGTTAACACCTGAGGAGTATAATCATGTCCACACATATATACTACTTAATTGTCAAGAGTTATTACCGTTCGAAAGGTATGTACATGGTACATATTATAATTTCAATCTTTATATTTATATATATATATGAAAATATAACGTATTTTCATTATTCAGGATATTTGACGAAGAAGTGCTTGGTACATATCCTCATCTAAATGCAAATGAACTCACAGACATGAAAGTTCAACATTATGGATCGTGGTTTAGAGACTACGTAAGTACTCGTACACACATTTATGTAAATTAATTGCATATAAGAGTATTAATTTGTTTTTTTTATACATACAGGTGAAATGTTCTGATGAAAGACATCCTACGTGGATAAAAGATTTGGCTAATGGTCCCGCACGAAATGTCATGTGTTGGCCAATCTTGTTTACTCGCGGCTACACGTTCCACACGTACGAACACGGAAAACATAGAAGCACATACAACTATGGAGTTTGCGTTAATAGTGATATAGAGGGTGATAACTTCTACGGTATTTTGCACCAAATCATACAACTGGAATATGCCGGTCTCGTTGGGTTGAAGGTTATGCTTTTTAAATGTCAGTGGTTTGACCCAACCGTAGGACGCGGAATACGAAAAAACCGT
Source organism: Gynandropsis gynandra (assembly GCA_036759665.1). Taxonomy (NCBI): domain Eukaryota; kingdom Viridiplantae; phylum Streptophyta; class Magnoliopsida; order Brassicales; family Cleomaceae; genus Gynandropsis; species Gynandropsis gynandra. The sequence continues at coordinate 32,053,319 of CM071867.1, forward strand.
TGGGGAGGAATTGACGTCAACCCGGCACGACAATATGGTAAGTATGATCCCTTCATCACAATAGATCAAGCAGATCAAGTATGTTACGTGCAATATCCAACAACATTGAAACGTCGAAGAGAGGAGTGGTGGTCCGTAGTAAAGATCAAGCCACGAGGGATCATAAGCTCTGATGACAAAGAAGATCCGTTGCAACCCGATCATCCGCAGCCGATTCGTTTAATTGATACAAATCGCGAGGAGATTCTTGCGAGGAATGACATAGACGGAGAACTCATACGCGATTATGAAGACGTTGAACCGGAAGATGCTGAAGATGAAAACGGCGATGAATTCAATGAACAAGCGAAAGACGACTCGCCCATCGAAGAATCTACTGAAGAAGAAATGTAAATACAATAATGTTTATTATGTTTATGTGCAATACATGTATATGATTTGTAATTAATGTAAATGACGTAAAATGTCAATGAACGATGTTATATAAACAATGTTGACGTTCGCCCGTTGAAACTATTAACGGTTGTTGAATTCGCACCCGACACTTAGAAAAAATTTAAGGATTCCCAACAGTCCCAACGGATATCCGTTGCAAATGGTAACAGATAACCGTTGGCCCGTTGCAAGGGTAAATTCGCACCCGACACTTAGAAAAATTTCTCGATTTTCACAGTTCCCAACGGATATCCGTTAGAATGTGTAACGGATATCCGTTGGAAAGTTGTAATGGTAAATTTCCGCCACATTGAAGCCACGTGTTACTTTCCAACGGACGTCCGTTAATGCTTGTAACGGATGCCCGTTGGAAAAAGTAATCATTACTGCCGAATTTGCAGCTTTTCTTAACCGTTTTTCAGATAACAACATGATTTGGTCATCGCTGCAAGATGATCTCTTTTACTCCTGGCAAGTTACGCCAGAAGTTGTGCGCCAGCGATGGTGGCGCACTTTTGTGGTAAGTTTTATTAATTATATTTGAATTTTAAAATTAAAAATATATATTTGAAAACTACTAATTATATAATTCTATTTGCAGCGTTCATACAGATGGTGCCGAATTCATACAACGCGCATCTTCACTGCATGGGTGCGCGATATGCAAGTTCGCATGCGCATCATGATGAATGGTGCGAAGCGGAACTACTACGCCAACAACAGCAGACCGAACTGGGCAACCGAAACGGTCTTCAACAAATTGATTGGGCATTGGGAGTCCACGTCATTCAAGGCCAAGAGCGAGAAGGCTAAACAAAATCGCTACGGTGAGAAGGTTCCCGGAGATGGTCCCCATCGCCATACTTCGGGATCAAAATCATTCGCGAAAAGAAAAAAAGAATTGGTAAATTTTAAATTATTTAGATTTTTTATTCATTTAAATATTTATCTAACAAAAATTTTTTATATTGTAGACGCAACGGATGGGAAGGGAACCGACTCTTCTTGAAGTGGTATTAGAAACCCACGCAAAGAAGAAGTCGGTTGTCGGGGAAGAGGCTGAAGAACCGGAACTAGTCGATCCTCGAGCGACCCGGACCGTGAGAGCTGTGACGGAGAAGATCACACAGCAATCTCAGGCTTGCGGTTCAAGCCCCGACGACCTCAGTCCTTTACAAAAGGACCAAATCTATTTAGAGGTAATAATTTATTATTTTGTTTCTAAATTATTAATATAATTTGTTAAATTCTAACGTTACGATTATTTGTTTTGTAGTCGGTGAAACCGTATAAGGGACGCTTGTACGGTCTCGGAGCGCTCCAAAAGGACATCCTCGAAGACGTAACGTCGGTTCCTCCATCGGTCCAAGAGAGTTATTCTCAACAACGGCGGATCGAAGAACTCGAAGCACAACTTCGAGAACAACGAGCTGCAACGACGCAACAATCAGTGAAGATACAACATTTGGAGAGCGTCATTGAGTTGTTGTCGGGCCAGGTGAGGGGATCAACACCGCAGCAGCAAGAACCGGGGCTCGATTCGGATGCAACTCCATCTCGAGGGGACGGTGGTGGTGATGGTGAGGATGATAACGCCGCAACCGATCTAAATGATTTGTAATAGGATATAGTTTTAATTTTAGGTGGTTTGTAATATAATTTTAATATTTTTATTAAAAAACTTTTAATTTTAATTTTTTTTTTCAAATATTCCAACGGTCATCCGTTGCAAAAGGTAACGGTCATCCGTTGCAACGTTTTTCCCGCCAAATTTTTTCCCACCAATTTGCAACGGACATCCGTTGCCAACCCTAACGGGCTTCCGTTGCAATATTTTCCCGCCAACGTTGCAAATTCCCGCCACATTTAGCAACGGACGACACCAACGGCCGTCCGTCACAAGTGTTTGCAACGGTTATCCGTTACAACATTTGTAACGGATTTTTCCGTTGACGTCCGTTACAATTTTGTAACGGATACTGCCCGTTGGAATTCCGTCACGAATTGTAACGGATCCTCGTTTGCAACGAACGTTTCGCAACGGATGGAAATCCGTTGGTGTCCGTTGCAAAGGGCCATTCCCAACGGATTTTTGGCCGTTTCCAACGGAAATGTCCGTTGGAAATGGCCTGTTTTTTTGTAGTGTAAATATATGATTAACTAAATCTTAATTATATACTCACATATATATACATATATATATATATAACTAAATGTAATTTGTAATTTGATCAGGTATTTAAAGTTATTTCTTGATATAATATATCCGCATGAATCATATAGGTCCTATATATTAAGTTGTAACTAATTTTGAGGGCTTTTAGTGTCTAAATTACATTGGTGACTTGAAGGCATGGATCTCATATCATCTGCATGTAAAGAGGACAAACCTCATATATATATATATATATATATGAAAATTTGCATTGGTAAACGAGAAAGCCTAAAGGTTCTCCAAAGCACTTTTTTTATGTTTCTTTTTCAAAATATATAAATATCTATTGTTAACATAGAGATATATTTATATTGAGTATATATATATATATATATATATATATATCGAAAACCCAAAATTGATTTCGATCAGATATACGCGAAATAGTTGTTAACCAAGGGACAATAAATATTGTTTACCACCGATTTTATACCATGTGGGTAATTGGAAACTATAATTTAAGAAGGAATAAATAAATAAACAAAATAGGAAAAAGAGAGAGAGAAGAAAGCAAAGAGACACACATGCAGGCACGAGATGAGTGCATGTCTCTCACGCCATGCAAATCTCATCATCACTTTCCTCTCCCTTTCTCTCTCCAACTCTTTCTTTCTCTCTAAACATATATCAGTTCCAATGAAACTAGTTTGTTCTTGTATACTTAGAAAAAATGATTTTGCTTTCAAAATCGCTTAGACGTAGAAATTCATTAAGTTCTATATTTTTGTTAGAAGTCCACGTGTTTTTCTTTATTACATTTTAGGCCCAATATTTTGTTGGGTACGATTGTTGGAAGTCCACGTGTTTCTTTGTTCTAAACATTTTAGGCCCAATATTTTCTTTGTTACATTTTAGGCCTACTTAATATTTAAGCTCAATATTTTCTTTGTTTCCAATATTTTTCTTTGTTACATTTAGGCCTACTTAATATTTAAGCCCATACAATAACCAAAATTAGGGTTATTCATATAGTAAGAGGCTTATTAGGCCCATATATGAAGTAATCGCCAAGAGAATCTAAAATCTGGAATTTATCTGAGAGGTCATTAAAAAAAATATGTGGCTACGTGGGAGCAAAGACCGGCGCGTGCCTTATCTGCTTTTCTCTCAGTGGTCGATATAGCTTTCCTCGTCTCTCTCCTACATCATATCAAAGCTTCGCATTGAGCTCCGATTCGAATTCTACAACTCAGCCATGGCGTCCTCATCCCTTTCCCATGCTACTCAGGTTCTTCGATCACTCTTTTGTTGGTGGTTTTTGAATTTTACAGTCTCCCTTTCTTTCTTTTGATTAAGCTCGCTCCATTTTGTCCTGATTCCCTTTCTCTCTGTTGTTATTTTCCGTATTCGATGGTATCGATGACTGGGTTTTGTTAATTCTTCAGCTGGGCTCGACCAGAAGTGCTATACTGGCGCCATCGCGTGCCTTGTTGGTGAAGCCAACGAGGACGCAGTTGGTTAGGAAGGAGAGGGGTGCGAGAATTACTTGCCAGGCAACAAGCATTCCAGCTGACAGAGTTCCCGACATGGGGAAGAGACAACTCATGAATTTGCTTCTGTTGGGGGCTATTTCTCTGCCTACTGGTTTCATGCTTGTCCCTTACGGCACCTTCTTTGCCCCTCCCGGGTCAGTCTCCTTCTGCGTCCTGATTAAATTCCTTTTTTTTCTTGGTATCCGTTTGATTATTCATGGGTTTGATCTTGTTCTTCGTCTGATCGTTATTTGTATCACTGGGGAATCTGATTATATATCCGTGGCAATGCTCTTCGTCCGTTGTTCATGCCTTGGGGTAGTTTTATTGAGGAAATGCTGACTTTTTTTCCCTTCTGACAAGTAGTATCATGATAAAGTGTTCTATAAAGGGCCCATTCCGTAATTCAGATCAATAATGGATAAATATGTTTAGTCTTTATGTCTGTTTGATCACTTTGGTTTGTAACTTGGAATGCAGTGGCCGAGGTGCCGGTGGTGGTACCGTTGCCAAGGATGCCATCGGAAATGATGTAATTGCAGATGAATGGCTCAAGACCCACGGCGCTGGTGATCGAACCCTAACACAAGGATTAAAGGTAAACACATATGGTGCCAAACTGAAGTGATCAACTATAGCTAGTATTGTGAAGATTCAGGGAAATTCTTGATTCACTGAAGTATGTTACTAAGTGGAGAATCGGTCTGACCAGTGTTTGCTATGACTGTAGGGAGACCCGACCTACCTGGTTGTGGAGAAAGACAAAACTATCGCAACTTATGGTATAAATGCAGTATGCACTCACCTTGGGTGTGTTGTGCCGTGGAACAAAGCTGAGAACAAATTCATCTGCCCTTGCCACGGATCTCAATACAACGACCAAGGCAGAGTCGTGAGAGGTCCTGCGCCACTGGTAAGCCACACACCTCTACTATACATGTTCTAAGTCCATCTGCATAACAATCTGTTGGAACCATTGAAATTATGACACTATCCTTTCTGTACAGTCGTTGGCCTTGGCACATGCGGATATCGATGATGGAAAGGTGGTGTTTGTTCCATGGGTTGAAACCGATTTCAGGACTGGTGAAGCTCCATGGTGGGCTTGATTGAACTCAGATCTTCTCTTTGTCCAATCGTTTACCACTTGTTATAATTATAATGTCGTCTGTATTGTAAGTTTTGTAATCATCTTTCAATTGGCATACTCAGAGACTCTTGCCTATGTGTTATTTTTCTTCTTTAACCATCCAAAGATTTATTTTCATCTTATTTTCTCTCGCCTTTAGTCCCTTTAAATCCTCCACGCTCACGTCAATTTAACATCATAAATCTTAATTATGAACAATATTCAAAATTGATTGCCTTGAAAAAAAATTCAAAATTTCATAGACATTCAGGAGGAGGATTGGATTATGTTTTTGTGCAATTCATACCGACTCAATTTGTTAAGAGTTTAAAAATAAAATGAATTGGTCCGATCCAACCCATTTTCTAAATGATATAAAAAATCTCAAACTAATATGTTTTTCAAAACCTATTCGTCAATATTATTTGAACGAGTTAAAACAGATCCAACTAAATCCAAAAAAAAAAACGAATTGGATTACAGATGACGTAAATCCTTTTTACACCATATTTTGGATGTAATGGTTGAAGGAAAAGGAGATAGTGTTTAGTACCAAATGCCAAAAATTGGTGGTTGGTAGTTGGTGGTTGGCACAACCTGTGCCAAACACAACTTCACTTGCCCGGTGGTTTCATTTCATGCAATGAATCTCCTCTTTAAAACTCTTTATCTCTCTTGAAACAACATCGACTTACTTTTTCACAATGTCTCCTCAGCAACTCAATCTCATTGAGACCATTCACATCTCTCCACCACAAGGCTCTGTCGCATCCTCCCTTCTTCCCCTTACCTTCTTCGACGCTCCTTGGCTCACTCTCCCTCTCGCTCAATCCATCTTCTTCTACTCTTTCGGTAACTCAACCGCTTATTTCTTGCGCAACACTCTTCCTATCCTCAAACACTCTCTCTCCCTCACTCTCCAACACTTTTACCCTTATGCTGGCAACCTAATCTGCCCACCACGTCCTGACCCTCCTTATCTAAGCTACATCGATGGCCAAGACTATCTCCTTTTCACTGTTTTCGAATCTACAGATCATGATTTTGAACATCTCAAAGCTGATTACCCTAAAGATGTCGGAGTCTTACATGACTTGGTGCCCAAGTTACCACCCGCCTGTGAGATCTCCACTGAGGGAGTTTATAAACGTCCAGTCATGGCCATTCAAGTCACTATTTTTCCCAACACTGGAATCTGCATAGGGAAAACAGCAAATCACGTAGCCGGTGATGGAGTCACCGCTATGCATTTTATGAAGTACTGGATGTCAATGAGCAAGTGCATGATGCTTGACAAAGACTCACCGCACGTTTTCTCCCTGCCACCAACACCGATCCACGCCTGCAGAGAGGCCATCAAAGATCCGGGCCAGGTAATTGCAGGGCACTTGGAGCGTTTTTGGAGTCTCAAGTCTCAAAACGGTGTAAAACATGATGCCCATGTCCCTCCGACTAACTTGGTCCGTGCTACGTTTCCAATGAGCCGTGCCCAGATAGAGAATCTGAAACATTGGGTTAAACAACGGCCCATGAATGATTGGCCTGTGTCAGCTTTCGTGGTGACTCTGGCTTTCACCTGGGCTTGCTTAATCAAATCACTCGTGGAGACAGACGAAACCAAAGCAGAGGACAAAGACGAGTTCTTTCACTTGCTCAACAATGTGGATTGCAGAAACCGACTGCAATATGAAGAACCGATACCATCAAACTACTTCGGCAACTGTATGGCCCCTGGGATCATATCGGTGAAGAAACAAGAGCTTCTTGGGGAAAACGGCGTTTTGGTAGCCGCATACACAATCGCGGATCATATAAAGGGAATGTTATCGAGTGATCTTCTGAGCAAGGCACCAACATGGTCGGGAGAGGTACGCAAATGGGTAATGTCGCGTTTTCCAATAGCCGTGGCAGGAGCTCCGAAGCTGGGGATGTACGACATGGATTTTGGTATTGGGAAGCCTTGTAAAGTGGAAATAGTGCACGTAGAATCCGGTGATTCATTCGCAGTATTGGATTCGAGAGAAGGGCATGATGGAATCGAGATAGGATTAGCACTCCATAAGGACACCATGGTTTTATTTGCTTCCAATTTCGAGGAGGGGTTGAAGAACTTGAACCATTAGAACATTCGACCTCTTTTACCATCTGCCTAATGGAAGTTCCGATATTGTGATATGGTAAATAAAGAACGTGAGAATCAGAGATTGAAAAGAAATACAATTAAGCTGACTTAAATTCACGACAACATAAATTTGCAACTCTCTTTGATCGTACATATAGAGAATCGCAACACCCAATTAACCATGGCTCAAGATCATTGTGACACTAGCCTTAAGGCATTCTAAACTACTATGCTAGAGATGTTGAGAGAATGACGAACTTCATTATTTTGTCTTTTAGTGAAGAATCCCGTGTTGGGATGAAAAGTTTTTCCACTATATATTATGTCTTGTGGTTAATTGAATTCAAAAGGAGTTGCTAGAGAGGTTTTGAGATTGAAAGGATGTTTACAAAAAATACCATATGCGACGACGACGTTGATGCCACCGTCGCCCGGACTGGACCGAGTCAAGGTTTATTCCACTAATATATTTTTTTATTTTCATAAACGATTTAAGACTTTTTCAAGAAGAATTTTTCTCCCTTGTACCGTGGAATCATCCCAGAGGTGCCCATATATCGTGGAGCTATCTCTGAAGGAGTTAGCCATCGTGAGGCTATAAAGGCCAGCTCGTGGCTAAGGGAAAAATCACCATAAAACAAACCATCTCGTCCATTATTTTCCAACCGTGCAACCCTACACACGACTTTGTTTTCCATACGAGTTCTTAGCTATTCCATCTTCCTCTTCGTGAGTGCACGCGTACGAGGAAACCGTTGTGTAAACCTTGGGAAAGCGATTGAGCTCGCTTGCACCACAGTCGTAACGAAATTTCGCTTTCAGGGCAGTGGTAATACCACGACGTAGCTTAGTTACATACCATTTTTCTAACATTCTGAAAGCGAAAATCTTTATTCGTAACCATGGTTGTCGTCCTACCACCGCGCTCACTGCCCGACCTCTCCAAGCTTGAATCGCTCGATGGACGTCGACTACGTCTTCCACACGGACGCCCCTGAAACTGAGACACCCCACGCCGCACCATCCACTCCGATGGCCACGCCTCAAACCAAGAAATCCAAGAAAGGCGAACGACGAGACAAAATCAAAATTCGACAAAGACAATAAGACGATGCACGACCATCTTTTAAACCACATGACCAATGTACTGTTTGATATCTTCGTCAAATACTAACATGCCATGGAGATCTGGGATATCTTGGAAACAAGATATGGAGCCGATGATACTCGAAAGAAGTATGTCGTTGGCAAATGGATTCAGTTCCAAATGGTCAACGACAAACCCATCATGGACCAAATCCATGAATACGAAAACCTTGTCTCAAACGTACTCAGTGAAGACATGAAGATGTGTAAACTTTTGCAAGCGAACGCCCTACTAGAAAAGTTTCCTCCCTCGTGGTTAGAGTACATATGTCGTCTCAAATACAAGAAGAAGGATCTGCCGCTCCAAGAGCTCATCAGCCACATGAAAACCGAGGAGGCTAATCGATAGAAAGATAAGCTTAATACTGTCTCTTCACATTCAGTTAAAGTTAACTTGATTGAATCTTCTGCTCGACAGAAAGACAAGTTTAAGGTTAAAGGGAAGACATTCAAAAAGGGACCAAATCAGAAGCACTTCAAAGGGCTTGGCGAAAAGAGTGCAAAAGACAAAAATTCTGCATTGTTATTAATATAGACAACCAAACCACAAATCATATCAATACTGGAACAAAAAAGATAAAAAAAAAATCTGACAACAAACCTAACGTAAGTTCTGCCCTACAAGTTAATGTTGCTGAAAAGGATGAGATCATCGTGGTGGTGGTGGTTGAGGCGAATTTGTTGGAAAACAAAGTGGACTTGTTGCTAGACACTAGAGCGACCAGACACGTCTGTTCCAACAAAGATCTTTTCTAAGAATTTCAAGAAATAGCGGATGGCGAACACGTCTTCATGGGTAATTCTGCCTAGGCCTGGCCAAATCGGTTTTCGGTTCGGTTAAGATGGGTACGGTTTATTCGGATTTCTATAAATAATAACCATATTATAACCAAATTTAAATTGGTTCAGTTCGGTTCGGTTTTATAACGGTTCGGTTCGGTTATATATAACAAAAAATGATAACCAAAATAACCCAAACTCTAATTAATTCGGTTTGGTTCGGTTATTATTTGGATATTAATTCGGTTATTATTTAGATATTAGTTCAGTTTCTTTAAAATTTAAGATGAAACCACTCTTGTGTAAAAAAAAGTTAGATATAACCAAATAAAGAACGTAATTAAATATGAAATCGCTGGTGAAATCATCGGGAAAATCGATGAGTGGGTGAAATGGATAAGTGGGTAAAATCGTCGGGTGAGACTAAAAGAAGAACAGCCTGAAGAGAGAAGAAGAAAAGCGTGAAGAGAGATAAATAACGTGAGGGAGAAGAGGACTTGCGTGAAGATAAAAAAATTTGGAGGTTACATTTTTTTTGTTAATATATTTTAATATTCGGTTGGATAACCGATATTTTTCGGTTATTACCCGAACCGAACCGAACCCAACAGGTTTTACATAACCATATCCAATCGGATAATTTAAATATATCCAAACCAAACCGAAATACAAAAATTCGGTTCGGTTTTTAAAACCCGAACCGTAATGTCCAATCCTAATTCTGCCACCATTGGGGTAAAGGAAAAATTCTCCTCAAAGTTACGTCTTGAAAAACAATAGCATTGCATGGTGTGTTGTATGTTCCATCGTTGCGTAGGAACCTAGTCTCTAGTAGTTTGCTTAATAACGCTCGTTTGAAACTTGTCTTTGAAGGTGATAAGGTGATTTTAGCCAATAATTGAGATTTTATGGGAAAAAATTATTTGTGTAAGGGATTGTTTGTGCTGAACACTATTTCTATTTTAGTTAATGGAACTATTTCTGTGTAAGGGATTGTTCTGCTTATATCATTGAATCTGTTAATGTGTGGCATGATAGAGTAAGACAGGTGAATTATAATTCTATTAAAAGACTGAAAAATATTCAACTTATAAACGCATCAAACGAAAATGAATGTTTAAAATGTGTTACCGGTATTGAAGCAAAATATGAAAAGAAAACTTTTAAATATGTTACTTCTAGAAGCACGAAATTAATTGAATTGGTTCATCTTATTTAGCCGATTTTAGAAACACGTTGAGCAAATGTGGTAAAAAATATTACATTTCATTTATTAATGACTTCTCTAGATATATAAAAATTTATCTATTAGGGTCTAAAGATGAGGTTGCTCAAATGTTTTTAAAATATAAAACTGAATAGAAAACCAATTAGATAAAAAGATTTAAAACAATCAAACTATTTAAATGTCTATAAGAACTCCTTGTGATCCAAACATGAATCTAAAAAGAAACAATGGTAATAGTGTTTCACAAAATGAATATATTAAGATCATAATAAGTATTATATATCTCATGAACTACACAAGACCAGATATTGCATATGCAGGGGCGGTTACCGCCATGTTCCATAGGAGCTGTGGAACAGTGCCCTCCGTTCATTGAGGGCCCATTATTAAAAAAAATTAATAAAATTTAATAGTTACCCTTAAAAAAATATAGAAACTTTTTCTACGATTCCAGAAAATTTTTATCCAAAAAATACAGAAACTCTTTTCACGGTTCCCAAAAAACCCTTATCCCTAAAAAATATAGAAATTTTTTCCACGTTTTCTAGAAAACCCTTCCTAGAAATCCAGAAATTCTCTTTTTTACTCTCTTCCAAGGGTTTTTACTTGAGGATTCAAACGATTCCTAGAAATCCATAAATTCTCTTTTTTACTCTCTTCTAAGGGTTTTTACTCTCTTCCAGAAATCCAGAAAATTACTTGAGTATATGTTTCTGGTCTCTCGTCGTCTTTCTTTTTTATTTTGTTGCGTAATCAGATGGATCAGCTTTTTTGTTTGATCTTTGTGGTTAATTTGTGATATGATATCTATAGAAAAAGAAAAAAAATGACTAGTAATGGATATGAGCGTTTTGTTGAGTTAAAGTTGCTTGGAGAATATTTACCAAATGAAAAGATAGGAACAATTGCTTTAATAGTATTATTGAAACGGTATAATTGTTTTCCGAATGCAATAATTGCGTATAGAATCTTATTGACTATTCCAATTACTGTTGTTTCTGCAGAAAGAAGATTTTCGAAACTCAAATTATTGAAGTCGTACTTGCGAACCACTATGTCACAAGAAATGTTGAATGGATTAGCTTTAATGACAATTGAAAATAATCTCCTAGAGAATTTAGATGTGAAAAGCTTGATCGGATATTTCGTTTCAAAACATACAAATAGAATAGCTCTTTTCAAATGAATGTTGTAAATATTTATTGTATATAAAAGAAATTCTTTTGTATCGACTATTTCGTTTCGAAAGGTCTATTTTAATTTTATGGCAAAGGGCCTCTTCTCTGGTTGAGCCGGCCCTGTGCATATGTTGTGAATAGACTGAGTAGATACACTCATAATCTAAATAATGAACATTGAAAAACACTTCGTTGATTATTGAAATAATTTAAGTGGACTATAAACTTGTGCTTACATTTTAATAAATTTCCCGCAATATTAAAGGTTATTATGATGCGAAATGTATGACACATAATGATAAGGGTAAAACTCTTATTCCCACCCAAACTTTGCGTGCTTTGCCTATTCCCCCTCTTGTATCACACTCATCCTATTCCCCCCTCATCTATCACCCCTAATCCTATTCCCCCCTCAAGTTTTTTAATTAAGCCTATTCCCCCACACTGTTTAAAATTCTGTTAAATATCCAGAATTTTGACCCAAACCCTAAAAAACCATCAATTTTGACCCGATTTCATATCCAATCTTGACCCGACCCGACCAAAATTAAAATTGAATTAAATCCGGTTTACCCAATTATTTACCCAGTCCGGTTTAATATAATTTTGACCGGTTTACTGAATTTTGACCCAACCCAATTTATTATAATTTTGACCCGATTTACTGAATTGTGACCTGTTTTGTTGAAATTGTCCGATTTTGATGAAATTGACCTGGTTTCTCCCGGTTTTGCTGGAATTTTTATCCGGTTTGCTGAAATTGTCCGATTTTGATGAAATTGACCTGGTTTCTCCCGGTTTTGCTGGAATTTTTATCCGGTTTGCTGAAATTAATCCGGTTTTGACCCGGTTTTGTCGAAATTAACCCGGTTTTTTCCCGGTTTTGATGGAATTTTTATCCGGTTTGCTGAAATTGATCCGGTTTGACCCGATTTTGTTGAAATCGACTCGGTTTTGTTGAAATTGACCCGATTTTTTCTCGGTTTTGATGGAATTTTTATCCAGTTTGCTGAAATTGATCCGGTTTTGACCCGGGTTTGTTGAAATTGATCCGGTTTTGACCCGATTTTGCTGAAACTTTTTAAATGATCTGATTTTAATGTAAATTTCACCAAAATTTATTCATTTAAAAAAAACTCATTGAAACAAAAAAACTCATTGTAAAATGTTACTAAATCTATTCAACGAAAATTCTTCAATTAAAGTAAAAACTAACGTATTCAACAAAAATTTTATTTCCAATCTTTCTCTCAAACTAGAGTCAACAAAAATTCTTCAAATTAAAGTAAATACTAACACGTATTACTTGACTCTAGTTTGAGAGAAAGATTGGAAATAAAATTTTTGTTGAATACGTTAGTTTTTACTTTAATTTGAAGAATTTTTGTTGAATAGATTTAGTAACATTTTACAATGAGTTTTTTTGTTTCAATGAGTTTTTTTTAAATGGATAAATTTTGGTGAAATTTACATTAAAATCGGATCATTTAAAAAGTTTCAGCAAAATCGGGATAAAATCGGATCAATTTCAACAAAACCGGGTCAAAACCGGATCAATTGCAGCAAACTGGATAAAAATTCCATCAAAACCGAGAAAAATCGGGTCAATTTCAACAAACATCAAAATCGGACAATTTCAACAAAACCGGGTCAAAATTCAGTAAACCGGGTCAAAATTATAATAAATTGAGTTGGGTCAAAATTCAGCAAACCGGTCAAAATTATATTAAACCGGACTGGGTAAATAATTGGGTAAACCGGATTTAATTCAATTGTAATTTTGGTCGGATCGGGTCGGGTCAAAATTGGATATGAAATCGGATCAAAATTGATAGTTTTTTAGGGTTTGGATCAAAATTCTGGATATTTAACAGAATTTCAAACAGTGTGGGGAATAGACTTAATTAAAAACCTTGAGGGGAAAATAAAATTAGGGGTGATAAATGAGGGGGGAATATGTTGAGTGTGATATAAGAGGGGAATAGGCAAAGTATATAAAGTTTGGATGGGAATAATAGTTTTACCCTAATGATAAAATGAATTCCACCAGTAGATATGAAATCGGATCAAAATTGATAGTGTATTGTTCGATCTACTATATTATAATTTATCACTCTTGAATTGACTAATCAATAAACTGAATGATTGAAAAACCAATTAAAAGATATTCCATTATGGGTCTATTGTTTCTATCTTCTAGCATTAAGACTCACAAACTGTCATTGGAGATGCAAAAAATTATATGTATAATGGTAAAAGAAAACACATTCGCATATAACAAAGAACAATTAAATATCTCTTAAAGATTGTAAAATCCAAAAAAAACGTGACATACTTTAACAAAGAATTATCGAAAAGAATTATTCAAGAACTTTCTAAGGATATAAAATTAAAATCAATAGATTAATCCATTTATATATTATGAATGTTAATACATAACTTTAGTTGTTGAATGGTATACTTTTATGAAGAAATTGTTGAATGGTATAATTTTATGAAGAACAAGAGTTGAGATATAAGTCATAAAAGACATTCAATAATTCTAGTGATTGAGTGGTTCTATAAAAAAACTTAATATCCTGTAAAAAAGTAGTGGCCGAGTGGTCCTACGAAAAACTTAACTAGAAGACTTAATTACAACAGTATTCGAATTCCTCATATGTTTTAAAAAATATGTTAATCATCTATAAGGGATTGTTAAGAGAATTGTCTAATTTCATTATTTTGTCTTTTAGTGAAGAATCTGACGTGAGTTGGGATGATAAGTTTATTCCACTATTTTGATGTTTTGGGGTTTATTGAATTCAAGTGGAGTTTCTGGAGGAGTTTTGAGACTAGAGGGGTTTTAACTAGGCTTACCGAATGAGATAGGATTAAAAGTTCCTCTGAAACGATCTAAAAGAAAGGAATCCATTTGAAGAAACACAATCGTCAAGATACAGGCTCAGCTAAATCCATTAACTTCATAGAATTGCAGCTTCTGTCAAGTAGGTTCTCCCTGAAACAGGGTCTTGACTCCACTGCACCTCGTCCAAATGGATTAGATCCTCATTGCCAGTAGTGAAAACGAGATTAAAACCAATGATACGGCACTAAAACGATCGATTTCTAACTAGTAAAGGAAAAAATATACTGAATGTATTGATCGCCTCAGCTAAATCCATTAACTTCATAGAATTGCAGCTTCTGTCAAGTAGGTTCTCCCTAAACAGGGTCTTGACTCCACTGCACCTCGTCTAAGTGGATTAGGTCCTCATGGGCAAATCAATTACAGTATTTAAAAGGTCAAAGAAGATCTGAACGAGAATTCAACAAGACATATTGGAGGCTCAGACATATAACACAGCTTTTTCAATCAAGAATTTTCTGAAGCAGAACTGGCGTTAAAGCTGTTGAGTTATTCATCACTGCCAAAATCAGAAGGGATAATGTAACACAGGAAAAGACAAACCTTTTAGATAATAGATACCAAAAGGAATCAGAGATAAAGCTCATATTAAGAAATTCAACCATTTTTTCCGAATATGCTTCACTGAATGATCTCAGAAGCGCGGATAAATCGTGAAATCATAGCCAAAACTCTATGAATATCCCTGATACCGTCAAAACCCACGAACAAAAAACACTTGTATAGTGTAGCCATTGCTTTGACACAGCTAAGCCGTGAAAGAGTAGGCAAAACTGCAACACGAACGGCAAACAGTTTAGCAGGAGCTTTGGGGCATAATTCCTCATATTTGCAAATCGGAGCAGCCCGGGAGGCTCCTGCATGGATCAAAACAAAAAAACTCTAACACATAAATAACGCGATTCGAACAACTACCATTGGTGGGGAGAGTGTGAGAATGAGATGACAGCAACCCTAGCTCTAGCGTTTTATATATAGAGCTGGTTCTGATAAATCAAAGAGTTGAAACCCTAGCTCCACGCTTAGTGGTGCCTTACAAAAGTCTGAGCTTCTGTTGAAAAGAGTCATCTAAGCCTATGTAATGGGCCTTTTGTCTGTCAGTTATATCTTTTATGGGCCCGGTGTTACAAGTGAGGACCAAAAGACCTCCTATCCCTCCTACATTATAAACGCATAAATGGAGTAAAAGTAGATAAATATGAGGTTGTACTTAATAAATTCACGGAAAAACAGTCTATTCCTCCCTTGATTTTTATGCTTTATTTCTATTCCTCCTTCGATTTTGACCCTCGTCCTATTTTCCTCTCGATTTTCAGTTTCAGTTTATTTCTCCCTCGATTATCATGTTTTAGTCCTATTTCTCCCTCGATTTTAACCTCATCCTATTCCCCCCTCAATTATCAAAAATCTGCCTAAAACCTCATCCGATTTTGACCCAATTTTGACCAAATTTTGATTTCAATTTTGACCCAATTTTTTTATTTTAATTTTGACCCAATTTTGATTTTAATTTTAATTTTAATTTTTATTTTGGTTTTAATTTTGATTTAATTTTAATTTTAATAAATCAAGTTATTCGTAACATATAAATCCTACCGTTAACCATCAAAGCATAAGTTTTTTTATTTAATATTATCCCAAGACATCCTAAAATCGAATCAATAATTATATATTTGAATCAATAATTATAATCGACTAATTATTTAATTTTCAATTATATCATTTATTTTGATCTATCAGTAAATAATATTAATAAATATTTTTACACATATATTTTTTATATTGATTTTAATATCGAAATTTGATTAATTAAATTGGAATTCGACCATTTAAATTATGATAAACGGTATAACAACGGTAAGTCTATAATTATTTTATTATTATAAATTAAGTAAAAATATCCAATAAAATCTTATACAACACTCCGAGGTGATGGAATCAATTTTGGACTCAATTTAACTTAATTCGGATTAAATCGTCAAAATTAAAATCAATTTTGAGTCCAAAATTGAGTTAAAACTATGTCAAAATTGATTTTAATTTTGACCAAATTTTAATTTTAGTTTTGATTCAAATATAACTCAATTTGACCTAGTTTTGACTCAATTTTGACTCGATTTAATCCCAATTTAATCTTAATTTTGACAAAATTAAGATTCGATTTTGGGTTTAGGTTTAGGATTTTTCCAATTAGTTATTGGTCATGAGATATTAATTTCACACCACATGTTGGTATCTTAAATATTGGTTCCATCACCTCAGAGTGTTGTATAAGATTTTATTGGGTATTTTTACTTAATATATAATAATAAAATAATTATAGACTTACCGTTGTTATACCGTTTATCATAATTTAAATGGTCGAATTCCAATTTAATTAATCAAATTTCGATATTAAAATCAATATAAAAAATATATGTGTAAAAATATTTATTAATATTATTTACTGATAGATCAAAATAAATGATATAATTGAAAATTAAATAATTAGTCGATTATAATTATTGATTCAAATATATAATTATTGATTCGATTTTAGGATGTCTTGGGATAATATTAAATAAAAAAACTTATGCTTTGATGGTTAACGGTAGGATTTATATGTTACGAATAACTTGATTTATTAAAATTAAAATTAAAATCAAAATTAAAACCAAAATAGAAATTAAAATCAAAATTAAAATTAAAATTAAAATCAAAATTGGGTCAAAATTAAAATAAAAAAAAAATTGGGTCAAAATTGAAATCAAAATTTGGTCAAAATCGGAGGGGGTTTTAGGCAGATTTTAGGCATATTTTTGATGAGGTCAATCGAGGGGGGAATAAAACTAAAACATGATAATCAAGGGGAAATAGACTGAAACTGAAAATCGAGGGGGATTAGGACGATGGTCAAAATCGAAGGGGGAATAAGACTAAAGCATGAAAATAAAGGGGGGAATAGGTTGTTTTTCCTAAATTCACATATGGTATTTTTGAGAGTAAGGTTTTACTAAAAAAATTCACATATAGTATTTTTTAGAGTAAAATTTTACTCTAGTTATTTAGCTATGTTTACATCAATTTTGATTTGTTTTGAAAATATTGTAAATTTATCTGCATATAAGATTCTATTTAGAGAACAAGAAAAATATTAAAAAGGTACACTAAAAATTGATAATTCTTTTGTAATGGGATGGGAGGGGTGGTGATTCTCCCATAAACTATTATCTCTTTGTATTTTTTTTTCTACCCAAATCATACAAATTCTTTTCGTACATCCTTGTTAAGTGTTTTTTCTACATACAAACTCTTAACAAATTGACATTAGACCAAACATATGATCCTTATTATGGGTACTAAAAAATTAGAAGTACTTGAAGAAATTACACAACACTTGCGGTAAAAGAGATAAGCAAAGGTTTTCCGTGTGCCTCAGCTAGGCCAGCAGGTTGACACGCTCGAGGTCGACATGACAGAGTTTAAACACGATTCTTAATACCATCTCAAAACCATTATGGATACTATCCTCTGGAAGACAACTTCCCTTTTGACAACACCAACATTTACATTAGATGCAGGAAGTTCTCATGGTCATACATCCACTCGGATCGATATTAGCGTAGGACATCGTGATAATACAACATTTCAAAGGAGAACAGAACGAAACCCATTTTTTCATACTATCGATACCGGTGACACCTATGGTAGACGACTTGAGTTGCCGTTCTTAGGCGGTGAGGACCAGGAAGGTTGGATGGTCAAGATTGAGCAGTATTTCGATCTCACATGCATTGGTGAGGCTCAGCATTCGGTTACAATGTGTTTTCTTTGGTCTATTTTTCTTTAATTTATTCGGTTTAGGGTTAAGAATTTTCTTTAATTTATTCGGTTTTAGTTTATTTTATAATGTTTTTCATCATTCTTTGGTCCTTATAAATAGATGATTCGTTGTAAGAAAATTAACCTTTTTTCGATGACATTGTCTCTTTCCTTGCAAATCCTCGAGATTTAGCTATCGAATTCTCAAAGATTCTGAGTTCTTCTTTGACTTATCAACACCAAGTCACAAGTGCTGTGGTGTCATTCGCGACGTTTAAGGTTCTCTAGTCGAGTTTTAGTCTAGGTTTAGGACGCCTTTTTCAAGGTGACAAGTTCTAGGTTCTATTTCCGGGGTACTAATGATTTTTATTTCAATTTCATCCTCTTAACAATAGAACGTCGATATAGGATCATATCAAATGGTATCAGAGCCCCGTTCTTGCGTTAGCCTATATAGTTTCGTTTATATCATTCTATTTTTTATTATAGTATTTTTTCACGAGTTTAATTCAATTTAGTTTGTTTTAGTTTTGTTTTTGTCGTTTTACACAAAAAATAAAAAAAAAATACACACAAAAAAGAAAACCACAAAAAATAAACAAGAAAGGAATGGTAGAAGAGAAAATATAAAAAATACTTAGGTAAAAATGGAAGCATAATAGCCTAGTAAACATACCTTATTCATTGGGGCGTCTAGATCTATTTGATATTGTTATATATTTACTTCAATTCGTTCTTTAGTTTTGAACTAAATCAATGAGGAGAAGTATTGGAAAAAACATGCGGGCGAGTGAGAAAAAAGTTAAGCAAACACTTTCAAAGAGATTGCGAGTTTCGTTCATCCTTTTTTTTTCTTACTTTCATCTTTTCTGTTTTAACTTTCTAATGTCTAGTTCTGAGATTCATCGATGAACCATTAAAGGATTAGGGAGCGACCAAGATGAAATTGTTCATGGATGAATTCAAGCGCATGAGGCAAGAATTCAACCGACAATTTAGTCGAATTTGAAGAAGCAACACGTGAGGTTCGCCTTGAACAACCACAGAGGAGACCATACACACCTCATAATCCACACCCTCTAGAAATGGATGAGAACGAGTATGCTTAGGTTTTAGACAAAAAGTATGACCATCCTATGAGGCATAACTAATGCACAAAGGATCAAATCGGTGAAGATATCAACTATTCATTCAACGGAGCGATGTCGAAGCATAATTAGAGTAAACTATGATTGTTTTCAATTGCCATCAATATTCTGAATTCACAAAAGTAAAGTTAGCTTAAATGAAGTTCATTGAATATATACTTGCATGGTGGATTGAGAACACACTTGTTCACGTTGGTGGTATGGAGAGAAATTAATAGTAATGTAGGATGAAATACGTGCAGTTATGAAATGTCGATATGCACCATCTTGTTATTGTGGAGAGGCAATCAATGTCTCACGATTCGTTCAAAGGATTTGAAGCATAGATAAATCCTACAAAGAGACTTCCAGACCAAGAGCACCAAGTACCCATAAAACCCCTTTATGTAATCATGACATTATGTCTCAAATATGGGGATGACCACGGGCTTCACAGAGCGGATGAAAGTTGTGGGGAATACAAGGTAGCAAATGACGAATCATCTATAGTGCAACAAAACTTGGAATTACACAACACGGAAGAGAAAATACTAAGGGATAAGAGATGAGAGAATTTGAATGACCATGAGATATTGAGAGAAGGCCAAAAAAAGGTCTGTGAGAGCACATTAGTGGAAATAATGTTTCTTTCTTGAGTGGTTCGTCACACTAGGGGTGGGCAAATTAACCGAAAAACCCATCCCGACCGATACCTCTCCCGAATCTACGAAAAATTATTCGAACCCACAGTTCAATCTTGAAACACATACCAACTGCTGCCAGGTGCCAACTTCAATCCTCTCTCCTTCATTTCCCTTCGAAGTCTTTGCGCTATTTCTGGCCTTCCTATGCTCAGATATAACTTCCCCAATAGTACATAGTTCGCCGGATTCTCCGGTTCTATCTCCATCAATGCTCTCGCCGCAATTTCCGCAAGCTCAACCTCGCCATAGTTCGAACAAGCTCCGAGCAATGCACCCCAAGTTTTAGCCGTTGGCTTTACAGGCATTGATTCTATTACTTTGTAAGCCTCTTCTAACCTCCCTGCTCGGCTCAGAACATCCACCAGACACGAGTAATGGTCTCTGTTCGCACACAATCCATAGTCGTCTTGCATTCTCCGAAAATAATCAGCCGCTTCATCTGCGCGGCCTGCATGACTGCAAGCCTTCAACACTGCCAGAAACGTAATGTCGTCAGGCCGTATTTTGGCCAATTCCATTTCTCGAAATGTTTTCAGAGCAGTCTCAGCATCCCCGTGAAGTGCATGGGCTGATATCAAGCTACTCCAAGCGACCACGTCCTTGTCAGACATGCTTTGAAACACAGAATCTGCATAGACAGTGCATCCACACCGCCCATATGCCTCCACTAATCCACTTCGCAATTGCGGGTGTGGGTCTATTTGGTTCCTAAAAGCGTAAGAATGAATCTCCTTTATCAAGCCAAAACCTCCAATGCCAGAACACGCGGGTAATAGGGCAAGAAGGGTAATCAAATTAGGCCTTAATCTGAAGTCCACCATTTTCCTATAGAACTCGATTGCCTTATATGACCCACCTTCCATACCGGCCAAACCTAGTATGGTGGCGTTGAAAGACGACTCATTTGGCATAATATCCATAGCCTCAAACAATTCCATTGCCTCACGGATCATCCCACAATGGGTGTAATGAGAAATCATAGCATTCCACACAACCGCATTCCTCTGAGGAATTTCGTCAAACAGTTTTCGTGCGCAGTAAACAGACAAGCGCTTGCCATATACGTCCACAAGCGCGCATCCCACAAAAGGGTTGGCGAGAAAAGCCGATTTTATGGCGTGAGCATGGATGGAGGCTCCAAGAACAAGATGTCCAATGGTGGCACACGACTTAAGGATGAGAGAGAAGACGAAAGCGTCGAGAGGAAGGGCGAAAGAAGAATGCATTTGGCGGAAAAGAGAGAGAGCTTGTTCATGGTGACCTTGATTCACGTACGAGGTCAACTGTTTGGTCAGAGCGATCAATCTGGAGCAGTTCGACGCATACGAGGAGGGCATGAGGTCCGGTCGACAAGAAAAAAACCCCGGGAATCATCTTGAAATGAAGCCGTTTTAGTGGCCGAAAGGATTATCCTCAAGGAATCAAGGCCGTACAGATTTTGGGCCTGAGTTAATTACAAAGCCCAATAGTTCAGAAGAATCCAGAAGGCTTGAATTTTTATTTTCGAATTTTTTAAAAGCCGACATATAAACACCTAATAAAAATTCTTAAAACGAAATAGCTGGCTTTACATTTCTTGCATGCAAAGATACTCGCCTATTTTCATTTATTTTTCATTTCCAGGGGGGAGACCTAGGCCTCCGAGGTCTCGCCGGCGGGAATAAGATGCAGGGTTTGGCGGCGGTCACCGGCAGTGCCTCTCTTCCATTCGTCGCTCCAAGGTTTCTTCATCCGACATGATCCACTTTTGTCTTACGTTCTGTTTCTATATCCCTCTGCGAGATGTGCTCCTTCTCCGATTCTGATTTAGGGTTTAATGTTCTGGCTGGGTTTATGATTTGTGGAGGAATGTTTTTCTTTCGATTGAATATATAAATTATGGTAAATTTGTTTTTTGAAAATCTCCGCTTTAGGATTGTCATTTTTCCTTCTATGGTATAAGTTTGATCTTAGCCGATTAAGAGAAACGAAATTTATGCTATCGCCAGGGTGAGATGTCTAGAAAAAAATGAGCCCTCCTGCACTGATGGGATGCGGTTCAATTTTGATGCAACATTTATGATTGTAATGGTGTATTTGTAAGAAGACTGATGGCACGTTATGCGGCTTAACTAGAAGATTTATTGGCTAAGAATTTTTCTTTTGCTTCCAATAATGGCTCAAGTGGGAAAATATTCCTCTTTAAAAGTGCCTGAGTGAATCTTTGGATGGACCACGCCAATTACATCATTGTGTTGTGAAGTAGTTGTATAATGGCATGCTATGGTCTGTCTTTAGATTCTTGCCATCCGACTTCGACATATCAAATCATGGCATTTTTCTGCTGTTTGTTGAGTTTCAGATTTATGGTCAACGATTTCGTCTTATTTATGTGCTGCTTTAAACCAGGAATAGGAACCCAGCTTGGAAGAAATACTCAAAACCTAGGGTGAATATCTGCAACTTTAGTTCGCCTGCACAAATAAGTTTGTCAGCAAGTTTGAGTCCACAAAGAAATGTGCGGGAGATTGGCCTTCTCTCAGGTATATGGACAAAAAATATGATTCATTGTGCGCCTTTAGAAATTGAATGTCGGTGTGTATGTGAACTTGCTCCAGATTGATTTATGTATAACATTGAAGAGGTTATGGTATTATGAACTCAAAATCATTGATATCGGAGCACAATGCTTAAACTAATCTAAATTGTTATATTTGCAGCAACATCCAACCAGCTCTTCGCCCATGGCTTGCCAACCTTGAGACCCGGTTTGGATAGACATCGCAGGTGTCTGGAACCTGTGAGAGCCTATCAAAATGACTTTTTCAAAATCAGGTTACCTAAAACAATGGAGAAACCTGAATGGTGGTGGAGGACCTTGGCTTGTGTCCCATATTTAATATCCCTCCAGATTTCTGATGTCGGATACTACCTTCAGCCGTTCTTGGAAAAGCACGACGCAATTGGGGATATGATATACTTCATACCAGGAGCAATAACAAGATGGCCGACCTGGTTCTTCATGGCATATTGCTACATAGGGTATTTGTGGGTAGTCAAGAACAAGGAGTTGCCTCACTATTTCAGGTTCCATGTGATGATGGGAATGTTGTTGGAGACAGCTCTACAAATAGTATGGTGCACGAGCAACTTTTTCCCATTGATTCACTTCAAAGGGCGGCTCGGGATGTATTACTGGGCGGCCATTGGGTTCACGTACATATGCCTGCTTCTGGAATGCGTTAGGTGTGCTCTTGCTGGAGTCTATGCTCACATACCCTTTGTTACCGATGCAGCATTCATCCACACACTTTTCAACATGGGAGGATTTCATAGGCCACTGAGATAAACTGGTGCTTCAGCATACTCGTGAAAAAGATAACAAATAATATCAATTCAGTTGATTTTGCACAGCCGTGCTTCTCACATATTTGTATGGTCTCTTTGTCAGTCTTGGTTAAAACGACGTCAGCGTCCGTTGTTGTTGTAGTCTATGTTTTTATAGAGGTATGGGAGAGGGTTCTGAAGGAACATAAAATTGTTTTAAAGTGACTAATTAATTATGTGTGTTAAAGAGGACAACCAAGTCGTTGTAGTATAGTGGTGAGTATTCCCGCCTGTCACGCGGGTGACCCGGGTTCGATCCCCGGCAACGGCGACCATTTTAATTATGATTATCTTTATTATTATGTAAATTGTGATTCTTGGTAGAAAATAAAGATGAAAGAGAAATATTTTTTTAATCATGTAATGTGTAATATCATTGACGCGAGGCATATTACATCTTTATAAATAAATAAGCAAAAAAATTTAATAAAAATATATAATAAATGAAAATTTACAGAGATTTATTTGCTTTTTGTTAGTTAAGTAAAATAATGTGGTGATGAAAAATTATGTGTTTTATTCCAATAAATCTCGATCTATTATCTGAAACATATGAGATGAAATTAAAGAGTTATCGTAGATCCTGATAAGATTTAATATTAAATTCAATAATGTAAATATATGAATAAATAAACACAAAAATAATA
This sequence comes from Gynandropsis gynandra, assembly GCA_036759665.1. Lineage (NCBI taxonomy): Eukaryota > Viridiplantae > Streptophyta > Magnoliopsida > Brassicales > Cleomaceae > Gynandropsis > Gynandropsis gynandra. Next base: position 32,077,577 of record CM071867.1, read on the forward strand.
TAAAAATAAATAAAATATAATAATAAACAAATTTATAGAGATTTTTTTTGTTAGTCTAATAAAAGTAGATGAACAATTGCGAATTTATCCAAGGATCTATCCAAAATCTAATTTATAATCTGAAACGTTATAATGAAACTAGAAAATTATCATAATCGAAACACTGATAAATTTAATATAAAAATTCAACAATATAAGTTTCATTACATTTGTTTTAGATAATGGAACATAACTACAAAGATAAAATTCGGGATTTTTCATGAATTCATTGTTTTGTTCAACTAATAAGTAAACTATATTAAGTCTCTATAAATTATTGTTTTATTTAAAAAAACACGATATTAAATCTTTATAAATTTTTGTTTACTATTATATTTTTATTTATATTATTTTTTTAAGATAAAAAATGACATGAAAGAATTCTCTTTCAATTCTTTTTACCAAGAATCACATTTTTACATGTCACCCTATAAAACATTTGTTAAAAACTAAAGAAACTATTACCAAAACTGATCTCATTTTCGTAATTGATTATAAATATTTTAAATTATTATTGCTTTTGCTTTTTGGAGAAATAATGTATAGGTGACTATGTCTAAAATTAACCGAACTATTAATATTTATAAATATTTTTTTTGTAATACTTTTAAATACATTAGGAATACTACCCATACAATGCACGTGTTTAAGATATATTCTATTATATATTAAAATATTTTGATTTTAAATTTATTTTTCGTTATTTAAATTATATGATATAAACAATTTATTAAATAGAATCATTACAAATAATTTTCTTAGAAGTTTAATATATACAAATATATAATTGTTATACAATTAAATACTTAAATTTTAAATTTTTATTTCAATATATATCCTTATCTAAAGAAAGTTTTAAGGTATTTAACAAATACTAACGTGAAATTGCGATAAATATTTTTCGCCTAAACAACACACATATATATATTAAGATATGAAATTCAACATGATAATATTGAAGATATTTTTCAACTACTTCTGTTAACCCTTTATATTATTGACCAAAAGTTTTTATCTAAATATTATAAATATCGTTAAATAACTTTTTAAATGATTATTTCTCTTTGAATGACTATTTCAACGTTCCCTAATTGTTTCTCTCAACCCATTTCATGACCTATTCAAATAGTTTCTTATCATTTTGAGTAATGGATATTATATGTTGGATTATAATGATAAAACTATAATTATATTTCACGTGAATTTACAAAACAAATTATGTATTATATTATTTAATATTTTTATTTTTATATAATAGATTAAATATTTTATTTTATATTTAAATAAAATTTTACAATTAATTCAAATATTTTTAAATAAAACATTTTTAGTTAATTATAAACCATTTATGATATTCGTGAAAAATTTCAATATATAATTATTTTAAAATAAATATTTTTTCTAAAAATATTTCTTTTCTTTCCATCTCCTTGTAACATATCATATATTAAATAATTAGTATTCAATTTAAATGTAGTATAAGTAAAAATATTATAATAACTAACAATGTCGTTGATAAATACAACTATACTAGCGATTAACAAATTTTAATGAAATTGATTGTGTTATTTTTATATCCTTATAAAAATTCCTATCATACGTTACTTACATCATGTCATTCGATAATAACAACATAACATTTCTAGATTCAGATTGTGTAAAAAATAAACCGAACATATATGTTCGCAACGGAGATTTCGTATAAATGAATTCGGATTAAGGTTGCCAATTTGAAGGTTGTGTGAAGGAAGAGTATGATGATAGGGTTTGGAAATATTGATATTTTATACTAAATTTTATTTCAAATAAATATGTAACATTTTTCGTTGTTTATTATATATTAATTTTTAATTTTTTTTATTTATTTACATATATAATAACTAAAATATTCTCTAAACTAATATAAATATTTTATGTTTCTTTAAAATATTAATATTACTAATATATAATTCATTTAAAATAATTTATGAATGATAATTAATGTAAAACGAAAAACAAAATAAAAACTTTGATGATGTGGAAGCTTGATTTATATATAAACATTTTATATTTTTAAATTATTTATTAATTTACTAATTTTTTATTTATTGACATGTATAATAACTAAAATATCCTCTAAATTAATATAAATATTTTGTATTTCTATAAAATATTAATTTTACTAATATATAATTCATTTTAAGTAATTTATGAATGATAATTAATATAGAATAAAAAAAGTTATTTTTATGATGTGAAAGTTTGAGAAAAGAGAATGCATAAATCCAGCGTCTCCCAAGCCTTTCCTGATGTTTTCCCAAGCCTTTCCTTGCCCTGTACGTCGCCCCTTTGCTCCAGACCCGTTCGGGTCTGTAAATTAGCTCGTTTTGAATGCAAGATCTAGTTGGTTGCGAGAAACGCGGCCCGTTTGGGTAGTGGTTTTACCCGGTCGTGCAGAGTCGCGCCCGGTCGTGTACACTACGTCCTGCCCGATCGAGCATCAACACCAGATCGTGTGATTGAACGGGCCGAGTCGTGTAAACTCTCGGGGATTTTTGGGACGAATTAACGCCCGAGCGGATACCCTGATTACGCCCGATCGGGTATGGCTACCCGATCATGTTGCCTTCGTGCCCGGGTCGTGCAAGGTGTGCAAATAAACCCCGTAGGTTTTGCCCGAGCGGGTACACCTTGGTGCCCGAGCGGGCACTCTTCTGCTCTTGATTTTGCTCTTTTCCGCTCGTTGCTCGGGTGTTCCTTTGAGTTCAGAGGCTTGATATTTGCTCCGAGTGAATTTATCCTCAAAATGCGTGGTTTTAGTCAGGAATTCGCCTTTTTATGCTCGTTTAGGCCTTGTCGCCTTAAAACCTGAAAACCAACAAAACGGGCGTATGTAACGAAGATTCGTATCGGAAATGTAAATCTAACTATGAAATGTATACGAAAATGACACTAAAACCTAACGTAAAATCGATACACATTACGTGTTATCAAACTCCCCCAGACCTAAACCTTTGTTTGTCCTCAAACAAAACTAAAGTCAAGTACAAGAAGAATCTAATAACGATGGATACTAGCACAAAAATATCGAAGAGTTAGTCATTCCGCAAATCAACGCGTCACATGAACAAAGGCCTAAGCGTACCGAGTATAGCCTTATATCTACCGAAAGTGCCGAGCCATGAAATCCTACCAAAAATCTAAGTCTACTTCACAACCCTAGACAACGTCCAAGCAATCTCCATACCAATTCCCTAAGCTTTTGATATCATTAAAATCGCTTCTTCTCGTTCTTATTCATTTTTTTCTTTTCTACACTTAGATCCACGCTTTGTTCCTAGGACGTCGAAGTCAAAGAGGGATGGTTTTCTACTTAGACCCAGGCTGCTTATGGCACACTCATAAGGTCACGTGACCTTAGCGGAGTGAAGAGGTGCGTTATTGAAGATCTTATTTTTTTCGGTTTTTTTATTTTATTTTTATGATTACGTAACACTCTAACCCTTAGGACGTAGAACATCGCCTCTACCCACCACTTAGACCCGAACCATCGAACATCGATGTACTCATGTCAATCCTAACTCGGAATAGTAAAAAAAAAACTTATCCTAGATGACAGCGAAGTATAAGCGTGTGGAATCTAACTCATGAACGCTAAAAATATCAACTAAGCAAAGGCTAGACGGTATACACGGAGATATGACTACTTGGTACCGAAATCTAAGGAATGAATACAACTATCGATCGTGGCTTCAAACACAACTACTCAACTAATCGGTATCAAAAGGGGTCTAAGCAAACCTAGACCATTATCCACGATTCGACAAGGTCGCAAAGATGACTGAAGCTCGAAAAAATTTCACTAGGTATCCATGTTATTCCTAAACGCCTAATCCTAATCCTAAGCGCAAATATGTCGCTCTAATATCAAATCCGTATCACTAAATATGAAGAGTACCCCCTAGACCTGAACAGAACACAGTCCCGGTGTTCAAGACCTATGAGGGATACCCGCATGCCAAAAATCCGAGAAAATATAAAAAAGATAACGAGTACACCTGGTGTGTGTAGCTTTCTCGAATCGTGATACATCCGGATTGTGTGACTCTTTTGCTCTAATGCATGTGTTAGCGTGAAGGACCTGAGATGAAAATCATGCAATGCAAGACATAGAGCAAAGATCACTACATCAATTAGTCTGAAAGAGCGTACATAATCGCTAAAACTAAAAAAACAAGAAAAGTAAGAAAAATAGGTCCATAAAAGATGAAAAAGAAAAAGAAAGGAAAAGGAAAAGGGAAGAGTGGTCTAATCTTCATCCTCTCCACCGCGGGTGCCCGAAAGGTCTGCTTGCTCCGCGGGTGCCCCTTCCCCAGGTGGGAAGTAGAAAGACTGCAGCTCGTAGGGGATGTGAGGACGGTACGGGATGGCGCCAGTATGATAGTCCTGAGGGATTGGCACGTACGACTCCTGGTAATGCTGCATACTGAGCTGCTGAAATCGACGGACGAACTCCGTGAGGTAATACGTATGCTGGATCGACTGCTCCTGGAACTGCTGCTCCGCATACCTCGCAGCCTCGATGTTGTGCCTCGCCGCCTCCATGTGGTACCTCTGCTCTGTCGTAAACGACTGATACCTGGTCTCCTCCGCTACATACCTGAGGACGTCGGAGACTCCTTCCATGGAAGGGAAGTCAGAGCGGTGGTGAGGGTACTCTGGGCGGGCACGTGAGTGAGTGGCGCGTCGGCTGCGCTGCCTCGACACGGATGGTCCTGGTGCAGCGACTGGAGGTGGATCCATCTCAGCTAGCCTCGGGCCGATGTGCCCGATGGCTGGGTCAATCCTGAATCGTGACCCCTCCTCATCTAGACCCGACATCTGAATCTCTCGTAGGTCGACTTCCAAGTTACGACCGTGCTCGTCCTTGTAGCTCCAGATGACGTTGTACCTTTCTAACGTAATCGCCCTTCGGTTCCGTAGGTTCTAGAGGTTCAGCTCGGGCTCTTCGTCGATCTTATTCTCAGTCAGGATATCAAGGTTGATCTCGACTCTCCGTGCGATCATCGTGACTATGCCACCAGACATGATCTTCGTATCTGTGCTACACTTCTCGGTGACTATTTCATGGAAGTGCCTCATCACTAGCGACGCCTAGTCGACATCTAGGATGTTTCACTCGTCGAGCTCAAAGCCTGACGGCACCACCCGCCTAAGGTATGCCAACTCTGTGTGGTTGACTCCACCTTTCGGTCCTTTTCCTAGTATAGATGAGACTAGGAAGTAGTGAAAATACCTTAGGGCGGGGTGGCGTATATGGCTGGCCCTCGATCTCGTCGAGTAATCTCCGTACGCAATCTGAGCCCAGAATTATGATTGACGGCTCCGGTTGTGCTCAGGAATCTTCGTAAAGTTGCAGTGTGGAGTGTCAAGGATGATCACGAACTGTCTCACGCTGAGCCGGTAGTTCTGTCCCAGTAGACTGAACTCCATGAAGGCTCTCTCCCGATCTCCGGACTCAGGAAAGAATGTTGCATACGATGCGAGGAACTCTGCCATGAGGTTGCGGTATGTGTATTCTTGTGTGTCCCTCAGTCCCGTCCATCCCAATGTGTTGAAGATGGTGTCTATGTGCTCCTCGATTAGGAGAGCACTCATCGCTTTGGATGATAAGACACGTGACGGAAAAATCTGCGGCTGAAGCTCCGTGAATCTCGACTTCTGACCGGACAAGAACATCGTCGTCCGGTAGTTGTATTGTTGATGGGATGTGGTGATCGGTATATAGGGCGTCAATTCCGTGATTGCATCCGACCTCGCTGGCCATCCATGTTCTGGGTCATATGCGTCAGATCGACGTTTCTTCGAGCTCTGAAAGATCTTTGGGGCTATCTGCAAAACAATCGAAGAACAATAATAAGCGATATGCACGGTTTTGCATGGTGCCCGATCGGGTACAAGAGGTAGCCCGGTCGGGTAGAAAATTGACAAAATACCCTCATAGGTAGTGCCCGACTCGAGCGAACCAACTGCCCGATCGGGTGAATGTCCAGGACGCCCGACCGGCTGCTAAACCTAGCCCGGTCGGGTACGATCACGAAATCGCGACCTGCAGTTCGCGTTTCATGATTCAATCGACAAAATTACTCTAAATCTTTCCTAATCAGACCTAGATCTAACCAATAATAGTCTAAATCTCAAAATATTTCATATATATACCTGGATTTCGAGATGAAATTGAGATTTTCGGGTTTTTTCAAGAGAGGGGAGTAAGAAAGGTATTTCGAGCAACCGATGACGGTGATGAACGGCGGCGGCACTCAAGCGACTCCGGTAGGTGAGATTGCGGCGTGAGGGGCGAAATTTCTGGGAGCACGCTCGGGCTGAAATTGTGAAACGAGGGTGGCCACTCGGGTTACTCGAAATATAACTTACCTTGCAGATTTTTACGGTGCCCGATCGGGTAGTCTGTGTTGCCGATCGGGCGTCTCCCATGTTGACCTACCCGCTCGGGTCCTCTGGTATCTGCCCGACCGGGTTGCCTTGAATCTGAAAATGCCCGCTTGGGTAGAGGTGTCTGCCCGACCGGATACTGCTGCAAAACAGAAAAATTCATACGAGGAAAATATGCAGCAAAAAAATTGATAGACCACTAAATTCCTAAATCCTAGAAAATTGTACAAACCTAAAAAAAATGAAAAGGGAGTTCAAAAATATGGAAATAAAACGAAAACGACTAAAAAGGATATGGGGCTCGGGTTGCCTCCCGAGAAGCGCTTGTTTTCGGTCTTTAGCTCGACCCTAGCGTCTTCATACGCGTGTGATGGCGGAGAGAGGAGGTACGCCTCTTCCGTCTTCTATCTGATCAGCGTGACGTGACTCGAATCCTGGTGGGCTTTTCACATGCGATCCTCAGTTCTTCTCGTTCGATCCCGCGACTCTTTCGTATCTCCTTCGAACTCGGTTATGGTTGAGCGTTTCCTCAGTATTCCATGCGGGATAGGAGTGTACGTGGGTCACTGAGGGTGTAGGAGATGATGCATGTGGCTGTAGAACCGTTGCCCGCGTTGAAGTATCGATCAAAACGTGCGGCTCTTGGTTCCTCTCTGGTTTCCGATCGGGCTCCTTCTGTGCCCCGGTCGGGTAGCCTGAAATGCAATTTACCCCCATGGGGTGTGCACGCATCGGGCTGTCTGGTCGCCCGGGCGGGTTCTCATCAAATCCCTCTGCCCGATCGGGCTCATGCACCCACCTGGTCGGGTGGTTAATTGAGGAATTTAGCGCCGTGAGTCCTACCCGAGTCGGGCTATGAGGTTGCCCGACCGGGTCTCCTAAATTCGGCTCTGCCCGCGCGGGTGGAGTGTGCAGCCCGCTCGGGTCACTTCCCTGCTGAGGGAATTTCGGCTTCTCCTCGAACTGCGTGAGAGCATCCGATCTTGCTGGTGACTGAAACTGACTCCCGGTGCACTCGGACAATGATATCTCCTCGGGATGGATGTCTCGATGTGCATGTCCAATCTCCTTCGTTGGTGCATCCGTCGTGGTAACGTTCATCACGGGTTGGGTCATGTATAACTTTTTCAATGCCTCGTCGAGTTTGAACTCGATAGATTCGTCCCCGAACTTCATCACTAGCCTTCCTTCCGCATTATAGATGACCATCTTTGTCGTGTTGAGGAATGGTCGCCCCAATATGACGGGGATCTTCGGATTGATCTCCATGTCCACAACAACAAAATCCGTGGGGAACCAGAATTCTCCCATTTGAACGGCAACGTTCATCAATACACCCACAGGACTCCATACGGATTGATCAGCCAATGTGATTTGCATCCATGTGGGTTGAAGATCTCCTACTCTATTGAGCTTTTCAACAAGGGATAGTGGTAGCAAGCTCACACTCGCTCTGATATCAATTAGCGCACGCTCAATTTCATAATCATAAATCTTGTAAGAAATGACGAAGTTACCTGGATCGGGCATCTTCTCGACCATGGTAGGAGGCTGTATAAGTGAGTTCGTTACCGTTACCATCTCGTTATCCGCGGTTCTCTTCCTCATTATGATATCCTTGAGGAACTTTGCATACGATGGGATCTTTATGAGTGCGTCGTAGAATGGGATAATGACTTGTAGCTTCCTCAAGAGTTCTACGAATTGAGAGAATTGGGTCTCGTCACTTTGCTTCCTTTGAATTTGACGCTGCGGAAAGGGTAACGGTGGTACCCTCGGGGGAGATGCTATATAGGGTAACTCCCTCTCCTCTTCCTCGCTCGCCTTCCCTTCCACGGCTAGAGCGATGGATTGTTCGATCTTATCGCTCAAAGGCTCTTCTCTTGCAGACATGGGAGGCATTGGTTTCCCTCTTGTGTTCCCGCTCCTTAAGAAAATAGCATTTACTTGCTCGCGGGGGTTCACCTCGGGTTTCCCGGGAAGCTGTCCGGGTTGTCGGTTCGAACCTTGGGCTAGTTGCGCCACTTGCGTTTCGAGGAGTCTCAAGTGCGTCTGAAATCCGTCCATTCTCTTCTTCATATCCTCTTGCTCAGCCCTAATCCCTCCAAGCACACTTTTCTGCTCTTGGTGCATCAATTGGAGCATCGTCTCAGAATCACCTGAGGATTGTGCGCGCGGCTGATATCCGTAGTCTTGGCCACTTCCTCTCGGTTGGAAACCTTGATTCTGGTTTCTCGCCATTATCCGCGGTTGGAAGTCTTGCGGATTCGCTACATTGTTCGTATTGCCATATGAGAGGTTGGGATGGCTCTTGATATAATTTTGTTGGTAGCCTCGATTGGAATCGTAGTTCACTTCCTCCATCCCTTGGCCTACGGATGTGTCATGTCGATCCACATGAAGTCCAGCTATCATCCGATGAATCTCGCCAACTTGTTGCTTCAAGTCCGTCAATTCCGGGTTGGCGATGCCAAGCTCGTTCACTGCTGCTTTAGATGGGTAATCACGATTGTATTCCCCTACCTTCTTGCCTCCTTCCCTCGCCATGCTCTCGATCAAGTTCTCGAGCTGATTAAACGTAAGGTTGCTGAGGGAATCACCGCCCGCTGCCACGATCATGAATCTTGGAGACCTTGGATAAAACTCGTGATAAGATACTTCTTATCCATTCCGTGGTGTGGGCATATCCGCTGGTAGTTCTTAAATCGCTCCCATG
>CM071867.1:32095609-32110055 GCA_036759665.1 Gynandropsis gynandra
GTCTCATTTTTCCCATTATGATCCTATAAATTCTATCGTGATCATGCCTCATTTTAAAAATATAATCTCTTCCATAAATCGATGACAAATCCGAAATTAGGGTGGAGAAAATCATCACCTTAGCTTCCCGACGATTTGACGATTCTTGATACTATCGCTAACAACAACACCAATCAATCCTTCCCTATCATAGATCCATTCCATCAATAAATTTCCATAATATAAATCTTCGAATTAAGGAATATTCACAACGAATCATTTAGAGATTTACCGCAATCGCGATTAGAATCCACCCACGAAGAACGCGATGAAAATTGAAGATCCTTCTTCAATTTCTTCTTCCTTTGTTTTCTTCTTTCTTCTTCCCCTTTCCTTTTTTTTCCTCTCTCGACGGCTCTCTTTCTCTCTTTTACAATTTCACGTTTGCACTATTTTTTAACCTAATATTTTAAATTATTATATATATATATTTACATATAGTCGGTGTTATACCGACTTCCCGTTCTTCAACGGGTCTCACATAATGTGTTTATAAAAAATATAAATATTTTGTATATATATTTTTATCATTTAACATTTATGATATATATAATAGATATTATAATTAATGTTTTAATATTCAAAAAAAATTATGAAACCGATTTCACCCAATTTTAATTCGATTTCATCCAAATTCACCGAATTTTAACCTGATTTCACCCAACTTTAACTTGATTTCATCCAAATTTACCGAATTTTAATCCGATTTCACCGAATTTCAACCAAATTTCATCCAATTTTAATTCGATTTCACCCAATTTTAACCCATTTCACTAAATTTTAATTTGATTTCACCCAATTTTAACTCGATTTCATCCATTGTCACCGAATTTAAGCCCGATTATACCCAATGTCATTGAATTTGAACTCCATAAAATTGGGTGAAATCAAGTTAAATTTGAGTGAAATTTTGTTAAAAATGGGTGAAACGAGTCAAAATTGGATGAAATCGAGTTGAAATTCGGTGAAATGAGATGAAATAGAGTTAACATCGGGTTAAAATTGGGTGAAATTGAGTGAAATCGAGTTGAAATTTGGTGAAAAGGTTAAAAATGGGTGAAATTTTGTTGAAATCTAGTGAAATTGGGTTGAAATCTGGTAAAATTGGATGAAATCGAGTTAAAATTGGGTGAAATATGACTAAAATTGGGTGAAATCGAGCTAAAATTAGGTGAAATCAGGTTGAAATGGGGTATAATTGGATTGAAATTGGGTTAAATCGAGTTAAAATTGGATGAATTGGATGAAATCGAGTTAAAATTGGATGAAATTGGGTTGAGATTTGGTGAAATTGAGTTAAAATCGGTGAAATCGGGTTAAAATTGGTGAAATCGAGTTAAAATTGGGTGAAATCGGGTTGAAATTAGGTGAAATCGAGTAATTAGGTGAACTCCGGTTGAAATTCAAGGAAGTTAAGTGAAATCGAGTTACAAATCGGTGAAATCGGGTTAAAATTAGGTGAAATCAATTTGAAATTGGGTGAAATTGTGTTAGTATTGGGCAAAATCGGGTTAAAATTCTGATAAAAATCGGAGTCAAAATTGGATATTCGGAACAACGGTAAATTTGAAGTGAAATGTGAACGCAATGAAAAATAGCATCTGAAAGAGGTGAGAGAAGTAAACGTGTGAAAATTAAAGGATACATGGGTCTAACAGATTAAATGGATAATATTAAAATTAATGTAAATAAAATTTATATTCAATAAGCCCAATTAAATTTATACCCATTTATTAAAAACTCATTTCTATTTTAAATAGATTGGATTAAACCCATATAAATTTAGACAAACGATTTTGAGAGTTAGTTTGATAAAATTATTATTTTATTACGTGTATATAATGAAAAACAAAGAGAAACATTCAACGACGCTGATGACGACATGTTTCGTAGACATGTACGATCAGAAGGCTAAAAGCACTTTACCTGTGGAAGCGATGGACATAATACGCATGCCAGAAACAAGTCACTGAAAACGGTGAACGACTTCTAAACGACCACGTCATCCTCAGGTGTATTCTTCACGTGGATTCGTCTTTTATATATATTAAAATTATCATATATTTTATTTTGTATTATTTTTATTTTTATTTATTTATTTAAATAAAAAAAAGATCAGATATATTCTTGTAGGGTTAAAATGCTTCAAAAATACCCTCGTAAAAATAATTATTAAATAGAAAAAAACAAGAGAAAAGACAAAATTTCCCTTAATTCGAACGTAAAAAACACACTTTCTGCAATCTTTTGGCGTGGAAAACTGTCAAACCATGTCAAAAGCAAGAAAGACGAATTGATTTCGAACTTGAGATGGATTGATGTGAAGTTGGCAAGAAGGAAACGACAAGAATCAGCAGCACTGAAGAAGAGAGCACGAGTAAATCTTCAATGGCGTCAATAACTGTAAGTAGATCGATTTCTAGGGTTGTGTAGATTGTCGAGTCGCAAAATGATTTATTGATTAGAAATGGATGTGAGTGTCAGTGAGTCGGTTGAGTCTCAGTGAGTGGGCTTGGTCGCAATGGTCGCTTTAGCGTCGTAGGGGGTCCAAGGGTCGTTTGAGTCGGTTGTCTCAGTGAGTCGTTTGTCTCAATAAGTCGGTTTGGGTCACAATGGTCTCTTGAGCATCACAAGGGTCGTTTGAGTCCCATGGGTCGCTTGATATTATGACCCGTGGGTCGCTTGAGTCGCATGGGTCAATTGAGCCGCGTGGATCGCTTGAGTCTCAGTGAGTCGGTTGAGTATCGCAGAGGGTCCGAGGGTCGTTTGAGTCGCATGGGTCGGTTGAGTCGAATGGGTCGCTTGAGTCGGTAAAAGTATAATGTATGCTTAATTAATTGGTCATTTTGCAGGTGACACCAATACCGAAGTTTGTGTATGAATTCAAGCACATGGACAGAATGCCAAAGATCACCACCAAGTGTTATCCTCACGAGACAATAACGACGCTGAGGGGAATCTTAGATGAATACGAGTTGCATTACTTTGAGAATGAGTCACAATTTAGACATTTATTCCATTTCCAATGTAACTCCACATTGATGAAGGTTCAAATGTCTATCCTACTAAATCACTTCGTGATTGTACGAGACAAGAAGGAGTTGTGGTTCGTCTTAAACGGTGTTCCCATCCGGTACTCTATAGTGGAGTACGCACTAATTTCCAAATTGAAATGCGGACCATATCCCAAAGGATGGGAGTCCAAAAGGGGTGATACATTCAACAGAAGAATTTCGACTGTGGAAAGGTGACCCCCGCACAAGTCATTGAAAAGCTTGTGAAGGCGAAGAATTCCGACGACCGGACGAGGTTGGCAACTTTGATGTTGTTGGCGCAAGTTGTGGCTCACAAGCCTTCATCAGACAACTGTATCAACCATGATCTCATTGACATGGTTGATGACTTGGAATTTTGTGAAGGCTTTCCATGGGGGCGTTACACATTTGAGAAGATTGTGGATACTTGTTGCAAGCATGTTAGTGGGGAATCACCGAAACCAAATTGGTATTGTGGCGGTTTCATGATCCCACTAATGGTAAGTTGTATATATTATTCGAATAACTTAAATGTTTTTCATACTTTTTTTCTTCTTATCATTTTGTTTTAATGTTTCAGTTACTTTCATTCGAAACCATCCTTAGTTTGGGCGGAAAGGGATGGTATGTTGATGTTATGGATGCTGATCCGTCATGCCTAAGAATGTGTAACAAGATGGTTAAATCTAGTAACCTGAAGTATGTAGGTAACAATTACACAAAGGTCACAAGGGTAACAATTACACAGAGAGTAATAATGGTTATTTTTATTCTTCATGATATTCGAAGTATTCTTCTTGCTGAAGACGAAGATGAAGCTTTACTTTTTTATCTGTACGATTATGAGGGATGCCACGATCCCGATATTCAGATATGGATGGAATATCTTCGTAGAAATCCGAAGGGTATTTATTGGGAGGACATCCGTAAGCAAGAACTACTGACCCGAAAAACAGGTCTTGGTGATCAAAATAAGGGGAAAGGGAAGGGGACTAAGAGGAAAAAGAGTGTGGGCAAAAAAATAATAGAGGTTGAAGATGACGAAGACGAAGGAAGGGGAGGTGTTGCTGAAGCTGATGAAGAAAGAGAAGGTGATGCTGAAGCTGAAAGAGAATGTGAAGATGAAGCGGAAGGAGAAGAAGATGCAGTCCCTCTGAAACTGAAGCAGAAATTAATGAAGAAAATAAAGAAGTCAGAGAAAAGAATCATTAAAGCCGTAAGAGATCTTCTAAAGGATGTCGGATTTCATTTGCTTAATCCAAAATCAAAGGCGACAAATGACAAAGGTGTTGAAAAAGCAAAATCAAAATCTGCTGAGAAAGATGCGAACACCCCAAACCAATCTTTCGGCACTATTAGAGATAATGATTTTGAATTCCTTCGACGTCCATATCCAGTGTCAAAGACATAACCGGTTGAGTTAGAGGCTGAAAATGACTCTGGAGATGGCTCAAAAGAGGATTTGGAAAACATTTCGAGATTAGTTGAAAATCTCACATATACCGCCACCATTCCTCTAACTGATTACATTTTCAGAGAGGTTATTGCAGTCGTTGCTCCTGATGAAGTTCCACCAAGTAAGTAATATTTAATAAAAAAGTTCATTTGAGTCAATTTCCATCGAGAGTCGGCATGGGTCGCAAGAGTCGCATGGGTCGCAAGAGACGCATAATTCGCACGGTCATATAAGTCACACGGTCGTATAAGTCACAGGGTCGCATAAGTCGATGGGTCGCTAGAGTCGCATGGGTCGCTAGAGTCGCATGGGTCACATATGTCCCATGGGACACAAGGGTCGCATCAAGTAACGAACAATGAGTCTAGTGAATGAAGTAATTTTATGCAGATGCTCCAGTGGGTACTGTCGATGAAGTCGCCGGCGAGGAGGTTCCTGACGAAGACCCCACTAAGGACGTTCCTGCAGAGTATACTCCAGTGGGTCCTCTAGAAGACGTCCCCGCTAAAGACGTTCCTGCAGAGTATACTCTAGCGAATCCTGTCCAATACATCCCCGACGAAAAGGTTCATGCCGAGGAAACTACAGTAGATCCTGTACATCCAAGTAAGTATGGTCTTTTGAGTCACAAAGGTCGCGTTGGTCGTATAGGTCGAATGGGTCACAAAAGGTCACATAGGTCGTAGGTCGCATAGGTCTGCATAGGTCGCATTGTTCGCATGGGTCACAAAAGGTCACATGTCCGCATAGGTCGCATTGGTCGCTAGGGTTGGGCAAATTACCCACATAATCCGTCCCGATCCGAAACTCTTCCGAACCCGTAAAAAATTACTCGAACCCGTGGGTTGGGGTTCGGGTAATGAAATCTCATTACCCGTGGATTCGGGTTCGGGTACTAAAATAACTAAAACGGGTACCCGCGGGTACCCGTGTAAATATATATATAAATATAAAATTAGACATATACTTTACACTAATTACAGGAATACCACTCTAACCCTAACCCTAGGTAAACTTTATTTTTTTTCCTTTCCCAGCCTCCCTCCCTTCCCTTTCGTCTCCCTCCCTTCCCTTTTTTCGAGCCCCTCGCTTCCCGTTCGTCACCCCCTCGTATCCCTCTCGCAGTAGCACCTCCTTTCCCTTTTGTCTCCCTCTCGTCTTCCTCTCGCAGCAACACCTCCACCGACCTAACCAGCGACGCTCGCTTCGGCTCCCTTTCTTCGTCTCCCTCTCTTCGGCTCCCTCTCTTCAGCTCCCTCTCTTTGGCTCCCTTTCTTCGTCTCCCTTCTTTATTCCCGACGCATATCTCTTCGTTTCCATCATCGCTCGCTTTTCTTTGTCTCTCTCTTCTTCCCGATGCAATTCTCTTTCACCTCCATCGACATCGGTCGTTTACATTCGGGTTCGGATACCCGGGGGTACCCAGTGCATTTGGCGGGTATCTGAGCCCCAGGTACCCGAGCTTCTCGGGTTAGGGTTCGGGTACAAAAATGACTACCCGTTCGGGTTTGGGTAGCCTCAAAAATCCGGGTACCCGACCCGTGCCCAGCCCTATTGGTCGCCATATCTTTAATGAAGTAAATTTTATGTAGGTGCTGGAACTTTATCGAAGGAGTCTACGTGATATGTTGAACCTCCGCCGATACCTAAACAACTTTTAAGACCACGAAAGACATATGTTGAACCTTCACCGACGAAAAGAGCATGAACAATGCGAGGGAAAGGGCGAGGGAAAGATGTTGGTGGAGAACCCACAGAAAATGTAGTTCAAGAACCCGTATAGAAGGTGGTTCAAAAACCCGAAAAAAGGTGGTTCAAGAATCCGATAAAAAGGTGGTTCAAGAACCTTCGTTCTGGTGGAAGCCCAAGGGATTAGGAGAGAGCGGGATAACCCGAGAACCTTTGTTCATTGACTCTAACGGTGAAAAGGTGACTGCTATATATATATATATATATATATTTCTAACAACACTTGGACATGAGAGTTGGTGGAAATCTGATCTAGATATTCCCCGGGGGCCAGAGTTTCGGGAGACCATATTAAAGCCCAACGTATGGCTTGAAGATAATGTAAGTTTTATAAAAACCGAAGTCAAAGAGGTCATTTTGTGTCATATGTATTCATGTGTGTTAATTTTTTTTTGCAGTAATTGGATGAGGCGTTGTTGGTGTAGTATAATGACATGAAGACATTCCCTCCGATATTTAAAAAACTTTACCTTTTGTCCTGTTGCTTCCATGCAGACGCTCACGCTGTTGACGTATGAGGATATGGAAACTTTACCGGAAAATCTTAGTGACTGTTTGAATGGCAAGTATCCATTCAGAAGTACGGAACCAATGAGTGATTTCGAAGGCTTTGTCTCGGTTCTAAACATTCCATCGCTCAATAGTCGATATGTAGGATGTCATTGGATATCCATAAAAGTGGATTTCAAAACCCGATGCATCACGGTATACGGTTGTCAGAGTAGGATGAAGGAAACACATATTGATCTGATGATTGAGAAGCTAAGAAAAGTTGTCCCCAAGATGCTCTCATTCTCGGAGGGTTTCCTTCTTTGGCTTCTGGAGAAGATGAATGGAAATATGAGTATTATAAAGGTCTGACACAAAACATAAGCTCGAATGACTGTGGTATTTACGCCTACAAATTCGTAGAAGCCTCGGTAATGAAAGAACATAATGTTTTGAACTACATTTGGGACGAAAATGTTCCTTCCATGCGTGAGAATATTGCGGCTGAGATATTTAGTAATGGAAAATGTATCCCTCCACCTAGAGATTAACTTAATATTTTGTACATTGTTATTTTTTGGGAATGGAAGATGTAAATATTTGGTACATTGTTATTTTTAAATATTTGGTACATTGCTATTTTTAAAATAATAAAAGGAGTCGCAGGGGTAAAAGAGTCGCAGGGTCAAAGAACGAACGGGTACAAGGGTCGCAAGGGTCCGAGGGTCACAAAGGGGTATAAGGGTCGCAGGGGTCCGAGGGTCGCAGAGGTACAAGGGTCGCAGAGATACAAGGGTCGCAAATGTACAAGTGTCGTTCGACGATCCTTTTACCCGTTCGACCCTTGACCCTGATACTCTTTTACCCGTTTGACCCTTTTACCCTGCGACCGATTTTACTTGTTGTGATACGAAACAAATTTTAAAAATAATACTTTATTATTTATTATTTACAAATACAATTACTATTTACAAATAATATGAATAATTTATTAGTTATTTTTTAAAAATAAAATTATTTACAAATAATTGACTCAAATCTCTGTGACCCTTGTCCATCTGCGACACTTGGACCCGTGCGACCCTTGTCCCTTTACGACCCTTGTCCCTCTGCGACCCTTGGACTCTTGCGACCCTTCTCCCCCTTTGACCCTTGTCCCTCTGCGACCCTTGTCTCCCTTCGACCCTTGTCCATTCCGACCCTTGGACCCCTGCGATCCTTGTCTCCCATGGACCCTTGTCCCTCTGCGACTCTTGTTATAATAATACTAAATCCACAAAAGTAGCGATACTAACAATAATACTTACTATTTTTTAGTTGTCAAAAACTAAACAAATACAAACATGAAGTTCAAGTTCAAAGGAATGTTCTTGTTCAAAGGAGATTTAGAGCAATAAAAATACAACTGAAATTAAACTCTGTTATTGTTAGGCCCTGGTTGAGGGAAAAACTAAAGCAGTGGTGTTGCTCCATCGGAATGCAGTTCAACTTCGAGGGTACAAGCTGGGTCAGTCCATGGTCGTGACAAAACTTTCTCCAACCCCTTCTGATGGTAGCGCCACCACGTGCCACGTACCTTAGATATGCCTACCACGACAGTCCGTTTCCCATCATCAGATATATCTTACATCGTCTATGGCAAAGACCTCTTGACCTCGTAAACCCTATAGAAATGTCTGCGACATCCGTAGAAAGGAATAAAAATCGTGAAAATCCTTATCCAAGTCGTGACATCACCCAAGTTACATCACCCAAGTCCGTATTGAGATCAGTTACCAATGCATCTACGAACATATTTGAACGAGTGACTGGTACCACCGTGACAATCCTTTGAGCAAGAGTGCGAAGATGACATGAAAGACCATGTCACCTTCGTGACGGAAAAATAAGTAATCCCAATACATAAGTTTAGGTCGTTGGAAAAATCTTTCTATCCATCAGTGAATCTGGAGCCATCCAACTTGACTTCCCATGTTCTGTTAGACACATTCGATTTAAGCATTACCGTGTTGTTATCCCTCGTTTTCCCATAAATATAATCATCGAAGAAGATCTTTGGGATGTCCTGTAACAAAAAATTAAAAACAAAGTCAAATATGTACATTCTCTACATGTAACATATCGATAGAGAGACAGATGAAGAAGATTACAATGTAGTTCTCCAGATAGCGCGGAAAAATCTCTTTGAAGAAAAAATGGAAATGTGGTATTTTTTTGGAAAAAATTGATGGAAGATGATGAGAGTTAGAGAGAGAGTGTGTCGTTATTTTAAAAAAAGAACCGACTGCAATTCGAAAAGACATGACCCTGATATCGAATCGCCGTCAGATGGAATTCGAAAAGACATGACTGCAGAAGTACAAGGGTCAGAGATGTTATGTTTCTTCAAATTTTTTCAAATTTGATGAAAAGTTCGGAAATAATTGGTGAAAATGATAAAATAAAAAAAACCAATCAAAATTGAGGGTGGCAGGATCACATGGGTCACATATATAGATCAATAGAATGGGTCGTATAAATTGAGGGTAACATGTGTCGCATACATGCAAACTTGACGAATTTACGGATTTATAATGATAAAATGTCAAAAACCAATCAAAACAATACATGTACAACGTCAAACTAATTAATGTGGAATGAGGGTCGCATGGGTCGCATGGTCGCATATAAGGATTGATACATGCAAACTCGACGAATTTACGGATTTATAATGATAAAATGTCAAAAATCAATCAAAACAATACATTTACAATGTCAAACTAATTAATGTCAATTGAGGGTCGCATGGGTCGCATGGTTGCATATATTGATCAATAGATGCGAACTCGATGAATTCATATATACGACCACATCATCGCATATATGTGGTCGCATGAGGTCATATGGATCGGCTGAGTCGCACAAGGGGTCATATTGGGTCGCATGAGCCAGATGGGTTCCCTTTTAACTTGATTCTAATTTAATCCAGTTGAGGGTCGCATAGGTCGAATTATAATGAAGAATTTATCAAATTATAATGATGAAAGTCACAAAAGGTTTAATCAAAATAATATAAATAATATAATATTACACACTAACTAACAAACCTTTCTTTTTTTTTGAAGTCGGCGTTGTCTCGGTTATCACGTTCCAAACACTGTCAGTGATGCTGGCTTTTTATGATGGGGTTTGTCTCGACGAAGAAGATGGGGGTTGTCTTGGCGAAGATGGGGTTTATCTCGGCGAAGAAGATGAGGTTTGTCTCGACGGAGATGGGGTACTTCTCCGAGCCTCACGGGGTCCAGGATAACGATTCTCTTTAGGCCTCCCGCTTTGCCTTTTCTCAGCCAACATAGGAGATAGAACAGTAACTTCAGTATATTGAGGAGGAATGTTCCAATCACTGCAATCACGAACCGAATCCATTTTTTCTTGGTAAGCCAAACACCATGTCTCCTGAAGGTAGTATGTTGAACATAGTTTTGGTATCTTATGACCGTTACCAACCTTATGTGCCGCCACAATTTCGTGACTGCATGGATACTTATCCACATCAAACATTTTGCAGTCGCACGTTCTTTTTTTGAAGACTGACTACAAATCTTCTACCCATCTCATTTCTCACCTCATACTCATCACTCAGTCTGTTCAATTCAATAATCTCATACTTGGATGTATCTCCAAACCGTTCATGTAACATTTTCTCAACATAAGGTGTTAACTTTTGAGAATCATCACCGGTAGCTGCTTCCAACCTATACCTATTGAACCATTCCACTGTTTTTCCCAAACAAATATCTAAAATCCATAGGATCGTAAAATGTTTTGACTTCTTCAACGTTAAATTTCTTAACTTGCCATTAGTGGTTAATAAGTTGTACCTTTCCCCCCATAAATTTGCATCTTGCCCACTTAACGAGATCAAGTTCCTCTTTCTCCAAATACTTTGCAACATTAGGATACCTGTGCAAAGGTCACAAAGGTCAAAAAATGACCACAAAGGTCACAACAGTCACAACAGTGGCAAAGGTACAAGGGTCACAGAGATACAAGGGTTGCAGGGGGTCAAAGAGTTGAAGGGGTACAAGGGTCACAAGGGGTCAAAGGGTCGCAGGGGTACAAGGGTCGTAAGGATCAAAGGGTCGCAGGGGTACATGGGTCGCAGAGATACAAGGGTCACAGAGGTACAAGGGTCACAGAGGTCCAAGGGTTGCAGAGGTACAAGGGTCGCAGAAGGGTACAAGGTTCGTAGAGGTGCAAGGATCGGAGAGGGGTACAAAGGTCGCAGAGGTGCAAGGGTCGGAGAGGGGTACAAGGGTGGAAGAGGTGCAAGGGTCACAAAGGGGTATAAGGGTCGCATAGGTCACAAAAGTCACAAAAGTCATTTTTGTACTTGACCTTCAAATCATTCAATAGCACTTCAAATCCGTTCACTGTGTATGTTGCTGCACATTTGAAGATCATTTCCGCCACAGTATCACCCTTTGAAGTCTTTCTACCATGATCTTTATTGACATAGCTCTTTATATTTTGCGATATATGACGCGCACAGAAACCATGATCAACTTGTTTATACACTTGTTTGACTGCTTTGATCAAGCTTTTATGGCGATCAGATATCACAAGGACATCACATCTGTCCGGTATCACCTTTTTCAACCTTGACATAAACCACGTCCATGATTCGTCCTTCTCTCTGTCGACTATTCCCTATGCAATAGGATATTGACGATGTTCACCATCTTGCGCGATCGCCACAATCAATGCTCCCTTGTACACTCCTGTCAGAAATGTTGCATCCACATCAACCACTTTACGCATGTATTTCCATCCTCTTATAGCCGTTGCGACAACCATAAAAAGGTATTTGAAGCTTTCCCATCACTGTCGAGCTGAAGATTTGCGACATATGCAGGATTTCTTTCTATAAACATGTGCAACCATCCTGAAAACCTCCTATAATGTTGTATATCTAAATGAAGCTTCAATTAAACCTTTCCTTACAAATGCATGTACATCCTTCTTGTTATCAAACTTTTTCCCAATTTTAAGATCCAATCCATCTTCGAACTCGAAGATATTAGTTTTGCTATATGCCTTCTCGTGAGCTACCATTTCCGAGTTGTTCTCACCATCATCACCATACTTATGCTCTATTGGCACATCATAATCAACTTTATTACTGCCACAAACAACTCCATCAACTACCACATTCATGGCACACCCACCACCTTCTCTTAACCCGCTTGTATGTTCACTATCAGAATTATCCGAATCCAAAATATTTATTGTTTTCGGATTACTCTCAACTCTACTTTTGTTATTTGAACCTACAATAACACAGTCATCATAATCTACAACACCTTGATCCTCACCTTCTTTAGCAATGCTTCCAAAAGCAGGAATTAAAGGCTCAATTTTGCTCTCAATTTCGATTTCACACTTCACACTTGCCGATTCTATCTCCACATACAACAATGGTCGAATTCCTTTTATGCGATCGAACATATAACAAATAATATGCTTGTCATTCATTATATATGTCGGCTTCCTATTTTCACAAATATTGGACAAATAGCTTAACTTCAACTTCGTTGTATTATTTCCCACCATCATCTCTGCGCATAACTCATCAATCAGTTGCTGGTATGTCAGACTAACCAGAGAACAATAGAAAAATACTCTCTGGTTTTCTTGAACTCGACCAACCCATTCAGATTCTCCATTTGGGTTTTTCCCATTTACCATCATATAAAATAAATCAGTGTGATTTTCTCATCCACCGTATCCATTACACATGTAACAAAAACATAAAAAGATGGGTAAATTCTGTGACCCACTACGACCGTGCGACTCGATGAGACTCTGTGACCCAGTGCGACCATGCGACCCTTGTACCTCTTCGACCCTTGTCCCCTGCGACCTTTTGACCCCTCTATGACCCTTGTACCTTTACGACCCTTTGACCCTTCTGCGACCCTTTGACCCTTATGCGACTTGTACCTCTGCGACTTTTGTACCCCTTTGTGATCCTTGTACCTCTGCGACCCTTGTGCCTCTGTGACCCTTGTACCCGGCGACCCTTTGACCCTTGCGACCCTTTGACCCCTTTACCTCTGTGACCCTTGGATCCCTGCGACCCTTTGACCTTTGATCCCTTTGACCCCTCCATGAGACTCTGTGACCCAATGCGATCGTGCGACTCTGTGACCCAGTGCAAGAGTACGACCGTGCGACTCTGTGACCCAGTGCAACAGTACGATCGTGCGACTCTGTGATCCAGTCACTAATTGCGATCATTTGACATTTAAGTAAATATGACTTGTTTATACTCGTTTTCAATAAACGAGTCTTATATTGACCCAATGCTTTATAACTCACAAAAGAAACAAGAAAAACACAAGAGAAACACGAAAAACTCACTATACATACCTGGTTTTTCTACGGAACGTGTTTAATTGCAAGCTTCTTTGTTGACAACAAACGATTTCAACCTATTGGCAGCGAATCTGATGTCGATTTCAAGCTACTCGCGCCACAGGAGAAAGAGAAATAGAAGTGCTCTGGAGAAAAGAGAAAAATTGTCGACAAGGGTAATATGGAAATATCAATATTTTAAGAGTAGATTTGAAGTTGAAACTTTTTTTTTTCAGGGAAAGATATTTTTGAAACACCTTAGCCATATTCCCTTTATAAAAACGTGTCCAATCAAAATTTAAGAGGAGTATAAAAACGATGAATTCAATATGGGTATATACATCTTCTTCTTTATTGATATTATTGTTTTTTTATTGGGTAAAACTTCTATTCCCACCTAAACTTTGGGTACTTTGTCTATTCCCCCCTCATGTATCGCACTCATCCTATTCCCCCCTCATTTATCACCCCTAATCCTATTTCCCCCTCAAGTTTTCTAATTAATCCTATTCCCCCAATCCGTTTAAAATTGTGTTAATTTTGACCCAAACCCTAAACACCCTAATTTTGACCCAATTTCATACCCAATTTTGACCCGACCCGACCCGACCAAAATTAAAATTAAATTAAATCCGGTTTACCCAATTATTAACCCGGTCTGGTTTAATATAATTTTGATCGGTTTACTCAATTTTGACTCAACCCAATTTATGATAAGTTTGACCCGGTTTACTGAAATTTTGACCCGGTTTTGTTGAAATTGATCCGATTTTGTTGAAATTGATCCGGGTTTTTCACGGTTTTGTTGAAATTGACCCGTTTTTTTCCCAGTTTTGTTGGAATTTTTATCCGATTTGCTGAAATTGATCCGGTTTTGACCCGATTTTGTAGAAATTGACCCGGTTTTATTGAAATTGATCCGGTTCTTCCTGTTTTTGTTGAAATTGACCCGGTTTTTTCCCGGTTTTGCTGAAATTTTTATCCGATTTTCTGAAATTGATCCGGTTCTGACCCGGTTTTGTTGAAATTGACCCGGTTTTGTCCCGGTTTTGCTAGAATTTTTATCTGATTTGCTGGAATTGATCTGGTTTTGACCCGATTTCGTTGAAATTGACCCGGATTTTCCCGGTTTTGCTGGAATTTTTATCCGATTTGCTGAAATTGATCCGGTTTTGACCCGATTTTGTTGAAATTAACCCGGTTTTTCCCGGTTTTGCTGGAATTTTTATCCGATTTGCTGAAATTGATCCGGTTTTGACCCGATTTTGTTGAAATTAACCCG
>CM071867.1:32110501-32133840 GCA_036759665.1 Gynandropsis gynandra
CAAAACCGGGAAAAAACCGGGTCAATTTCAACAAAAACAGGAAAAAACCGGATCAATTTCAACAAACCGGGCCAATTTCTACAAAATCGGGTAAAAACCGGATCAATTTCAGCAAATCGGATAAAAATTCCAACAAAACCGGGAAAAAACCGGGTCAATTTCAACAAAACCGTGAAAAAACCGGATCAATTTCAACAAAATCGGATCAATTTCAACAAAACCGGTCAAAATTTCAGTAAACCGGGTCAAACTTATCATAAATTGGGTTGGGTCAAAATTGAGTAAACCGGTCAAAATTATATTAAACCGGACCGGGTTAATAATTGGGTAAACCGGATTTAATTTAATTTTAATTTTGGTCGGATCGGATCTGGTCAAAATTGGGTATGAAATTGGGTCAAAATTAGGGTATTTAGAGTTTGGGTCAAAATTAACAGAATTTTAAACGGTGTGGGGGAATAGGATTAATTAGAGAACTTGAAGGGAAAATACGAGTAGGAGTGATACATGAGGGGAAATAGGCAACGTACCCAAACTTTGGTGGAAATAGAAATTTTACCCCTTTTTATTTTTCTAACAAATTTGTAGTAGAAACTAGAGCTTTGTTCTTCGGTGCCTCCTTATCATAACACTACAATTTCTTCTTTTATATATAAAAAAATGGTTTGAAAAAAGCAACTTCCAAAACCTGCGATCTATGAGTAACAGAGCAATGTACATTTTGACTTGCGAGTTTAACCTCAAGAACACTGTTTTCTCCTAAACTCTTCTGTTAAAAGTGTCTGAACAAGTTCCTTCAACCTCTCAGCACCAGGACCTGGTCTCAACACCGAGTCATTGCCACGCACAGAGCAAGGATCAGTCCCGTTTTCCGAGTTCCCAAAGCACCATGCCCCTCTCGGAAACCTATGTGTGCGTCCCAGTAGCTCTTTGTCAATCTTGTCTAAAACAGGGTCGTCTTTGTGGAACTTGCGGGCAAATGGGGCCTTGCTCTTTACCATCTTCTCAAAGTCTTTCATTGACAGAGAGATTGGGTGTTGCTTTGGAGGATTGTCCCAAGCAATGTAGTGCAGGTCGTGTCCGATTGCAGTACCACGGAACTTTTCACTGTTGCATATGACCGTGTGGAAGTATCCTTCAGGGGAGGATACAAAGTTCGTGTAGTACATTAAGATAGTTCGTGGGAAATTATCCCACCCCCAGATGCAATACTCAAGAAAGGACCGCGTTAGTACCACCCAGGCCGAACCTGCAAACAAGAAATGGTTCGTCTTTGATTCAGACTTCCAACAGGACCCGGGTGAATAAACGAAATATCAGTCGATTTATTTCTATATTATCCATGAGCTGCCTAGCCTATTATTAGTATCAGGGAGAGCGGTAAGCAGAATCAACAGAGCAAATGGTCTAGTTACGCTTGTTGCTTTTCTTGGCATGGAGCGGTAAGGTTAATAGCAAAGCTTAGTGAATAAAGCTTGTATTGTTTCACCATGGCACAAATGGCTATGATAGAAATTGGATAAAGCCATGTAGTCGAAGATGCTGACCTGTGAACAGCTTGAAAGATGTGGGAAGTGAACGGCGTTGAGTAGTCCAAGCAAGATCGGATTTCTTTGATAGGTAAAGGCCTGGATCAACGATTATTGATCTGGCCCTTTGATTCCTGCAAAAGATGGGGAATATATGAAGCAACTCCCAACCTGAGTAGAAGGAAATAAACCTTCTTATATGGTACTGGCAAGGTTAGGCGAATTGACTTACAATTTCCACCCGGTGAGATGCATGTGTTCAATGAAATTGAGATCCCTAGAAAAATTTGAGAAGACATAGAGCAAGTCTGCAGTGTAAGAAGGAAGCCACTGCTTTCATAAAGTTTCTCCGATGAAATTATAAAGATATAAGATGCCTAAAGGATAATCGATGACGACAACCAGTCAAGAAGAGACTCTCTAATGCAGGACAAGACGATTCATGTATGATTTTCTTTAATAAAGAACACTTAGAAATGGAAAAACAAGATGATTACTAACCATCTTGGGTCACGAGAGGGTAGTCCGAGGCGCTGAGGTTGAGGAACCAATCCCACTCCAAGCTCTCTTTCAACAGAATTGCAATGGCCTGAAGTGTAGAAGCAATCATCGTAGGGCCTTTATACGTAACCAAATTAGACTGAGCCATGACCCGAACGTTCTCCACCTCACGGAAAGTTGGATCACTCTTCACAGACATGGCCAGTTCTAGCCGTTCACGCGGTGGAGCCTCAAGATCCAAATGCAGAATATACTGATTTCTCGGATGGTACACAGCCTGCAAAGTCCTCATCATCCTATGACTATCGCCTTTTGTCCCTGATATTAGATAAGCTAACCTAGGCGGATCTGAATTCGAATTCATTGTCCAGTTCAAAGACTGTCCGAAATCTGATTCAGCAAAGTATTTATTGGATTCTTCTGAGTTTGAAAGAGAAACAACATCTAACGGCAACTGATCCTCATAAGAGCCATCGAATTGGCCGAAAATGAATGACATTAACAGAGTAATCGACATAACCAAGCTAGCCAAGAAGGGGACCATCCATTTTCTGTCACTGAAACTTCTAAAACCCGAGTGTAAACTGACATGTCTCTTTACACTAGATAACGGGCTTTTCATCCAGACCAGCTTCCTATACAGTTTTCTCATTCCCTATCCGATGAAGAACACGATTCAAACAGGGACTTGTAAAATTCGGGCAGGCGATCAAAATCGTTTCGAAGCACCTAAGCAGCATAAAAGCCCGAATCTTGTTACAGATGAATATAGGAGATTCACGAAACTGATGCAAAGGTTGTTTGAATTACCGGATATTTCCAGTCACCCGAGTTTCAAAAACCGAAAACGAGGCGACCCAAGAAATATTTGCAGAGAATGTACCAGCCGGAACAAAAAAGAGATTCTTTGGCATGCAGCAGGCAAAAGAAGAAAGCTTGTTTAGTCGGAAGCTGAGTCAGATCTAATCCCTAATCAAGCAGAAAAAGAAGACCAGACAGCAGGTGAAGAAGATACTTGGAGTCTAAGTATCGTATCCTTCCAAACACAAAGACACGCCTATAGGAACAGACAGATGCTGCAGAAGAAATTAGGGCAGCAGAAACTAAACAAGAGTTAAAACAAATCCCCACAGCTTTTGCAGACAAAACAAAGAAGTGGGCGACAGAGAGGGAGAAGAAACTCAGAGGAGAAAAGAAATGCCTTTAGATTCAGAGCTGTCTGAAAGAAGAATAAGAAACCGACGCGGAGAGAGAGGGAGAGCAATTAATTTTATAATAGCAGCCATTTATGTAGCTTTAACTTCAAATGTTGGCAAGATTAATCTAATTTAACGATCTGCTTACTTTATTGTTTATATTAAGTTGAATTCCACCTAAACAAGGACGAGACAATAGGCGCGTGTCATGGGACAGGCGGAGGATGTGTGGTTCACGCGCGTGGTTGAGTGGAAAAACTAACCCGAACCAAGTAATCAGCAAGATCTCGTTAAAAGGGAATTGAACCGACAAGTAAAGAGTCTTCCAAGTGAACCACTAGATTCTGGCTATGGTGTACACGTGGCAAGATCTAGAACACCGTTTAGGATTCTCCATTACAGGAGAAACTATGAATCCGACAAACAAGTAGTTTGTGTATTTGTTGTTAATTACAACAACTAGTTACAGTTTTGTACAGATGGGTGATTGATTTAGTGTCTCTTTTACAATCACCAATTAGCGAGTGAGGGATTTAAAAAAATGGATAATAGTTAATAGTTTTGTTTGTCTGAGAGTGAAACTACCATTACTGACACAGAATAAACTAGTCTTGTTTGGATACACAAACAACTTGAAAGACACTCCCTTCATCCAGATTGATGCCTCCCTCTCCCCCGTCCAAACCTACCTCCACCACGGTGAGGCGGCTTCCGTCCCCGCACAGCGGGGGGACCACCGTGGAATCCCTGAGAATACGGCGGCTGCAGCTGAGGCTGATGTTGATGCTGCTGTGGCTGTTGTTGCTGAAAACCTTGAGAAGCAAATGGATTCACAAGGGTTTGAGCTTGTGCTACATTTTGGAACATCCCCTGAAAACCGCCTGCTTGGCTGTTGAGATCTATGCCAAAAGCTTGGTTGAAAAGGTTCTGACCTGCTATCCCTGGCCATGGCCCTGAACCTGGCCCTGCAAAGAAGTTTAAGGCTCCCTGCCCACCTTGAGCTACCAGGTTCGGGAATTGCTGCTGGAAAATCATTTGATTTGATGTAGGATTTTGATTTTGCATTTGCATCAAAGGTATCTGATGCATTGGGACTACATTGGGCATTGCCATCTGGTTAGGTAATGGAAGCTGATATTGATTCTGCTGATGAGCCTGAGAGTTCCATTCTGCACCCTTCATAGGAAACCCAGTTGGAGCCATGGTTCTATTTGCCAAGTTATTCGCACCAAACCCTCCCATCTGAGGCTGTGATTGAAGGTGAGGAGGACCTAGGCTGCCCATTCCAACTCCGGTTGGTGCAGCCATAGAAGACATGGGAGAGCCAGAATGATTAAAAGACATCATATTCGGCATGAAAGTTTGGTGTGCAGTCTGGTTCTCTGTTTGCTGCGGAGAGGATCTGTTCATGTGCCTTCCTTGATCCTTATTTTTTTTCTTATTGTTGTTTTTGGTATTGACGGGTTTCTGTTGGTTCATCCCCCTCTTAGACATCTTCTGCATTCTTCTGTATTCAGCTTCCTTTTCATCATCTGAGAACTCAACCTCCTCTGATATCTCCTCATCATTCTCACCAGATGCATCATAGCCTTTCTTGTACAAATTCTTGTCGTTGAGAACATGATTTGCAAACTCAGAGACAAATGAGACTGGAGTTCCCTGATTAATTCCCTCAGGCACTTCACTTTCTGAATTGAATCTCACAATGTAGTAAGGATTCTTAACTGGTCCAAAGATCTCATCCACTAGACCCAGCGGCGCTCTTTTTTCAGTTATCCAAAGAATGGAACCTTCGCAAAGCGGGTTATGCTTTTCCACGCCCTCAACTATCACTTGTGTGCCTAATACCTGTGGTACCACCAAGTATAAGCGTTTCTTTAAGCAGATAGTAGTTGAAACATCAAGAAGCATAGGAGTGATAGCAGAGAAGCATATGGATTTCTTAAGACAAAAGCTTTCATCAACTAACCGAAAGAACAACTCCAACAGGCAGCGTAGCATGATGCGGTTCCAGAGTAACATTCACAGCTGGAACTGGAGGAAGGAGCATGAAGTACAACAAGAAGAAATATTCTGATACCTTGAGCTCATTCTTTGACCGTAGTGGTTCTTTGGCTTGTCTACCGAGGATTTCTTCATCCTCGTCATCACTCCATGCAATCATGACATCCGCATCATCATGCTCACCTTTATCATCATCATCATCATCATCATCATGCTCACCTTTATCATCATCATCATCATCATCATCAATCCCACCATCAGCTTCTTCTCCATCTACACTCTTTATCTCACCTTCTTCGAGTTCACCAGCCACATCGACCTCTTTTCTTGAGATTATCCGCACTTCAGGATCTTCCTTCTTCTTCTCTTCCTCCTCGTCACTTTCCTCTTCACTGCTGCTGCTACTACTATCGCTGCTGCTCGAGGAAGAGCTCGAGGCTTCACTCTCAGACTCAGAAGCATTTGCTTCACCTTTAGCCTCGTCATTCTTTTGATCATCATCCACAGCCAAACTAACCTTCTCCAACCCTACTTCGATGGAACAAGCCAAACCATCCTCTGTTTTCTTCAACTCTTCTTCATCCACATTCATAGTGGGTAAAGCAACAGGCACAGATTCAATAATCTCAATCTCACTAGACACAGATGGCTCTGGCCCATCTTCCGTCGCCCTAGACGTACCGGAAATCACTGATTGAGAGCTCGCTTCGATTCTGGCAGACGTATAATCCAAATGTTCAGACTTCATTCCAGACACAATCGTAGTCTGGTTCTCAAAACTAGTTTCTTTTCTAACCTCTTCTTGAACTATCTCCATTACGTCCTCGAAAAAATCAAAATCCTTATCCTCTAATTTGAACTCGTCTAGTTCTTGATTACTTCCCAACCAGTTGACGGTATCGAAATCCAGAAACGAATCGGTGAAAGAGAAATCAAGAGGGTCCCTGGAAGATTTTACCTTAGGATCCTGATCGACCTCCTCTATTCGCCCTTCTTCGACGGTTTTGGCAAGTTCAGAAGGAAACCCCACCATGGGCAAAGAGGGAAACGAGAACGCGGAGAGGAATCAACGAAGGAAAGCGAATGAACATGACTTTTGCAGAAAAATAGCGGCGACGACTTATAAAGGCATTGCTCGGTACAAGCGCGAGGGTTTATCGGTGACGCATTCAGGTTTAACAACAACGCAAACCGTCGCTAAACATTAGGGTTTTAGCCTCGCACACTCTCTCTCCGTCCATCTGTGTGCCAATATATATATATCAAACTAAATATTATTATATAAATATCTCAATATTCAGTAAGATATATTATAGAGTTATAACCTTTTGGATTTTATAGAGAGGCATTAATTTTCATTAGACAAAAAGTTTACATTTTTTACTCGAAAGTTTACATTGTATTACATTTTCACAGTTTCAGGTCTTCTGAATGAATGAATACAGAAAGTGGTTAATTTCTGCGATTCACCCTGTTGGTTGTTTTCTGTCTTTCCGTAAGTTTAGAATAAGGAGTTTGTTTCATTTTCTTTTATTTTAGTTTAGTGGGGTTAGTTGCTAGTTGCAGTTTGTTTTTCAGTTGTTTTTTGTTTCAGAAAAGTCTATAAAAAGTATTGAAAGAGATAAATAAAAGTGATCATTTTCAGTGCAAATTTGTATTTCTCTGACCTTGCAATTTCAATTGGTATCAGAGCAAAATACAAATCAAAGTGATCAAAAGGAGAAAGAGAGAAAGAGATGAGCGAAGACAAAACACTCACCACGATCCCTTATTTTGATGGTCATTACGATCATTGGAGTGAATTGATGGAGAACCTCCTGCGTGCAAAAGGATTGTGGAGTTTGGTAGAAGAAGGTTTAATTGAACCAGCAGCCGGAATCGAGGTAACTGCAGCGCAGCAGAAGAGTTTTGAAGAGCGAAAGATGAAGGATCACCAAGTCAAACATTACCTGTTCCAGGCGATTGATCGGGTCGTGTTTGAACAGATTTTGGATCGCAAAACATCCAAAATAATTTGGGAATCGATGAAGAAAAAGTTTGGAGGTAATGAGAGAGTGAAGCGATCTCTTCTACAAACTTTAAGGAGAGACTTTGAGGTTCTCGCCATGAAGAACGACGAGAACATTGATGATTACTTTAGAAGAGTAATGACTGTTTCTAACAAGATGAGAAGTAACGGAGAAGACATGCCAGATTCAAAGATCGTTGAGAAGATCCTCCACACTCTAACAGACAAGTTTACTTATGTGGTGGTGTCCATTGAGGAGTCCAAAGACACAGGGAGCATGACGATCGATGAACTGCAGAGCTCCTTATCGGTTCATGAGAAGAAATTCAAAAGAAGCAGTCATGAGGAAGAAGATCAAGCCTTGAATGTTGGAGGAAGGGGCAGAGGATCATACAGAGGCCGAGGAAGGGGTAGAGGGCGCTCGTTCAACAAGGCAACGATCGAGTGTTACAACTGCCGCAGACTGGGACATTTTCGATACGAATGTCCGATTGGGAACAATGGGGCAAATTATGCAGAAATCGCAGAGAAAGATGAAGTTCTTCTCATGGAATATGTCGAACTTCAAGGAACCAAAAGAGGAGATGTTTGGTTTGTTGATTCAGGATGTTATAACCACATGTGTGGAGAAAGAAGCATGTTCTCCAGCTTAGACCCAACTTTCACGCACAATGTTAAACTCGGAAACAATCAAAAGCTGGTGGTTGATGGAAAAGGAGTGGTAAAGATAACACTTAGTGGGATAAGCTATGTGATCAGTGACGTGTATTATGTTCCAGAATTGAAGAACAACCTGCTGAGTGTTGGACAACTCCAAGAGAAGGGATTGGATATCTTATTCAAAGGAGGAGATCGGAGAACGTGTGATATATTTCATCCAACAAAGGGAAAGATTGCAGAATCAGTTATGAGTGCTAATCGAATGTTTGTTTTACTGGGAGAAACAAGTGATAAGACAAAGGAGGAAAGGTGTTTGAAAGTCGATGTCATAAACAAAGAAGAACTGTGGCATCATCGATATGGACATCTCAGCCATAAAGGTTTTCAGATTCTGCGCAACAAAGAAATGGTCACTGGTTTACCTGATTTTGGACAAATGAAGACCTCATGTGAAACATGTGTGAAAGGCAAACATCACCGAGTTCCTTTTCCGAAACAGAGCAAGTGGCGATCAACGGAGAAGCTGCAACTCATCCACTCTGATTTGTGTGGTCCGATCACTCCGCCATCAAACAGCCAGAAAAGGTATCTAATAAGTTTCATTGATGATTTCTCACGAAAGACATGGATATATTTTGTGATAGAAAAATCAGAAGCTTTCCACATTTTCAAAGAGTTTAAAGCACTTGTGGAGAAGCAAACAGGGAGTTTCATTAAGTGTCTTAGAACAGACAGAGGAGGAGAATACAACTCCAACGAATTCAAGGAGTATTGCAAGGAGCACGGAATCAAGAGACAGCTCACCACCGCATACACTCCGCAACAAAATGGCGTTGCTAAACGCAAAAACAGAACCATTATGAATATGGTGAGAGCTATTTTATCAGAAAAGGAAGTGCCAAATAGTTTCTGGGCAGATGCTATACAATGGGCAAATCATGTTCTTACCCGATCACCAACAGCGATCGTAAAAGATATGACCCCAGAAGAGGCATGGAGCGGAACAAAACCATCAGTTGAACATTTCAGAGTCTTTGGCTGCATTGGTTACGTTCATGTTCCGGATGCTAAGAGGACAAAACTCGATGATAAAAGTGTCAAATGTGTCATGATCGGCTATAGCAGTGAATCAAAAGCCTTCAAGATGTTTGATCCGATAGAGAAGAAAATTCACATCAGCCGTGATGTGATATTTGAAGAGGAGAAGAAGTGGAACTGGGATGATAGTTACTTGGGTGAACAGAGCATCGAGCTCGAGTGGGAAGACGAGTATGAGTATAACGAAAATGAAGAGGAAGTGGTGGAATCAGAGGAACCGGAAGAAGACAGAGATCAAACTGATCAATCTGTGAATTCTCCCTCTCCAATCTATATTGAGACAGAGGCCACAACATCAACAGTGAGCAGAACTAGACGGCCACCTATTTGGCACAATGACTACATAACTGGAGAAGAATTATCTGAAATTGAAGAAGAAGCAAACATGGCAAAAATCGATTCTGAAAATCTGGCGTTCATGCTTATCTCAGATCCGACGAGTTTTCATGAAGCCATAAGACACTCAAAGTGGAAAGAAGCAATGGATGCAGAGATAAATTCAATTGAAAAGAATCAAACTTGGTCTTTGATGACACTTCCAGAAGGAGCCAAAGCAATTGGTGTAAAGTGGATTTACAAGACCAAAATCAATGAGCTAGGAGAAGTTGATAAATTCAAAGCTCGACTCGTAGTGAAAGGCTACGCTCAAGAGTATGGAATCGATTATACAGAAGTTTTCGCACCGGTTGCGAGAATGGATACTGTGAGAATGATCATCGCTTTAGCAGCTCAACGAGGTTGGGGAATTTATCAGCTAGACGTGAAATCAGCATTTCTACATGGTGAATTAAAGGAAGACGTCTTTGTAGAACAACCTCAAGGATACGAGGTAACTGGAAAACAACATATGGTTTACAAGCTTCATAAAGCTTTATACGGACTAAAACAAGCACCACGAGCTTGGTTTAGTCGTATAGAAGCTTATTTCATTGAGGAAGGCTTCAAAAGCAGCACTAGTGAACAAACGTTATTCATCAAGAGAGAAGGAGGTAAGATTTTGATCGTGAGTATCTATGTCGATGATTTATTGTTCACTGGTAATGATGATGTTTTGCTAAACAAGTTCAAGTCATCGATGAAGAGAGAGTTTGATATGACTGACTTGGGAAAGATGAGTTACTTTCTCGGCATAGAAGTGGTTCAAAGGAACGAAGGTATCTTTATTTGTCAGAGGAAATATGCAGCTGAGGTAATCGAAAGATTTGGAATGATGAACTTTAATCCTGTCTGCAATCCAATAGTTCCAGGTCAAAAAATTGGTCGAGATGAAGCAGGTGAGAAGTTTGATTCAACTCTATACAAACAGATGGTGGGAAGCTTGATGTACTTAACCGCAACTCGTCCTGATTTGATGTTCGTGGTGAGCCTTATTAGTCGATTCATGGCTAATCCTACACATCTACACTTTGCTGCGGTAAAGAGAATCATGCGATATCTCAAAGGTTCTATGGAGTATGGGATTTGGTACAAGAAAGAAGGAAGAGTAGGACTCATTGGATACACTGATAGCGATTATGCAGGAGACGTTGATGACAGCAAAAGCACTTCGGGGTATGTCTTCTTGATGAGCGGAGGAGCTGTTGCGTGGTCCTCTCGAAAACAGCCTATTGTAACGCTGTCAACAACCGAAGCCGAGTATGTTGCAGCAGCAACCTGTGCTTGTCAAGCTATTTGGATGGGAAGAGTTCTAAAGGAGATTGGTTATGAACAAGGTGATGCGATGGTGTTGTTCTGCGACAATACATCTACCATTAAGCTGTCTAAAAATGCAGTCATGCACAGGAGATCCAAGCATATTCGGATTCGTTATCACTTTCTAAGAGAGTTAACTAAAGAAGGAGTTGTTAAGCTCGTTTACTGTAACACGGATGAGCAGCTAGCAGATATCATGACAAAGTCTTTGAAGATGGTAACATTTCAAAGAATTCGAGAAGCTTTTGGAATGAGTTGTTTGAACTGATTTTTTCATAGAGTTCAGTTCAAGGGAGGGAACGTTGGTTGTTTTCTGTCTTTCCGTAAGTTTAGAATAAGGAGTTTGTTTCAGTTTCATTTTAGCTTAGTGAGGTTAGTTGCTAGTTACATTTTGTTTTTTAATTGTTTTTTTTTCAGAAAAGTCTATAAAAGCATTGAATTGAAAGAAGATAAATAAAAGCTATCATTTTCATTGTAAATTTGTGTTTCTCTCACCTTGCAATTTCACACCCTTCATTCAAATACTTCGCCGCCCAAGTGATGTTCACGGGTGTTTGTGGCGCTTCCGATGAATCTAGTTGTAAAGCGCCATTACAGCAATATGTTTCTCAAGCCGACCACATTGTACACTTCTCCGACGAAACAAGCTCGGATATTGGAGCTCTGCAAATCGGGTTTGCTCACAGACGCCATTCGTATCCTAAACTCCACAGACTCACCCGAGATCTCGCCGAAGCCGATCCTCTACGCATCTCTCCTGCAAACGTCCACCAAAGTATCTTCCTTTAGCCACGGCCTCCAAATCCATGCCCATGTTGTCAAATCGGGTCTGGAGACGGACCGCTTCGTCGGGAACAGCTTGCTTGCATTGTACTTCAAGCTGGGACCTGATTTTACAGAGATACGGAGAGTTTTCGACGGGTTGTTCTTCAAAGACTCGATCTCGTGGTCAACGATGGTATCTACGTACGTCAAGTGTGGAGAACACGTGAAGGCGCTCGAGATGTACCTGGAAATGTTAGATTTTGGATTGGAGCCGAATGCATACACGTTGTCATCGGCGGTCGTGGCATGCTCGGAGATCGGAGATATCAGGCTAGGGAGGTGCTTCCATGGCGTCGTCATCACACGTGGGTTAGAATGGAACCATGTTATATCGAGTTCTTTGTCGGTTATGTACGGAGGAAATCGAGAACCGAGAGACGCACGACGGGTGTTCGACGAAATGTCTGAACCAGATCCTATATGTTGGACGTCGGTTATCTCGGCGTATACGAAGAACGATATGTATGGGGAGGCTTTGGCACTATTTTACGTAATGCATAGGAGGAAAGGGTTGGTGCCTGATGGTTGTACCTTTGGGACGTTGTTGACGGCTTGTGGTAATCTCGGGAGGCTAAGACAAGGGAGAGAGATTCATGGGAAGGTTGTAACATCTGGGATGTGTGGCAATGTTGTGGTCGAGAGTAGTCTTCTTGATATGTACGGTAAATGTGGATCGGTCAAAGAAGCTCGGCGCGTGTTCGACCGAATGTCTGAGAAGAACTCGGTGTCTTGGTCAGCTTTACTTGGGGGTTATTGTCAAAATGGAGAGCATAAAAGGGTTATTGAGATGTTCACGAAAATGGAAAATAAGGATATCTACTGTTTCGGAACTGTTCTTCGGGCTTGCGCTGGTTTGGCAGCCATAAGACATGGAAAAGAGGTTCATTGTCAGTACATTAGAAGAGGCGGTTATAGAAATGTGATTGTGGAGTCAGCTCTGGTTGATGTGTATGCCAAATCTGGGTGCATTGATTTCGCTCTTCATGTGTTCTTCAAGATGTCAATGAGGAACCTCATCACTTGGAATACAATGCTAGATGGGTTGGCTAAAAATGGAAGAGCTGAAGAAGTGGTTACGTTCTTTGACGAGATGGTCAAGGAGGGGATAGAACCCGACTACATCAGCTTTGTCGGAGTTCTCTCTGCATGCAAACACGCAGGTTTGGTGGACGAGGGACGTAAATACTTTGCGTTAATGGCTGACAAGTACAGGATCAAACCGACTGCTGAGCTTTACAGTTGCATGATTGACCTTCTAGGACGTGCTGGTTTGTTTGAAGAAGCAGAAGATATGCTAGAAAAAGCAGAGTTTAGAGATGACGTGCACCTGTGGGGAGTCCTGCTTGGGCCATGCGCTGTGTGCGGAGATGCCCCTTATGTTGCAGAGCGGGTCGCGAAGAGAATGATGAAGTTAGAACCGAAGTACCACCTGAGTTATGTACTTCTGTGTAACATGTACAAAGCAATGGGCCGCCACGATGATGCCCTCAAGATTCGGAACTTGATGGATCAAAGAGGTGCGGGGAAGACTCGTGGTCAGAGCTGGATAGAAGCTCGTTAAGACATACGAGGGCAGGCAGATCCCTCTGGTTCGACCATCTGAAGACTGACTAAACGTGATCAGCAAAGTTCTGACAATTTTAGTTAGGTAAGTTGATTTTTCATGGCTCCATTCTTACATAGAATTTGACAAGATAAAACACAGAAAATCTTTTGTGTCAAGTAACGCTTTAGGTTGTAATTCAGCTGTTTCCTATATACAGTTAGGAAAAATATAGCTGCCTATGGTTTGGAGGAAGACAGAATGTTATCAGAGTTTGTTCGTTGATTCAAGATTAATAACCTCAACCACTATTGATGCACCTTCAGTGGAGGACACCATCTCATAGTGCATGCATCAGGGTCGACTTTGCAGCTTCCTGCTTCAGCGCTGTGGCTTTGCCACTGCCTCGGAAGTATGCATATACTTGCTGCAGATCAAGTAGAAGTCTTCACTAGTTAAAAAAGAAACAGACAAATGAAGCAATGGTGTCGAAAAAATCTTAGTAGCGAATTTTCCGTACCTGAATGACCCAGATACTGAGAAGCGATTCAATGCAGAAGAACCCAGCACCAACGAAATAGAGTATCTGCAAGCAAAGAAGGATAAAAGTGGATCAGATCGTCGGAAAGGCACAATCTTGTATAAGTATACATTGGAGGAGAAGGTTTTTCACTTACACCAACCGCAGTATTGCTAGTCAAGAGTTCTATTGCCGGCAATACACCTCTGGTAAGAGAATGGACAGTACACGCATTAGATATATATGAGACATCGAAACAAGGATTTTGTGGTCACACAAGCATGCTTCTGCATCAGAACAAACTTACGCGAGAGACTTCCCTTCAAAGATGATGGGCGGAGCTACGGCAGCAAAGACGCAGAAACCAATGTGAATCTGAAACATAAGTTGCTTTTACATGGCAACGTGGAAGAGGAACTATAATGCAGCGGAATTTACCATGGAATTTGTGTCAATCTTACCGAATAAAAGAAGAAAAAGGTTCCAAACTTGAGGGCACTATCAGTCCTGCAATAGGCACGAGGGTACAAAAACTTGAGGACACACGGATCACTGATTCCTACTTCAATTTAAGATCTTCTCACGGTGGATGTGGTGCCAAAGGAAGTTTAAGCACTCTGCTGAAGCAAAATGATTATTACCTTGTAGCTCGATAAAGAGGACGGTACCAAAAGACGTAAGCTCCCGGGACGCCGGAAATGAAATAGATGGAGGAGAGAAGCCATATCGTTGGACCTGATGACAAAAGTGATGTTATATGGATGGCATTACATTGGAGGAATGACAATGTGGTTAGGTTACACAGATCAATCTGAAACCTTCTCCCTTTATCCAAGCTGTCGTAACTGCCACAAAGTTCCACAAGAGACATCCTACCAAACCTGCACAGTTCACATTGGAATTCCTCAATTGTCTGACTTTTACATGTCTGGCAGAACACAACGAATAAACCCACAAAACCGACTTCAGAACTTGATGTACCTAACAACGTGGTGAAGGCAACGTACTGGATCTGCTGTAAGTGGACTGGTATCTCATTTGGAATGTCATGGTGAATGATAGGGAAGAACTCTGGCCAGTTCTTCACTTCGATGACAACACCGGCTGCCGAATCATAGGTTAAGAAATGTGTATGAGCATAAAAGCCAAACTATGTTAGGAGATTGTAAAAAAGGCGGTCAATCATATACATCGAGCTATGGCATCTTCTTTTCGTTTTAGTTCCTGCATAATAAGTTGAAGACGACCATTCAGAACAAACAATTGCACATCTGAAATAAGAAGAGAGCATAGTGAGATATCAATCTAGCTTCACCTGTTCCCTTCTCTTAAGTTCGGCTTCCTTTGCTTGGAGTTCCTTCTCAAGAGTTCGAAGATCCTTCAATGAAATAGCTAATCGATTAACACCGTTACCCTCATCAACCGGATGAAGCAGTCAGAAGAAATGTAATCAAGAAGGTGATAGAAATGCAAAACCTTTCCCGTATCAAGAGGGATATCAACAGTGGCACCGCGATCATAAGGTTCAGGTGGAAGCGGCTTCAGATACGAGTTTGCAGGAGGAACACTTCTAGCATTCTGTATAGCATAAAACCACCACGAGTGATATATCAATCAAAGCTTGATGAGAAAGTGTTTGGATGCCGAGAAATCCGTAGAAATGTTATCAGGAATTCATCATCATCATGATCAAATTCTATCACGAGAAATTTCTGCAAATTCGAAATCAGAAAATGCTAATGATATAGCGTGATGGAAATAGAGCTTACCGCGAAAGGATTGACCTCCTCTTCCTCAAAGGGATTGGAATCGTGACGTGCCATGAGATCGGGATCAGATCAGAAAAGTATGAATCAAAGACAGTTTGGAATGGAGTTTGAGAAAGAGAGGAAGAATTGAAAATGAGGGAAACGGTTGGACGGGTACTTGTAGTGAGGAAAAGAAGAGGACTGAATTTTCTTGGGAGCGTTAGTTCCGCAGGAAAATCAACGAGAGAGAGGGAAAAGGGTGAGAAAACAAATGGCAGTTGTGCGCGCGAGAGATATGGAAGGCTTTGTATAAGGTCGTCGCTAACACGTTTCCAATACTATTTATAGATTTTAAACTCAAATCTAAGTTGTATTTTTGTTGAAACCGATTATCATGTGATTTTGGAACGTATAGGTGGTGGAAATAATACAAGAATCATAACCATTATTAAACGATAAATTAATCATAATTAACAATGAAAATGAAGATGATTGTATTTATAAACGAAATTTTCTTTATTAAATAATATAATTGTTTTTGCATTTTGCTATATCTCAATACGGTCAGATCTATCAAATATATAGAAATTTTGTACGGATCTAAATTGAACACCAAGATTAAACTTCGTTAGATCTATCAAATACATTGCAATTCATTTAATTACAAGTATTTATCACCAAATATACCTAAACTCACCTGAAATACACTTCACTTACCTGAGTTAATTCTAGACTACCCACAACCGTAAACTTCACAGGTCGGTACGAAATACACTTCATTCCCTTTCAATTCACTACGCCACATGTGTATGAATTTTATCAGTGAGTCACACACTCACCAACCCACCACACAATTGTTTGTATTTTGTATCAGTCATGTAGGTTCAACTCTTTCAAATATATGCTTAATCGCTCTATTGCTCTTGCCTGTGAGTTGTACCAAATGTTGTTGTCTCTTCCTCATTTTATACTCATTTCAGCCGTCATTTGCAACAGACTTTTTTGTTGTAGTCTTTCTCATTCATAGAGAGTCTTATTCTTTTGGAGTTTGTTATTGACTTGCTTAAGAATAATAAGTGTTTGTTGTTAGACTTTTTCAAATCTTTGAAAGTCCACTTGTATAATCTTTTTTATTGTTGACTTCTTAGCTTCCTAACAATCCCCTCTGTTTTACTTTATGCTCAATCACAAACATTGAAAGTAAACATACATAAACATAAAATTCGTCAAAAAATTCTCGGATAATATGAGCATAATAGGTTAAAAACATATTAGTTTAAAAGAAGCTCAAAAACTAGTCAACATATGTCTACCATTTTGATTTATAGTTTAACACAGTCGAAAACTACTCCAACAACAATAACCCTTTCTAGACTTTAAAATCTTTAGAGTTGGTTGTTGCACGTGATGTAGACCTAGCCATTTGTTTGCTTTTCCCCTTGCTCTTATCTCCCCCTATTCTGTTGACCATTATTCAAAAACTTTAGATAATTAATGCACAGACTCAAGCTGAAAGAGGGATGATAACACATTACGATGTAAGGTTTTAATATGGATCTTCAGCTGCTCTTGCAATTTGTTGAGCTATTCCTTCATTGCATCGATTTTCTTGATGCCCTTAAGAATGATTGTTCCCAGGTCATCATTATCGTGAATATTTGCATCAATCTTCCGCATGTTCTTCTTTAGATACTTGCTATCAATAGCGATTCGTCTTGGACTTGGCTCTAAGTTCAAGAGCTCTTCACGATTAATCTGTGAATGAGACACAAAAAAATAAAAGTGACGGTCATAGTTCGATAGAGAGATTGTCTTAATCATATAAATCTGGTCATATCCAAAAGTTTAGAGAGTATGTCTGCTAGTTGATGCTCAATAGGTACATAGTTTATCTATAGTTGTTTCTTCTATACTTGTTCTTTAAAAAAATGATATATTATTTCAATATGTTTGGTCCTAGAGTTGCACGTGATTCTTTGACAAATTTATTGCACCTGTATATCACAATGAATCACAGAGCTACATGTACTTAGTCCATAATTGATCAGCACTTCCTTCATCTACAGAAGTTATGTATAACAACTTACAAGAGGTATGTACTTTGCTTCAGTTGTGGATAGAGATGATACATTTTATATATTACAGTGCCATGAAATTAAATTACTTTCAAAGAAGAAATGCCATCGATAGTACTATTTCTATCATCTACATTTTCACTCCAATCCGCATCACAAAAATCTGCAAGATTGAAATTTGTAAAATTGAAATATGTATCCTTGAAATAGTATATATCGTATTTTGCAGTCCTTTTGACGTATTTAATAATATGTTTAACAACAAACAAGTGTGTCTTTTTCGATTTAGGCTTGGTATCTGGTATATATTCCAATACTTAAAGATAAACCAAGTCTACTTGTAGTTAAGTGTAGTAGATTTTCAATCATACTCATATATAACCTGACATTAATATCTTCACCATCTGCATTTTTGGTGAGTTTTGTTGTTATAGATATCGGCGTGTTTGCTGGTTTGCAATTCTCCAATTTGAAATGACAAACTAGATATCTTGTGTACTTGCTTTGTGAAATAAAAATTTCATCTTCCATTTATTTGACCTGCAACCCAAGAAAGAATTTTAATTCTCCAACCATGCTCATTTCGAATTCTTTTTTCATAGTCTCGACAAACATGTCAACTTTATCCTATGAAGTATATACCCAAAAACAATGTCATTAATATATATTTGAATCACGATAAGCTTTTTATCCTCATTATATATTAATATAGGTTGTATACTCCCCCTCTTCTATATTTGTTGTTGAGAAGGAACTTCGTGAGCCTTTCGACCAAGCTCATGGAGTTTGCTTAAGTTTGTACATGTGCTCCGAATTATGTGGGTTTTTGAACCCTTGGATTGTTCCAAATAAACCTCTTCTTAAAGTATACAATTTAGAAATGCATTCTAACGTTCATCTGTAAAGCTTAAATCTAAGGAATTATGCAATTTCAAGTAATAAAAGAATGGATTGTAGACGAGTAACGAGTGCAAAAGTTTTGTCAAATGTTGATACTCTTCAAAGGCCTAATGCTACTTCTAGTGAGAATACATGTATAATTTCAAATAACAACGATGAATCTAAATCAATAGATGAAGAACAAGATGACACTTATGAGTTTGATGACTCCAAATAAGTTCACATGACATTTCTGTTTCGGAAATTTAACCTGAAATCCATTGTCACAAAGTTGACTAATGTTGATCAGATTTGCTTTCGGCCCCTCCGCATAATACACATCGGCTAGTTGTCTGCTCCAAGTGATCATTTTCCCATAATCTTTACTTTTTCGAATTTACCAAAGGTCACATGTCCATTCTTCTTTTAAGAAAAGCCTAAAAGTAATTCCTTTGTTCCTGTCATATGCCAGTAACAACCACCACCGAAATACCAAATAATATTATGGATGTTGTGTATTGAAGTATACACAACATACCATTGTAAATCAAATCTTCTAACCTAAATTTAACATTGTTTGATATACTTGGGTTTCCAATGAGAATAATTACATATAGAGTGTCTCCTCTTGTAGTATGGCCACCATCTCTAAAGGTGTCCTAATTATCCGCAAGAATAACATCTTTTTACAGGATTATACTTTTTTCAGACTGTAGGTTCCTTTCTCACTACAGTTTCTTTGGTTGAACTATAATTCGAACAATCTGAATAACATCTTGCTTCGGCGAAAATGTAGTTCGAACAATCTGGATTGCATCTTCCAGTAAACTATTAGTAACAAATGTTACCTTTTTCTCATCATTATCTATGTTGTTGGTGTTTCCTTTCATGAAACCAAATCCATGGTGATGCTTAATTGTTTTCCCAATGGTCAAGAGATTATCAACCTTTTCAGTGCCATTGTTAAGCATATGCAGTTTCTTCTGAGTTTCCCCCAGTTGATGTTTGATCAACACCACTTTTTCATTTTGTTGTTGCATTTGTACTTCATTCCGTTTGAATCATTCTTCAAGCTATATATTTTCTTTGACCACCTCAATATTTTGCTTACTAATCTTCATTGATGAACAATAAGTTAATCATCACTACCCCTGTCAGTTACCAACCTTTCTCCTAGAAATACCATGAG
Organism: Gynandropsis gynandra; assembly: GCA_036759665.1. NCBI lineage: Eukaryota > Viridiplantae > Streptophyta > Magnoliopsida > Brassicales > Cleomaceae > Gynandropsis > Gynandropsis gynandra. The sequence goes on from CM071867.1 coordinate 32,129,969, forward strand.
AGTTGTCATACTTTTTCATCTTGCTCATTGGTATCAAATTCACTCCAAGTTATAAGAGATTCTCTTTTATGTTCAATAGAATGTGTCCACATTCAGCTTTAGTGTGTTCATATCCTTTCATTCGAAGCATTGAATTCCCTTTAAATTTTTTAACATAATGCATTTGGAAATTTCGGCCTTAAGGTGACCAAAACCTTTGCACTCATGACACTGATTTGATGTCTTTCCTTCTTTTGTGTCTGGACAAAATTTTGAACTTCCATTTTTCCTTATCTTTGCAAATTTTTTGAAAGCCTTTTCCATTTATACCATGCTTTCTTCTAAGGTATTGAGTCAACTTGATTCATCTTTTACTTTCAAAGTAATTCCTTTATTTTATTTATTATCATATTTCAGACTCATCTCATGTGAAGAGTGAATTCTAACTACTTTTGCAAAGTTTATGGTATTAGTATTCATTGTGATTCCGATCGCAGCCTTCTTAACATCAAACCTTTTCCACAAGCATCAGATAAGTTCTTCACTAGCTTCTTTTCTTTGTAAGTTTTTCCTAGGTTTTGTGCTTTATTAGCTACTGAATTTAGCTTTTCACTTAATTCGGTAATCTTCTCGTCGTCATTCATCCTCATGTTTTTGAATTGTAAGGTCAAAATGTTTAGAGAGTTATTCTCACGCTGAGTGCTCCTTCATGTTGAATATGCAGTTTGTCCCAAACCTCTTTTTCCGACTCACAGTATTTGGTGTGTCTGTAAACACGAGTTTAATTATTCCTAGACCACTTCACCGCAAGTATACGGATCGTGTAGTACCAGGGTCGATCTCTAGGGACTAAAGCAGCTAAACTAAGAATAAAACTAAACTAAGATAGAGAAGGATAGAAGAGAATGTGATCCTAGATTCTTAAACTAACCTAAGTGGTGACAAACGAAACTAGGTTGGGGATAAAGTCAGATATGGTGAACACTACGGGTGTACGGGATACCGGGAATTGTATAGATGAAACAACTAAGGATCATAGATCTATCAACTATTCTTGACAACGGGAAATTCATGCCCTAAGGTGAGGAGTGATTCTTCCGAGCCTAAACCTCCTAACCATGGATACGTGCAACCTTACCTTCCAGTAGTGATTAACCCGTACCATGGCAGCATTACGTGCGCAATCATTATCCCTAAGATGACTAACCGACCGGTCAGATTCTCATTAGCCAAACTTAATCTACAACTTAACAGGTCCGGATTCATCCTTTAACCTTCCAGCAAAGTCTAAAATCCTATGTCGCTGAGCGGTCAGCACTAGCGTAAGAATGATAATGCTAAACGTAGAACCGTAAATCAAGAATAAATGAAAAGAACTAAGCATTAACGCAAGTCATCATTCATACAACACAAATCCGATATCCCTACCCGCAGTAGGGACTCTACTCACTCATGGAGAAAATAGAAAACAAAGATAACATAATCCTATACATGATATACTCTAAGGAATTCGATGCCTCGACCTTCCCTATCGTGTTACCGGTGCAAGGATTGATGTTTCTCTTCTTCTCCAATGCCTCCCGAGCCTTCCCAGATGTTTTTCCAGCCTTTACTTGCCCTGTTCGTCGCCCCCTTTTCCCTAGATCTATTTTGTTCCTTAAATCCGCTCGTTTGAAAGTCTACCCGATCACTTTGCCTTTGTGCCCAGGTCATGCTGGGTGTGCGGATAAAACCCCGTAGGTTTTACCCGAGCGGGTGGATGAATAGTGCCCGACCGGGCACCCTTGTGTCCTTGAAACTTCTCTTTTTCCGCTCGTGATCGGGTGTTCCTTTGGGTTCTGAAGCTCGATCTTGGCTCTGAGTAGATATGTCTTCAATTCAGATGGTTTTGATCAGGAATCCGTCATTTCATGCTCATTTAGGCCTTGTCGCCTAAAAACCTGAAAACCAATAAAACGGGTGTGTGAACCGCATAATCATATCGGATAAGTACGTCTCTACAGAAGATACATGCGAAAATGGTGCTAAAATCTATCCTAATATTGATACACTTTCAGTGTTATCAGTATTGAATATATTGATTCATGTCAACTGATGCGAAGATGAACGATAATGTCTTTGCATTGTAAGTTGAAAGATGTTTCTCTTTTAGTGAAACTATCTTTCCTTCTGTGCCTCGTTGCATTGGTGGACTCAATTTTGACACCACCACTATCTAGGCATCTCCATCAATGCCTTTAATTGTTCCTTTTCACCTAGACTTTCTAGTAGGCATAGTTTTTGGAATCCAATAAAATGGGTTTTGAAATCGAAACAAGTCTCGGTGTGAGCCCATACCTTTTACCTAAATTATGCACGAATCAATGATTTCGTGACCTGCTCTTATACCAATTGAAATTTGGTACGGATCTCAATTGAAAATCAAAATTAAACCGCGATAATCTTCCACCATTGCACAAAGCAAACTAATTTATTTACGTCGTAATTCATTGAATTACTAGTACTTATCACTCAAGTACACCTAAACTCACCCGAAATACATATAAATTCCTTGAGTTATTATAGGCTACCCATAACCGTAAACCTCAAAGTTCACTCTCCCTCAGTTCACTACACCACATGTGTATGAACTTTACAAGTGAATCACACACTCATCAACCTAACACACAATTGTTTATATTTTCTTTCAATCGTGTAGGTTCAATTCTTTCAAGTTCACTACAAGAAAAGTAGGATTTCGGGACTGAATTTACGGACTGAGTCAGCCATTCCTAAATTTAGGGACGGATTAGGGACTATTTAAGGACGGAATAATAAATCCATCCCTAATCCGTCCGCAAATTTGCAGACCGCAGAGTAGTCCCTAAGTCGTCCGTGATTCGGGACGGATTCGGGACTAATTTTAAGGTCGTCCGCAATTTTCGGACCGATTCATCACTCGTCATATCACAAAGATAATGAAAGCTGATTATGATCGTCTATGTTATAACTAGACGCGAACCAATCCCAAAATAAAGGAACGATGGTGGAAAGCTTTCGTGGTATATTTTTTAAATATTCATTTCATTATAAATTTTAAAATTAAATTAATATTTAACTAAATAATTAAATCATTATTTTCAGCAAAAATTTTATTGGGATCCTACAATAATCGGACTAGTAAAATCCGAATTTCAAAAGCATGCGGCATAACGACTAAAAAATCTTGTATACGACACGAAAAAAGAGTATAATGTCTCGGAACATTTGCTTGCCTATTGGGACTCTCCTGAATTTAAGGAGAGAAGTGAGTGCGCTAGTCGATCCCGTCGTTCTAATAGAGCGGGATATGGGATAAGTGCGCATACTGCTAGTTCCCGCTCTTTCGCGGAGGTTTACGAAGATATGGTAAGATTTAAATTTTTTTAAAGTTTTATTACGAGTGACATTTGTTTAATACGTAAAACATCAATTTGTTTTAGACGAAAGAGAAAGGATGTGAACCGTCGTACGTGGAATTGTTAGAATGTACACACAAGAAAAAATCTGACGGTTCGTGGGTAGCTGCTAGGGCGAAAAAAATTCACGACGATGTTGTAAACATGACATCGGAACGAGTGTCCCAAATCCCGCCAAGAGAAGATGGGATGCAACCGACTCTTTCTCAAGAAGAATACAACGAGATGTATTTCGAGGTAAATTTAATACATTTTTACAATAAATTTTTATTAATAATTTATATTTAAATTAAATGTCAATATTTTTTGTAGCACGTAACTATAAGTGAAAGGGACATAAATGTAATTTTGGTTTATTAGGGTTTTTATACCTTTTGTATATTATTATATAATTGATGTAATTATTCATTCAATCAATATACGAAAACCTTTCCACATGGTATCAGAGCTTTAGGT
>CM071867.1:32165942-32182209 GCA_036759665.1 Gynandropsis gynandra
AATCTTCTCGAATGTGTAACGCCCCCATGGAAATCGTTCACAAAATTCCAAGTCATCAACCATGTCAATGAGATCATGGCTGATAGAGTTGTCTGATGAAGGCTTGTGAGCCTTAACTTGGGCCAACAACATCAAAGTTACCAACCTCGTCCAGTCATCGGCATTCTTTGCATTCACAAGTTTTCCAATGATTTGTGCGGGGGTCACCTTTCCATGGCTGAAATTCTTCCGCCTGAATGTATCACCCCTTTTGGACTCCCATCCTTGTGGATATGGTCTGCAGTTCAATCCAGAAATTAGTGCGTGCTCCACTATAGAGTACCGAATGCGAACACCATTTAAGACGAACCACAACTTCTTCTTGTCCCGTACAATCACGGAGTGATTTAGGAGGATAGACATTGGAACCTTAGTCAATGTGGAGTCACATTGGAAATGGAATAAATGCTTAAATTGCGATTCCTTGTCGAAGTAATGCAACTTGTATTCATCTAAGATTCCTCTCAACTACGTTATTGTGTCTTGAGGATAACACTTGGTGGTGATCTTTGGCATTCTGTCCATGTGCTTGAATTCATACACAAACTTCGGCTTTGGCGCCACCTGCAAAATGACCAATTAATTAAGAATACATTATACTTCTATCGACTCAACCGACTAATGCGACTCAACCGTCCCATGCGACTCAACCGACCAATGCGACTCAACCGACCCATGCGACCCAAACCGACTCACTGAGACTACCGACTCAAACGACCCTTAGACCCCCTGCGACGTTCAGGCGACGATTGCGACCCAAACCAACTCACTGAAACAACCGACTCAAACGACCCTTAGACTCCCTGCGACACTCAAGCGACCATTGCGATCCAAATCGACTCACTGAGACTCAAAAGACTCACTGACACTCACACCCATTTCAAATCAATAAACCATTTTGGGACTCGACAGCCTGCAAAACCCTAGAAATCGACGCTCAATCGACCATTGGGACCCAAACCGACTCACTGAGACAATCGACTCTTGCGACTCAACCGACTCACTGAGACTCAACCGACTCATTGACACTCACACCCATTTCAAATCAATAAACCATTTTGGGACTCGACATCCTCCAAAACCCTAGAAATCGATCTACTACACTTATTGACGCCATTGAAGATTGACTCGTGCTCTCTTCCTCACTGCTGTTGTTGTTGCTGATTCTAGCCTTTTCCTTCTTGCCAACTTCGAATCGATCCCTCTCAAGTTCGAAATCACTTGTTCTTTCTTTCTTTTGACACGGTTTGACAGTTTTTCACGTTGAAAAACTGCAGAACATGGGTTTTTTTCACGTTCGAAAATTAAGGGTAAATTTGTCTTTTCTCTAGTTTTTTCCGATTAAATAATTATTTTAGGGAAGGTTATTTTTGAAGCAAACACTCGTAAGGTTATACACTCGTAAGGTTATACCCTACGAGTGTATATTTGATATCTCCCGTAGCAAACACAATGAATAAGAAAGTAATTATTTTTATAAATATAAATAGAATATTATATTTTTCAATAGGCTCTCAAAAATTAGAACGTGTAAATCGCGAATGTCTTAACTTGAAACGTTACCCTATAGGACGTAACCAAAATGTATATACGATGTGATAAATGATTTCGATATGCTTCGTGTATTCGTGAAACAATTGGATTTGTAACAATGTGTAATGCCACTTGATTGTCGAAATACATTGTCATGAGAGTCGAGTGGACCACACTAAAACAGTTAAGTAATGCCTTCATCCATTTGAGTTCACTAGTGAGGACTTCTATACATCGATTCGCTTCGGCCGAAGAACAAGACACTGTGTTTTGGTTTTTTGTTTTCCAAGCCACATGCGAAGAACCAATATGAACCACATAACTCATGAATGACTGTCGGGTAAGAGCACAAATGGCCCAGTCTAAATCGTAAAACCCTTATAACCGAAGGTCGCATTTAGATCGAAGCATGAAGCCTTGTCCAGAAGACCCTTTGAGGTAGCGATCCACTCGAAGAGAAGCATTCCAGTGATCAATGCACTACTAGAAAATAAAGATTTAGGGACTGAAAAATCCGTCCCTAATCTGTCTCCAAACACGTTTACGAATATTTTAGGGACGAAAAACAGTAGTCTGCAAACGAGCGCCGCCAAATCAATACCGTTCGTAATCCATTCGCAAATATGATGCGATTTAAGTTTAGCAAATTACCTAAACAATCCGCAAGTGCATGGCACATGTGTAGTACTCTAGGTGTCGATCCCACAGGGACTATGCTACACGGACAGAACTCAAACTAGAACAAACTTGCTACGATGAATTACTGGTTGTGAGATGCAATAATGAAAATGCAGTAAACTAATGAGTTCTTAACGATGAGACAAATGTTCTAGGATACGATTTCACCGCATAGCTTCCCAAACCAACAATCGATCTATCAAATCGTGCGTTCTCAATCAAGATACGTAAGGCGGACGATCCTAATGTAATTCCTACCCTCTCTCAAGGCATGGGAATGTGATTCAATCGAGTTATCCCCTACTTTTGTGGCTGATACCTCAAACTAAACCCATACGATATATGATTCATCTGATTAACCCTCAACCGTTACTACTCTACTTTCATGACCTAGTCTCGGTTGTTCTAAGCCTGATCATCTAGGACTAGAATTCTCCTTTCGGTCATTCTCGTAATTCCTAACACATGCATTTACTTGTCCTTCGTAAATACGAGACGATTAAACACTCAGAAAAAGAATAGATTAACAAAACGATAAATGCATTTATGAATAAATCGAAAAAGGTTCCGGGATAGCCATGGGCTAATCCCTTCTCCTAGAACAAGGCAACTACTCAGTCATGAGTTCGTAATGAAAAAACATAAACGAAATAGGATGTATAAGGAGCATAGAAGTCAAACGAGGTGTCGTCCCGATTCGATCTTCCTTCTCCTTGCGTGTTTCCCGTCAAGATGACTCTATCCTATAGTGAATGGTGAATGGTTGATGATTCCCTAATGAATAATGAATCCGTCCATTATAAAATGAATTCTCTTTTGTGCCCTTGACGTCTTGTGATTTAAAATTTGAATCATTCTCGTTTTTATCTCTACTCAAAATGGACATAGGAGGGTTGACCAAGTCATTCCCGACCGTGCATGCTTTTAGGCATGATTTCCTTGTTTGTAAAAGGAGTTATTTATTCAAAATTTGAATAATTCCCATGCTTATCTCCACTCAAAACGGATGTAGGAGGGTTGACCAAGTCATTCCCTTGTTTGTAAAACAACTTCTTCAAGCGCCCGACCGTGCTATGTTCATGCTCGGGCCGTGTGTGCCTATGTCCGGTCCATTCCTTGTCCGTTTCTCATCCCGTTTTCTGCGTTGTGATCTCTGATACTTGTACTTTGTCTCATGTATGTTCTTTAGTTCCGAAACAAACCAAATACTCATTAAAACCTATAAGAACATGAAAACACGAAAACAAGTAAAACAAATACAAAATTACACGTAAATATCGCAACTATTATCATAAACATCTCTAAAATCATGCGAGAATCGTGTATGAAAATGAGATGATCAAAATCCCCCAGAATTTAATGTTTTCTTGTCCCTAAATAAACGTAAACGTGGAACACGTGGGAGATACAAAAGTCGAGAATTCCCCTTTCCCTTAGAAACACCGTTAAAGCGAACCTAATCGATCAACAAGCGAGTCAAGAGCAAATTCAGCCTAGTAATCTTTCAGTCTACATCCTAGGTTCACCATGGCTACCTATGGGAAATCAAATCAAAGGCAAGCTAAAAAAGAAACCGCAACTCTCTCCAACAAACGAGACTTCAGACAAATGCTAAACATATAATTAAAAAGGATACTTGTTTCATCTACTAGCTTCTTTATTCCTTTATTCCATTTTTTCTTTTTTTATTGTTATATGAACACACTAGGCTTCTAGGCTTCAGATTTGAAAGGATTTAGCCTCTACTTAGACCCAGGCTACTGATGATGGTAACTCTTGTATCTCGTTCAAGAGTCCAGCGGAGTAGATGACGTTTTTATGCGTCGTGCCCTTAGGACATAAAAGGATGATTGCCAACCCACCACTTAGACCCGAACTATCGAAAAAGTGTCAAGGTCGATGCATTCATATCGATTTAGATCATGCTTTTAGGTATAATTTAATTTCTATTGATGGCGGAGTGTTAGTGTGCGCTCTTATTCTGCAAAACAAGCTCAATTCGTGTGATCAAATTATCACCGTGAAAAAGAAGTAAAGCATCGTCTACATAAAATATAATCATTTGGATAAAGAGAGTAAACAAGAAACTAACCTAGCACCTCTTCTAAACTTCCCACAAGTGACACTAGGATTCCCAACGACTTATGACCTAATCGCTTTTCAACCGACCAATAAGCTCTAACATGCAAGATATCATAGAAGAGACCAACTTCTTAAGCATCCTAGTTTATGTTTCATCTCAAAATGTGGCACCAGACAAGTGTCTGGGACGACTCTGACTCATGAAAACAAAAACAAGCTAAAGATAAACTAAGAACTACGAAATCAAAGAGAAAAACAAAAGAAAATGAAACGAAATCAACTGAGAAACGTGAACTACTTCCCCAGACTTGAATTGAACGGCTTCCTCGACGTAAAGTTCCAATGGAGGATAAGAAAGGTGAAGTCACAGATGTAGGTCCTCTTTCTTTTTTTTTTATGTTTTAAGTAAATCAAGTCCGAAAATAAACAACTACGGAAATAGAGAAAACAATGTGATGGGTTTCCTTCCAGAAAGCGCTTGTTTAACATCGTTAAGCTTGACATCTCCATGCCTAATGTGTTCTGATAACGCCTAATCCGTCTTAGTATTTTCATCATTCTTAGGTTTAATTTTGTTACCATTCTTGGAATTTACCGATATATTGAGTATATTTGAGGGCTTCTTCTATCATTTCGCGTGTTGTGCAGGAAACGAATACATCTGAAGCAAACACAAGTAAATATGGAAAATCTACATGAAAACGTGACCAAAGTGTGAAGGGAGCATGACCAAGCAACATCCTATTGCACGACTGAGCGGATTGAAATGTTGAACACATAGATCGGACCGGGCATCACTCCTTGCAGGACCGATCAACCAAGAAGAAAACAGCAGGGCCGAGCTCAATATGTGCACGATCAAGCTCCTAGAATCCAAGTAGCACGACCGTGCAACAATCAAGCACGGTCGGGTTGAGAACCTGAAGTAGCACGGGCAGGAAACATTCAAAGCACGACCGAGCTTATTATCCAGAAATAGCCCTGTATATGTTGCACCGCTCGGGCATGTTCCATCCTCGATGGATCACCCTAAAGAGAAGAGAAGCATGATCGGTCATCCTTTGCATGGGAACTAAGCACGCGAATGATACGGATCAAGTTTGAACGAGCATGAATTTGAATAAGAACCAGGAGGAGAGAAGAAAGAAACAAGGAGAAGACGGACCAGAGACAGAAAGAGAAAGAGATCAGACGGCTGAAGAGGAGATTTCGGAAAACCGAAGGATTCGTCTGAGGCCACGATTGGAGAATAGGGAAGATGAATACTTTTTGTGTTTACTTCTCTATGAATGATCAGTAGTTCTTTTTGCCATGGGTTAGGGATGCTATGTAATGGATAGTTTGCTTCTTAATGCTTGATTTCGGTTTTGTTCATTCGTATAGTTTGATGGGTTTTTCTTAATGCATTCATACTTGCTGATCACCTGTTTGAATGAGATTAGAGATTCGTCTAGGATGAGAGGTTAGATTTGAGTCTCAGAATTACCCTAGAATGAATTAGATTAATGAGAATCTAGTCGATCGGTTAATCTATTTAGGAACGATAATAATTGAGGTAGATCTCCCGTTGTTCTTTATGCACTTAAGGTTATATATTACAACACCGAGAGGTGAGTACGTTTATCTCCTAGATAGTGGATTTAGGGATCGAGAGAGTCATTTCCGTTAATAGAGGTTGAGTTCCCATTGTTTCCAACAATAGAGGTCGATTTCTCTATCGCTCTTCATGCATCTAGATGTTTCGCTGCTGCATCGATAGATGAGTAATGTTGATTCCCTAGGTAGAGGATTTAGGCATCGAGAGAGTCATTTCCGATAGTTTAGGTTGAATTCCCCATTTGTTCTTATGCATCTAGATGTTCTGTTGCTGATCGAGAGATGAGTAATGTTGATTCCCTAGGTAGTGGATTGAGATTTGAGTTCCTCATCGATTGATATAACCCGATTTCATGTTTTCGTAGAACATACATTACATGTCCCGACATTCATGAAACCCGTGGTGCTCTATCTTGCTGAATCTAGTTTCATAAATCTTTTATATCTTTACTTTCCAGATTCATAACCACATATTGATCGATCTTCTTCTACTAATTCATAGTTCTAACGTTCGCACTAAGTCACCAGAGTTCGACCCTGGTATTACACGTACCGTATACTTGCGATAAAGTGGTCTAGGAAATTAGAACTTCTGATTTCTGATCATCAAGTTTTATGCGCCGTTTCCGGATACTAGTTACATCATTAGAATTAGGATTTCGTTGAGTCGAGATCCAGTCCTTTCCGAGTCTTTTGTTTCTTTTTATTTTCTGCATTTTTCTTTTATTTTGAGTCTAATACATCTCTTTTGAACTAAGTCATTGTTTGTTGTTTTCCTACATGCATCGCCTAAACACACAGAACTTCTCTCTTGCATCCGAAGGCCCGAGATAGACCAGAACAGATTTGAGTTGCAACCGGCCTTCATTCAGATGTTGAGTCAATCGCCATTCAGGGACGATCTAGAGAGGATCCAAACCATCATCTTACTCAGTTCAAGATGTTGTGTTCGAACATGAAAGCATACATCAGAATATAAGATGAAGTCATAATGTAGGTTGCCTTCCCGTTCTTAGTCAGGGAGCATGCACTCGAATGGCTCTACACGCTACCACCGAATTCTATTCACACGTGGAGTCAGCTCCAATAACGCTTATGATTTGATTCTTCTCACCCCATAAGATGCAACTATGGAAGAACAAAATCATTTCGTTTGTGTAAGAAGATAAAGAGAGTCTTCCTGAAGCTTGGCTGTGATATAAAGGATATCAACGAGAATGCCAACACCATGGGATGGATAAGAGATACCTTATAGCTACTTTCATTGAGGGTCTTCGTGATGATGTGCGAGATTGGTTGAATGCTGCTTGTGGAGGTTCTCTACATGACATCCCATTCACCGCTATGGAGGCCAAGATTGATAGATGGCTGAGGGAAGAAACACTTTGTCGGGAGAGTTTAGTCGTCAGGCACCGACTAAGGGAACATACAGCGAGGTGCTTGCATTACGTGCTAAAATTGCTGAGATGAAATTGCAAATGGTAACTATGCACCAAGCACCTCACGATTCTCACGGATTTCAGGATGTTGTAGATGCAAACTATGTTGCTAACAATCCATATTCCAGTACCTACAATTTGGGCTGGAAGAATCATCCGAATATGTCGTATAAGAACATTGACAATGTCTTGAACCCATTGCAAGGAAATTATCAGCCCAAGCCGTTTCAGAGTCAGCTGTAAAATCAAAATTTCCAACCTAGAGCACAAGGTTATCAAGGGTATCAACCAAGAGGAGTACCGACACCACTTCCGCAACAAGAGGGGAATGTCGATATTACGTCCATGTTTGCTCAGCTTTTACAAGGAAAAAAAAGATCAACATGCTGAGATAAAAAGTATAAGACAAGATCAAGAGGACGTAAACAAGAAAATTGGGGAAATTCAGATACATTTGAAGATCTTAGACACCCAAGTTGCACAGCTTGCAACGAGCTCTTCTAATCAGCAAGGAATTCTATCGGCGAAACCTGAGCCAAATCCCCATGAGCATTGCAATGTTGTTATGTTAAGGAACGGGACAAAACTTGAAGATGTTGTACCCCGCAATTTTGAAAAAGGAGAGTGCTCAAAGTCTTCAATGGTAAAGTCCAGCGACCCCGAGCATCTTAAGGAAGCACAAGACGAGGAGGAAGTAGAACCGATTTATGTGCCACTACCACCAAGGCCTCCTCCACTTCCATTTCCCGGTCGCCAAAGGATACAAGATGACGATTCACAATTTGCCAAAATCATAGCAAGGTTGAAGAAGATGGAAATCTCTATGCCCTTCCACGAGGCAATCATGCAAGTACCTTTTTACGTTATGTTCCTCATGGATATCCTCACCAAGAAGCGTAGAGTGGAAGAGGAAACAGTGATGGTCACCGCTGCGACATATACCGTTATCCATCATGAGATGCCACAGAAATTACCGATCCAGGTACCTTCGTCATTCTTTTGTAAGCTGGGAAACATTACCATCCACAATGCCCTATGTGACTTAGGAGCTAGTGTCAGCATCATGCCACTGTTGATGTGTAAGAAATTGGACATATGAGAGATGTAATCTACATAGATGGTATTACAGATGGATGATCGTTCAACGAAACACCCGATAGATATTTTGGAGGATGTACCACTTAAGGTAGGTGATTATTACATCCTCGTTGATTTTGTGGGTTTGGATATAAAGGAAGATGAAAGAATACCTATTATTTTGGGAAGACCATTCCTCAATACCGCCAATTACATTGTCGACGTGAGAATGGAGAAATTGACGATGAATATAGGGGAAGAGACGGTGGAGTTCGGGTTGAATAAGGACCTCAAGAAAGCAAACATGGTAGAGCTCGTATTCTCCGTTGATGTCTTGAGTGAACCACTAGAAAAAGCTCTTACGGCTAGATATACAGATCAAGACGATGACCACGGGCACAGATGAGCATCGAGGACCTTAGAGGAGATGCAAAGCAATGGAGTATATGAACGACCAACTGGTTCTATGAAGTGCACGATCGAGGTACACCTTGTGCACGGTCGGGCGCCTTTTTTTTGAGAGCAGCACAATCGAACAACATAATAGCCCGACCCGTTTAACACTCTCGACTCCTATTTGCAGCATGACACAACCGACCGGGCAACACCTTGTGTACGACCGAGCGCCCCCTCCAGACCACAACATGATCGGGCATAACATGAGCCCAACCCCTGCATGCTTCTTGGCGCAACATGGCAAATCAAGATGCCCAACCGATCATCACTACAAGCTTGACCGGGTACACACCACGGACTGCAGCATGACCAAGCATAAGCTGAGCCTAACCCATGCACCTCTCTCGTCCAAAACTGGAAACATCTTAGGCCCAACCGATCATCAACTCATGCCAGACCGGACGCTCAAATTGGACGCTCAATTTGGAATGCAACACAATTCTTCTATGACGCATCTTCTTCACTCCACTAAGGTTACAGGATCTTATGAGTGTGCCAATCGACAACCTGGGTCTAAGTAAAAGCTGTTCTCTTCGACTTTAATGTCCCAGAAACCAAGCCCTGATTTTCAAAGAAAAACAATGGTGGAAACAATAAAAAAGAAGAAAAGAGAAAAGAACGAGGAAATGATTGTAATGATATCTCACGTAAGCATAGGTGAATTACTATGGAGATTGCTTGGACGTTGTCTAGGGGTTAATGAAATGAACTTAGGTTATGTGTAGAATTACATGGCTCATGACTTTCGGTCGATGAAATTCTGAACTAGGTACCCTTAGGCTTATGTTTGTGTGACGTGTTGTTGTGCATGATGACTAATCCTTCGAAGTATTTGTGCTAGTATCTGATTGTTGTCTAACTATTCTTGTACTCGACTCTCGTCTTACTCGAGGACGAGCAGAGGTTTAAGTCTAAGGGAGTTTGATAATGCCTAATCCGTCATAGTATTTTCATCATTCTTAGGTTTAGTTTTGTTACCATTCTTGGACTATACCGGTATATTAAGTATATTTGAGGGCTTCTTCTATCATTTCACGTGTTGTGCAGGAAACGAAGACATCCGAAGCAATCTTAAGTAAATACGAAAAATCTACCCAAAAACATGACTAAAGTGTGAAGGTATCACGACCAAGTAGCATCTTGTTGCACGTTCGAGTGGATTGAAATGCTGAACACACAAAATGGTCAGGCATCACTCCTTGCACGACCGAGTCACCTAGCTGAAAGTCATGAGGTAGGATCTTCATGTCGTGCCATTCTTTAGCGCGATCGTTTTTCTTCATTCACACTATCGTTGTCGCTCCTTTCTTTGGCACGATATGCACGGGGTTCACCCATTCGTTGCCCGAGGTTGGAAAAGAGATATCTGCATCAAAACGTTTTATGGTCTCTTTTTCCATTACCTCTTTCAAATTCGGGTTCAACCTTCCTTGAGCTTCATGGAAGGTTTGTGTCTGTCCTCCGTAGACATTCCGTGCATAAATAATGAAGGGTTCACTCTCATGTTCTTCTTTAGGTGAGTGGGTGGCTTTCGCATCTCATACCAAAGAGAAGAAGGAAAAGGTTCAAGCTCAAGCCTAGACACCTTCTCTACTGCAAAATTAGTAAGCGTTTCATGCGAGTCTCCTCATGTGGGGCGTCCTATAGTGCCTCAATGACACTCATGAATTTTGTGTAGAGCTCGGTGATAACACGTAAAATGTATCAATTTTAGGTCAGGTATTAGTGTCATTTTCGCATATATTTCTTAGTTAGAGTTATATTTCCGATGTGATTCTTCTTTACATACGCCCATTTGTTGGTTTTCAGGTTTTAAGGCGACAAGGCCTAAACAAGCATAAAAGGCGAATTCCTGAGTAAAACCACTCAATTCTGAAGATAAATTCACTCAGAGCCGAAATCAAGCCTCGGAACTCAAAGGAACACCCGAACAACGAGCGGAAAAGAGCAAAAACAAGGATAGAAGAGTGCCCGCTCGGGCACTGAGGTCTACCCGCTCGGGCAAAACCTACGGGGTTTGCAACACCCATTTGCATACGGGGTTTACATACGTCCATTTGCAACACCTTGCACGACCTGGGCACGAAGACTACATGATCGGGTGACCATACCCAATGGGCGCAACAATGTACCCGCTCGGGCGTTAATTGTTCCTGAAAATCCCCGAGAGTTTACACGACTCGGACTGTTCAACCATGCGATCGGGTGCCGATGCCCGATCGGGCAGGACGAAGCACATGACCGGGCGCGCCTCTGCACAACCGGATAAAAGGTGAACCCGAGCGGACCGCCTTTCTCGCAACAACCTTAATTTTGAATTCGAACGAGCGAATTAAAGGAACATAACAGATCCAGACGCAAGGGGGCGACGCCGAGGGCAAGGAAAGGCTTGGAAATCATCAGGAAAGGCTTTGGAGACACTAGAGAAGGAGGGAAGCATCAATCCACACATCGGTAACACAATAGGGAAGATCGAGGCATCGAGTTTCCTAGGGTTTATCATGTTTAGGGTTGTGTTATTTCCTTTGTTAGCAAACTCCATGAGTGAGTAGATTCCCAACTATGGGTTAGGGATATCGGATTGTAACGGAAGTACAAATTTATGCGTTAATGCTTAGATCTATCGTAATTGTTTTGATATTCGGTCCTACAATCAACATCATAACTCTTATACTAGTGCTGCCCGCTCAGTAACATAGGAATTCATATTTTGCTGGAAGGTTAAAGTATGAACCCGGAACTGTTGAGTTGTAGGTTAAGTTCGATTAATGAGAATCTGACCAGTCGGTTAATCGACTTAGGAATTAGGATTGCGATCGTAAAGCTGCCATAGTACGGGTTAATCGCTGCTGGAAGGTAGGTTGCATGTATGTATGGTTAGGAGGTCTAGGCTCAGCAGAATCATTCCTCACAATAGAGCATGAATTTCCCGTTATCAAGATAATTCGATAGGTTTATGATCTTTAGTTGTTACATCCATGCGATTTCCGGTATCCCGACACCCGTAGTATTCGTCATAGTCAAGTCTTCCCCAACCTTCATCGCTGTCCTTATTTAGTTTAAGTCTTTTAGATATTTCGCACCACACCATCATTTACTTCTCACCTTCTTAGTTTAGTGAGATTCTTAGGATAAGGCTGCCTTAGTCCCTAGAGTCCGACATGGCTGCTGCTGATGAGGCTTATGGAGCCTACACCTCTCCAAAGCATACGCAATTACTTTCGAGCATGGCCCGCACGATCGATAATCAGGTTGAGCTACAACCGACCTTCATACAAATGTTCAAAAACTTGGCCTTTAGAGGAATGGAGAACGAAGATCCGAACTCCCACCTTACGGACTTCAAGATGCTTTGCAGCACTACCAAGGTTGGAACGGGAGTTACTCGGGAGGATCTCTATTTGATGTAATTCCCATTCTCGCTTAAGGATGCGGCGCAACGTTGGCTGTTGAACTTGCCGGCTGCATCAATTACGTCGTGGAATGATCTGGAGCAATGTTTCATGCAACAATTCTTCTCGGATCATAGAACGCTTCTCGCCAAGAGTTGCATAAATTCTTTCTTACAAGAAAGAGGCGAAACGCTATATGATGCATGGGAGAGATTTAAGAACTACCAGCGGATATGCCCACACAACGGAATGGATAATAAGTATCTTATCACGAGCTTTATCCAAGGTCTCCAAGAAACCACCCGATTCATGATCGTGGCAGCGGGTGGTGGTTCCCTAAGCAACCTTACATTCAATCTGCTCGAGAACTTGATCGAGAGCATGGCGAGGGAAGGAGGCAAGAAGGTAGGGGAATACAATCGCGATTACCCATCCAAAGCGGCTGTGAATGAGCTAGGCTTCGCCAACCCGGAATTAACGGACTTGAAGCAGCAAGTTAGCGAGATACATCGGATGATAGCTGGACTCCATGTGTACCGACATGACGCATCCGTAGGACAAAGGATGGAGGAAGTGAACTACGTTAGCAACCGGGCCTACCAGCAAAATTATATCAAGAGCCATCCCAACCTCTCATATGGAACACGAGCAATGTAGCCGCGGATAATGGCAAGAAACAAGAATCAAGGTTTCCAGCCGAGAGGAAGTGGCCAAGACTACGGATTTCAGCCGCACGCACAATCTTCAGGTGATTCTGAGATTCTTTCTATGCTCCAATTGATGCACCGAGAGCAGAAAAGTGCGCTTGGAGGGATTAGGGCTGAGCAAGAGGATATGAGGAAGAGAATGGACGGATTTCAGACGCACTTGAGACTCCTCGAGACGCAAGTGGTGCAACTAGCCCAAGGTTCGAGCCAACAACCCGGACAGCTTCCCGGGAAACCCGAGGCGAACTCCCGCGAGCAAGTAAATGCCATTTTCCTAAGGAGCGGGAACACGGTAGGGCAACCAATGCCTTCCACGGCTGCAAGAGAAGAGCCTTGAGTGATAAGATCGAACAACCCATCACTCCAGCCGTGGAAGAGAAGGCGACCGAGGAAGAAGAGAGGGAGTTACCCTACGTAGAAACTCCCCCGAGGGTACCACCGCTACCGTTTCCGCAGCGTCAAAGGAAGCAAAGTGACGAGGCCCAATTCTCTCAATTCGTGGAACTCTTGAGGAAGCTACAATTCACCATCCCCTTGTACGACGCGCTCATAAAGATCCCATCATATGCAAAGTTTCTCAAGGATATCATAATGAGGAAGAGAACCATGGACAACGAGATGGTAATGGTCATGAACTCACTTATACAGCCGCCTACCATGGTCGAGAAGATGCCCGATCCAGGTAACTTCGTTATTCCCTGTAAGATTTATGACTACGAAATTGAGCATGCACTAATAGATACCGGAGCAAGTGTGAGCTTGCTACCATTATCCCTTGTTGAGAAGCTCAATAGAGTAGGGGATCTTCAACCCACGCGAATGCAAATCACCTTGGCTGATCAATCCGTACGGAGTCTCGTGGGTATATTGACGAATGTTTCCGTGCAAGTGGGAGAATTCTGGTTCCCCACGGATTTTGTCGTTGTGGACATGGAGATCAATCCGAAGATCCCCGTCATTTTGGGAAGACCATTCCTCAACACGAAAAAAATGGTCATCTATTGCGCTGAAGGCAGACTAGTAATGAAATTCGGGGACGAGTCTATCGAGTTCAAACTCGACGAGGCATTGAAGAAGCTATATATGACCGAACCCGTAATGCACGTTACCATGACGGATACACCAACGGAGAAGATTGAACGTGTACATCGTGACATTCATCCAGAGGAGATACCATTATCCGAGTGCACCGGGAGTCAATTTCAGTCGCCAGCAAGATCGGACGCAATTACGCAATTCAAGGAGAAGCAAAAATTTCGTCAGCAGGGAAGTGACCCGAGCGGGCAACATACTCCACCCACGTGGGCAGCATCAATTTTAGGAGACCCGGTCGGGCAGCCACACAGCCCGACTCGGGTAGTACCTACAGCGGTAAATGCTTCAATTAGCCACCCGAGCGGGTGGGTTCATGAGCTCGATCGGGCTGAGGGACTGGATAGGAACCCGCCTGGGCGACCCCACAGCCCGACGCGTGCACAACCCACGGGGGTAAATGTCATATTTAGGGACCCGACCGGGGCACAGAAAGAGCCCGATCGAGCACCAAAGAGGAACCACAATGCGCACGGTTCGATCGAGACTTCCACGCAAGCGGCAGCTCTACGGTTACACACATCATCCCCTACACCATCGGTGACCCACATACACTCCTATCCGGCATGGAATACAGAGGAAACGCTCAACCAAAACCGAGTCCGAAAGATTCGTGGGATCGAACGAGAAGAATCGAGGATCGCAAGTCAAAAGCCCTCCAGGTTTCGAGTCACATCACGTTGATCAGCTAGAATACGGAAGAGGCATACCTCCTCTCTCCGACATCACACGCGTATGAAGACGCTAGGGTCGAGCTAAAGACCGAAAACAAGCGCTTCTCGGGAGGCAACCCGAGCCCCGTATCCTTTCATCGTTTTCATTTTATTTCCATATTTTTGAACTCTTTTTAGAATTTGGACAATTTTTTTAGGATTTAGGAATTTAGTGGTCTTATCGATTTATGCTGCATGGATTTTCTCGTAATTTTTCAGGTCTGCAGTACTGCCCGGTCGGGCAGACAGCTCCACCCGAGCAGGTAGGTCAGATTGAGACGCCCGATCGGGCGACATCAGGGGACCCGATCGGGCACCGTAAATTCTGCACAGGTAAGTTTTATTTCCAGTAACCCGAGCGGCCATTCTCACTTCACAAATTCAACCCGAGCGTGCTCCCCCAAATTTCAACCCTTCATGTCGCAATCTCATCTGCCGGAGTCGCTCGTACGCCGCCGCTGTTCCATCGTCGCCGGTCGAGACCCTCGGTCACTCGAAAATACCCTCTCCCTCCTCTCTCTCGAAAAACCTGAAAAATCTCTCAATTTTCTCTTGAATCCCATGTATATTCATGAATTATTTTGTGATTTGCACTGCTGTGGACTAGATTTAGGCCTGGTTAGAGAAAAATTTAGGTTGAAATCGAGGATTGAAACACGAAAGCGAACTGCAGGTCGCGATTTCGCGCTTCCACCCAATCGGGCTAGGGTTAGCACCCGATCGGGCACCGTGCTTTTGGACCCGATCGGGCAGCTTTTCGCCCGAGTTAGGCAGTGCCTATGGGGGTATTGTGCCGAATTTGAGCCCGAGCGGGCAAGAGCTATTACCTGATCAGGCACCCTGCAAACAGTGACTAACTTTCGATTTTTCTTCTTCGTTTGTTTTGCAGATGGCCCCGAAGATCTTCAGAGCTCAAAGAAACGCCGATCCGACGCCTATGACCAGAGCACGGATGGCCAGTGAAGTCGGATGTCATCACGGAATTACCTGTGAATGGAGATTCAAATCTGAAATTGTATTTCTGAATGAATGAGTTTGAATAGCCCTAAACGGCTATAAGTACAATAGGTTAAGAACTAAACCTAATTACGGAATGAGAAATTACAATAATACCCTTATGTACAATAATGTTCTAATACTCTTTATACGCCCCCGCAAGATGAATCACCCGATGTGATTCCAATCTTGGAACACAAGTCTTGAAAAGGCAACCGCGGAAGTGGCTTGGTGAGGAGATCGGCAAGCTGGTCCTTGGAGTGCACATGAGAAACTCGAAGTGTACCAGCTTCTATTTGACCACGAACGAAGAAGTAGTCAAGTGCGAGATGCTTCATGCGCGAATGAAAAACTGGATTTGCACTTAGGTAGGTAGCTCCAATGTTGTCACAATAAATGGTAGGCGCCAAGGGGAGAGTGACTCCTAGTTCATTGAGAAGATTACCAATCCAACAAAGTTCAGCCGA
>CM071867.1:32182962-32193069 GCA_036759665.1 Gynandropsis gynandra
TGAAAACCTTTGGCAACCAAGCGAGCTTTGTAGCGGTCAATTGAACCATCTGGTTTTCGTTTGATGCGGAAAACCCATTTGCAACCAACCACATTGCTCGCGGTTTGAGGGGAGACAAGATCCCACGTCCCGTTGCGTAGAAGAGCATTGAATTCGTCACTCATCGCTTGTCTCCAATTGGTGTGACGTAAGGCTTGTGTCACTGTAGCCGGTTCAATGTCGTCAAGAGATCCTGTACAAACATTTGCAGATGGAGGATTAGATCGAATAAGATTGACCTTGCTGCGAGTTACCATCGGATGCACATTTCGAGTTCCCGGATCCGCAGTAGTAACACGGGCCGCGTCCGAGGGCAAGGCTGGAGGAGGGATCACATCCGTAGACGACACGGGAGAAGGAGAGTCCGCAGCATCACTCGTGTCCGTGTTGCTCTCAACAATGATCAGGGAAGGATCTAATTGTGGGGGCTGCGGTGATGGAGATGGAGTATGTGCGACATTGAGGGGCTCGACGGGTAAGCATGAGGGAGCATGGGACGTTGGAGAGAAGATGGGTAAGGTAGGATGTGTGACGTATTTCGAAAGGTTGGCAAAGGGGAATACGGATTCATAAAAGACTACATACCGCGAGACAAACACACGAAGTTTGGATATATCAAGACAAAGATACGCGCTTTGGGTGTTGGAGTAGCCAAGGAAGACACAAGGGGTGGATCTAGGATCAAGTTTGTGAGAGGCATAAGGACGCAGCCAAGGATAGCACAAACAACCAAAGATTTTAAGTTTGTGAAGGTTCGGTGGGGATTGGAAGAGAGCTTCGTAGGGCGAGGCATATGAAAGTAGTGGGATGGGCATGCGATTGATTAAGTAAACCGCAGCCGTAAGGGCGTAAGACCAATATGGTAGGGGTAGGGAGGCGTGCATAAGAAGGGATAATCCGGTTTCGACAATGTGACGATGTCGACGCTCGGATATCCCATTATGCTCGGGAGTGTGAGGTGGGGTGGTGTAGTGAGATATGCCATTGTCCGAGAGAAAGGAACGGAGAGCTATGTATTCTCCACCGTTGTCGGTGTAAAGGTTGACTATGTTCGCACTAAACTTGTTTTCTACAAGGGATTTGAAGGCAATAAAGGTTGCTCGAACTTGCGACTTTTGTTTGAGTGGATAAAGCCAAGAATAGCGCGTGTAATGATCAACGAAAAGAACATAATATTTGAAACCATCCGTTGAAACAATAGGAGATCTCCATAAATCGGAGAAAATAAACTCAAGGGGTCGTGAAGACACAATAGATGAGTCATTAAACGGAAGTTTATGACTCTTATTACTAAGACATGAATTGCATGGAGAAACAAAAGACTCTCTAAACAACGGAATGTGAACCTTGGACAAGGCATGTTTGAGGATGGGTAGTGACGGATGTCCTAGACGGGAATGCCAAGTGGAGACGGTGGGATTGAGGTTTGAGAATGCGGCAATGGGTTTGGTGTTCGTAGTAGAGGACGGCCACACATACACTCCATCCTTAGTGTTGCCTTGAAGAACCGACGCCCCGTGTTTAGATCCTTCACCTGAAACATATGAGGAAAGAATTCAACGGAAACATTGTTAGACTTGCATAAATGTTGAACTGAAACCAAATTTTTGTGCATGGAGGAAAGACAAAGCACATCATCCATCAATAAGGAACGAGTTGGTAAGGATAACGAAAAGGAACCCGTATGAGTGATGGGCTGTCCGGAGCCATCAGCTATGGTAACCTCTTCGTGGCCATGATACGGGGTGTGAAGTGAGAGGTTCTGCAAGTCGGAGGTGATGTGATGCGAGGCGCCACTGTCTAGAAGCCAATTAGAGGTGTCGTACGTAGGATACGTAGCAACATTCGCTGCTGCCGGCCATGGACGTTGAGGTGGTGTCCACGGTTATGAAACGGGGTCGGAGGAGTTGGTCGCGGTCGTGAAGCGGAAGCGAGTGCAGAATTTGGCGCTGTGTCCTTGAATTCCACACAATTGGAAGCGGCCTTGATAACCACCCGAGGAGTTCCTGTTGTTGTTTTGACAACCCCATTGAGAGTTAGGGTTGCGTGGACGAGAACGAGCAGCAGCCACATGAGCCGTGACCGGTAGGGCAGCGGCGGGTGGTGGGAGATCAACGGCCAATTTTGCCTCGTGGTTGAGAAGTTTTTCGTGCAGCTCCTCAATTGAGATGGCAATGTCTTTGGCATTGATCACATCAGCAATAGGCTTGTACTCTTCCGGAAGTCCGTCAAGAACGGCTTCAAGGATATCCTCGTGATCCATCGGTTTCCCGAGAAGAGAGAGTTCATCGGTTTTGGTGGTGATGAACCGTAGGTACTCTTCTATTGATTGAGATCCTTTGACACATCGTTTGATCTGATCTCGTAGTTGTTTGATGTGTCCACGAGAAGCCTTGCCATAGATGGTGGCTAGGGTTTTCCACGCATCACGAACGGACGTTGCTCGGGCAATGACCGGTTGAAGCGGGAGGGAGAGTGCGCCGAGCATGGAGCTGAAAATCAAGCGATCTTGATTTTTCCAAGGGCTGAAGGCGGGATTTGGTTGCTGAATCCCATCAACTTGAATCATGGCCGGTGGTACAATAGAATCTTCGGTGATGAAGCATTCAAGATTGTACCCTTCAAGGAGGGAGCGGATTTGAACGCTCCACGTAAGATAGTTCGTCGAGGTGAGCTTCGTGACGCTTGACATGTTGCAAGCGAAGAGAACATTTTGTGGTTGCTGCGGATCAAACATGTTGACGGTATGCAATTGCTCCGGGAGGTTTTCCATGAGAGGAAGACGCAAGGCACACGGTACGGAATCGGTTGGGACGCGGCCTAGATTCAAGGAAAGCGGTTGAGACGCGACCTTGAATCAAGGAAATTCAGTTTCGTCCAAGGTAGGGGCAGATCGTGGAGGGTAGCCAAGCTTGGATGGTAGATCCGTGGGGATGAGACAACGGAGGTAAGGGGAGGTACCGGACGGCAGTGCAATTGCGGCGGTTGGGACGCGGCCTAGCGGCGGCGGCTAGGAAGTGTGGTGAGACACAACCAGCTCTGATACCATGTGAATGGAGATTCAAATCTGAAATTGTATTTCTGAATGAATGAGTTTGAATAGCCCTAAACGCCTATAAGTACATTAGGTTAAGAATTAAACCTAATTACGGAATGAGAAATTACAATAATACCCTTATGTACAATAATGTTCTAATACTCTTTATATTAACGCCATACATGCCGATCACTACATCCCACCAGCAATACAACTACTGGACGACAACCTTCTTGTCCGGTCAGAAGTCGAGATTCACTGAGATGCAGCCGTGGATTTTCCCATCCCGCTTCCTATCCTCGCAAGCAATGAGTGCCCTCCACATCGAGGAGCACATAGATACAATCCTCAACACTTTGGGATGGACGGGATTGCGGGACACACTGGAGTACAACAACCGTAACCTCACAACGGAGTTCTTCGCGTCTTACGCTGCATTTTTCCCTGAGTCCGGAGATCGGGAGAGAGCATTCATGAAGTTCCGTCTGCTGGGACAGAACTACCGATTCAGCGCGAGACAGTTCGCAATTATACTTGACGCTCCGCATTGAAACTTCACGAAGATGCTCGAGCACAACCGGAGCCGTCAAGCGCAATTCAAGGCTCAGATTGCGTACGGTGATTACTCGACGAGGTCGAAGGCCAGTCACATACGCCACCCCGCTCTAAGGTACTTTCATTACTTCCTAGTCTCTTCCATACTAGGAAACGGAGCACAAGGCGGAGTCAACCACACGGAGTTGGCGTACCTTAGGCGGGTGGTACAGATAGGCTTTGCGGTAGATGAGTGGGACATCTTAGACGTCGACTTGGCGTCACTAGTCATGCGGCATTTCCATGATATCACCACCGAGAAGTGTAGCACAGACACGAAGATCATGTGCGGTGGCATCGTCACGATGATAGCACGAAGAGTCGGGATCAACCTTGGCATCCTGACTGAGGACAAGATCAATGAGGAACCTGAGCTGAACCTTCAGAACTTGCGCAACCGAAGGGCGATTAAGATCGAGAGGTATAATGTTATATGGAGCTACAAGGACGAGCACGGTCGCAACTTGGAAGTCGACCTACGCGAGATTCAGATGCCGGGTCTAGACGAGGAGGGCTCCCGATTCAGGATTGATCTAGCCATCGGACACATCGGCCCGAGACTAGGTGAGGTAGATCCACCTCCAGCCGCTGCACCAGGACCATCTATGTCTCGACAGTGCAACCGACGCGCCACTCATTCCCGTGTCCACCCAGAGTATCCTCATTATCGCTCTGACTTCCCTTCCATGGAAGGTGTCTCCGACGTCCTCAGGTATGTTGCGGAGGAGAGCAGGTATCAGTCTTACATGACAGTGCAAAGGTACGACCTCGAGGCGGTGAGGCACGACATTGAGGCTGCGAGGTATGCGGAGCAGCAGCAGTTCTAGGAGCAATCGATACAGCACACGTACTACCTCACGAAGTCCGTTCGCAGATTCCAGCAGCTCAGTATGCAGCACTACCAGGAGCGGTACGTGCCAATCCCGCAGGATTACCATACTGGCGCCATTCCGTACCGCCCGCACATTCCATATGAGCTGCAATCCTTCTACTTCCCACCTGGGGAAGGGGCACCCGTGGAGCCAGCAGACCCTCCGGCCA
Source organism: Gynandropsis gynandra (assembly GCA_036759665.1). Lineage (NCBI taxonomy): Eukaryota > Viridiplantae > Streptophyta > Magnoliopsida > Brassicales > Cleomaceae > Gynandropsis > Gynandropsis gynandra. The sequence continues at coordinate 32,187,674 of CM071867.1, forward strand.
CCCGCGGTGGAGAGGATGAGGATTAGACCTTTCTTCCTTTTTCCTTTTTCTTTATTTTTCTATTTCTTGTTTTATGGACTATCTTTCTTATTTCTTCTTTTTAGTTTTCACGCTTACGTACGCTCTTTGGAACTTATTGATTTAGTGATCTTTGCTCTATCTTTTGCATTGCATGATTCTCATTTCATGTCCTTCACGCTAACACCTGCATTAGAGCAAGAGAGTATCACAATTCCGGATGTATCACAATTCGAGAAAGCTAAACACACCAGGTGTATTCGTTCTTCTTTTTTTTATATTTTCTAGGATTTTTTGGCATGCGGTTCCCTCATAGGTCTCGAACACCGGGACTGTGTTCCGTTCAGGTCTGGGGGGGGGGGTACTCTTTGTTTTGAGTGATATGGATTTTTCATCATGCGTGACATATTTGCGATTAGTATTAGGCTTAGGTTTAGGATTAGGAATAAATTGATGGATACTTAGTACGAATTTTCGAGCCTTAGTCATTCTTTGCGACCTTGTCGAATCGTGAAGAATAGTCTAGGTTTGCTTAGAAGCCTTTTGGATACCGATTAGTCGAGTAGTTGTGTTTGAAGCCTTGATCTATAGTTGAATTCACCTCTTAGGTTTTGATACCAAGTAGCCATATCTCCGTGTATACCATCTAGCCTTTGCTTAGTTGATATATTCATACCGTTCATAGTCAGTAGATTCCACACGCTTATACTCCGTTGTCATCTAAGATAAGTTTATGACTATTCCGAGTTAGGATTGACATGAGTACATCGAGATCGATGGTTCGGGTCTAAGTGGTGGGTAGAGGCCCTGTTCTACGTCCTAAGGATTAGAGTGATGTGTAATCAAGAAAAGAAAAAAATAAAAAGCGAAAAAAAAAATAAGATCTTCAATAACGCACCTCTTCACTCCGCTAAGGTCACGCGACCTTATGTGTGTGCCATAGGCAGCCTGGGTCTAAGTAGAAAGCCATCCCTCTTCGACTTCTACGTCCTACCAACAAAGCGTGGATCTAAATATCGAAGAAAAAAATGAATAAAAACGAGAAAAACGAGTTTAATGATATCAAAAGCTTAGGGGAATTGGTATGGAGGTCGTTTGGACATTATCTAGGGTTCTGAAATAGACTTAGATTTTTGGTAGGATTTCATGGCTTGGAACTTTCGCTAGATTCTTCCGTTGATTTGTGGAATGACTAACTCTTTGATATTTTCGTACTAGTATCCATCGTTATTAGATTCTTCCTACACTTGTCTTTAGTTTTGTTTGAGGACAAACAAAGGTTCAGGTTTGGGGGAGTTTGATAACACGTAAAGTGTATCAATTTTAGGTTAGGTATTAGTGTCATTTTCGCATATATTTCTTAGTTAGAGTTACATTTCCGATATGATTCTTCTTTACATACGCCCATTTTGTTGGTTTTCAGGTTTTAAGGCAACAAGGCCTAAACAAGCATAAAAAGGCGAATTCCTGAGTAAAACCACTCAATTCTGAAGATAAATTCACTCGGAGCCGAAATCAAGCCTCAGAACTCTAAGGAACACCCGAACAACGAGCGGAAAAGAGCAAAAACAAGGATAGAAGAGTGCCCGCTCGGGCTTGGTGACAGTCCGAGTCATGCAGATTCTGCTGGAGGTGTAGCCCGCGCGGGCTAAGAGGACCACCCCGTGCGGGTTCATGTCTTTTCATGGGGCACAGTCGTGTTTTTACTCCTTTCGCTCGATGTTCGGATATTCCATGCGGTTTCTTGGCCTGAATTTACTCCTGAGTGGTTTGTACCTCCAAGTATGTGCAGTTGACTCCAAGAATCAACATCCTTAAGCTCGATTATACCTTGTCGCCTTAAAACCTAAAAATTAACAAAAAGACTAGATGTAGGACATTCATGTCGATTTTGTAACTCGTTCTATGCAAACTACGCAAAAATGATCTAAATATGTAGCCTAAAACTAAACCACACTACGTGTTATCAATGTTGTGAACCGTCAGAGTCGTAATATTCCAATGATTCACTCTACTAGCTTCATCCTTCTGAGGGACCCAAGATGATACTTACCTTGCTTAAACTCTATTCTGATTAAAATTATGACGAGTGTGCAGAGCATATTAGACATGCTTTCTGTACGAAAAGGTAGATCGAGTTCTTGGATGGAACCATTACAAAATCGATTCTCGGTGATGACATGCATGATGGATGGGATCCGATAAACTCCATATTGGTCGAATGAATATTTAATACTTTATATTGAAGCTAATCTCTGCACCACCATCACAACAGCAGAGGAAGTCAGTTTTGGATCAATTTGCATTCAATTCTCTATTGTTAATTTTGCATGCGTGTATCAATTGCGACATGAACTTTCTTGCTGGACACAACAAGGAAAAAGTGTGCAAATATAATGTGGGATCTTGATTAAGCTCTAGGACGAGCTGAAAATTCATAAGCTTGTTCGTAGTTGCAATTGTGGGCATCTCAACATTCTTCTTCTACAAGATCAAGATGAGTAGAGAATTTATTTTTTTCTTATAAGTCTCCATGATACAAAATATGGCACATTTCATTCACAAATCTTCAACACATAACCCTTGCCAAGTATCAACTGAGTGTACTGGTGGCTCCTCTGTTTGTGCGGGCAGCTGTTGTGCAGACTCATGATAGACCAGTTTGCTCTCATTACCATCAAACCGAACATTGTGTTCCAACATGCTATCAATTGCACGGCTATCCAAATGGATGGAACGAGAAGGACCCACAAAAAATGCTTTTCAAGATGCGATCACAATAGTTCGTCTTCTGTTTCTGCAGGATGCAAACATTTTGGTCGGGCTAATGCTGCGATAGTCACTAAAAATAGGCATTTTCAAATGAACATATCCGTTGGAAAATGCCTAAATTCCGTTGGAAAAGGCTCTTTCCAACGGATGGCAACGGATTCCCGTCCGTTGGGAATTGGTCGTTGGAAATTCCGATCCGTTGCAATTCGCAACGGTCTTCCAACGGATAATATTCGTTGCAACATTGTAACTGACATTTCAACGAAAGACTCCGTTGGAAAAATTGCAACGGACGCCCGTTGGAAATCTTTATAATGGATGACCGTTGCAAATTTTCAACGGAGGGCCGTTGGAAAAGGGTAACGGGTGTCCGTTACAACTTTCAACGGACGTCCGTTGCCATTCACGCGGGGAAAATGTGCGGGAATTTAGCCTTCCAAAGGGCATCCGTTGCTATTTACGCGGGTAAAATGAGCGGAAATTTAGATTTCTAACGGGCATCCGTTGCAAAATGGCGGGAAAGAGCAACGGACATCCGTTGCAAAGTGGCGGGAAAGGGCAACGGACGTTCGTTAACATTTGGCGGGAAAATCCAGTCCAACAGATGCCCGTTAGATTTTCCAACGGGCATCCATTGGAACACTTGAAAAAAAATAAAAAAAATTAAAAAATTAAAAATATTTTTTAAAATAAAAAGTTTTTAATTAAAATATTTAATTGTTCACAAAAAAACTAAAATTAAAACTACGTTAATCTACCCTATGACATTTCGTTTAAATCGGCGGGGTCGATATCAATCGCCATCACCTCGAGATGGCGTTGCATCTTAATCGGGACCCGGTTCTAGCTGCGACGTTGATCTCCTCCCTTGCCCCATCAACTCGATGACGCATTCCAAATGCTGAACTTTGGCTTCGAGCTCCTGGATACGCCGTTGTTGCGAAAAATTCGCTTGCACTACGGGAGGTACCGTCGTGGCGTCCTCGACGATACCTTTTTGAAGTGCCCCGAGACCGTATAGATGTCCCTTATACGGTCTCACCAACTACAAGAAAAACAAAAGTAACGTTAGATTTTCACAAATTATTTTATTAATAATCGAGAAATAAAATAATAAACTTTTACCTCTAAATAAATTTTGTCCTTTTTTAAAAGAATGAGTTCGTCGGGGATTGAACCGCAAGCTTGAGATTGTTGTGTGATCTTCTCGGTCACAGCTCTCACGGTTCGCTCCGCTCGAGGATCGACGAGTTCGGGTTCGTCGGCCTCTTCCCCGACAACCGGCTTCTTCTTGTCATGGGTTTCTAATACCAGCTCAAGAAGAGTCGGTTCTCTTCCTATCCTTTGTATCTATAATATAAAATAAATGTAGTTAGATAAATATTTAAATAAACAAAAAATTTAAATAAAGAAAAATTTACCAAGTCTTTTCTTCGTTTCGGGAAGGATTTTGATCCCGAAGTATGGCGATGCGGACCATCTCCGGGAACCTTCTCACCGTAGCCTCATTTTTTGGCCTTCTCGCTCTTGGCCTTGAAATCTGCGGACTCCCAATGCTGAATCATTTTGCTGAAAACCGCTTTTGTTGCCCATCTCTTTTTGCTATTGATGGCGTAGTAGTTGCGTTTCGCACCGTTCATCATTAGGTGCATCCGAACCTGCATGTCGCGTATCCATGCTTTGTAGATGCGCAACGTATCCTTTCGCTTCCATCTTTATGAGCGCTGCAAACAAGGTTATGAAATTGTTAGTTTTATAATATATATATAACTAAAAAGTTGAAATTTAATTAAAAAAACTTACAATAAAAGTGTGCCACCATCGCTGGCGCACAACTTCTAGCGTAACTTGCCAGGAATAGTACAATTCGTCCTGTAAGGACCCTTGGATGATGAGGTTGTTGGTGTATTTCAGTACATCATCAACATCAAACCTGCAAATCAACAACACAAAGTTAGATAATATTTATAACATATAATAAAGCAAAATCAAAATAGTGATTTTTTTTACTATAACGTCCCAGGAGAATGTTCTGGATCAATGGTCCGAAGGGTTGGACGCCCATCGAAATCATCGATCAACGAATCGATATCTATCATATCGTCATCGTCATCAAATATCGACGGTGCCGATTCTGGTGACGGAGGACGATTTGGTGGTGGTGGCGGCGGGGGAGGAGCTCTCGCGGAACCAACCAATAAACCCCCAGAACCTATGAAACGTCTCAGTCTCATTGTTTGTCTAAGAAAACTACCTATTTGTGGGTGAATCGGCAGAATTTCAGAGGAGTTTTGGTTTGTGATTTGTGTAGAAATAAGAACTGTTCAATGGCTTTATATATATCGAAATTTCCAACGGGCATCTGTTAGAATTTCCAACGGATGCCCGTTGGAAAATTCTGCATATAAACTGTTAAACAGTTTCATTTTCAACACAAATCCAAAACTTCAAATCCTCTCAAATACTTTCTCTCACACACAACAATCACACTTACAAACACTAAACACAAAAATGAGGGCTAGATGATTCATAGCTTCCGGAGGTATGTTGGCTGGTTAAGCGGGAGCCCCTCCCCCGCCACCCCAACCGATATTGGTGAAGGAAGA
>CM071867.1:32209347-32234981 GCA_036759665.1 Gynandropsis gynandra
TGGTAGGTAGGGGACGCAAGAAGGTCCAATACACTGGACCTTCTTAAGTCTCCGACCTTCCCAGTGTATTGGACCTTCATACGACCCTTGCCACCCTTGCGACCCATGCGACCCATGCGACCCTTGCGACCCTTGCGGTCCATGCGGTCAAAGCTTTTTAATGTGGTCAATACATTCATTCATTCAAGACCTATATTAAAAGGTTCTTTAATGTGGTCAATGAATGCACCTTGGTTAAAACGGAGTCCATTTATTTTTCGTTGAATATGAGTTTATAAATATAGGAGGAAAACCCGAAAAACTACAACAATTTGTAGCACCAAATCATCTCTTGTTTTGTCACGAAGGTCACATGATCGACCCAGATCTTAGTAGCTGCAACAATTTGTAGCACCAAATCATCTCTTGTGTTGTAGCATTAAGGTCTTATACACTGAGAAGGTAAGGGACGCAAGAAGGTCCAATACACTGGACCTTCTTGAGTCTCCGACCTTCCCAGTGTATTGGACCTTAATACACTAGCACACAAATCATCTCGTGTGTTGTAGCATTAAGGTCACATACACTGGGATGGTAGGAGACGCAAGAAGGTCCAATACACTGGACCTTCTCGTGTCTCCGACATGTCCAGTGTATTGGACCTTCATACACTAGCACACACATCATCTCTTGTGTTGTAGCATTAAGGTCTTATACACTGGGAAGGTAGGAGACGCAAGAAGGTCCAATACACTGGACCTTCTTGAGTCTCCGACCTTCCCAGTGTATTGGACCTTCATACACTAGCACACAAATCATCTCTTGTGTTGTAGCATTAATGTCACATACACTGGGATGGTAGGAGACGCAAGAAGGTCCAATACAATGGACCTTCTTGCGTCTCCGACTTTTCCAGTGTATTAGACCTTCATACGACCCTTGCGACCCATGTGACCCATGAGACCCTTGCGATCCATGCGACCCTTGCGATCCATGCGGTCAAAGCTTTTTAATGTGGTCAATACATTCATTCATTCAAGACCTATATTAAAAGGTTCTTTAATGTGGTCAATGCATGCACCTTGGTTAAAACGGAGTCCATTTATTTTTCGTTGAATATGAGTTTATAAATAGAGGAGGAAAAACCGAAAAGCTACAACAATTTGTAGCACCAAATCATCTCTTATTTCGTCACGAAGGTCACATGGTCGAACCAGGTCTTGGTAATCGTCGGGTGATTTCTCTTTCTCTAGCACACAAATCATCTCTTGTGTTGTATAAAAACGTCGGGTGATTTGTATAAAAACGTCGGGTGATTTCTCTTTCTCTTTCTAATATCGCTTTAATGTCAACGGAGCATTTCGTGAAGCTTTTGAAGGAGGAATATGACAAAACTCGAATAATCTTCTGCCAAATAGAGCTATCGTGGAACTCACCATACATGACTCAAAGCCCGAAATGACAACGGAGCATTTCGTGAAGCTTGTGAAGGAGGAGTATGACAAAACTCGAATAAACTGTGGGTTGTTGAGGAAGAAGAAATCAATATTTCTTGCGTCTACAACCTTCCCAGTGTATTGGATCTCTTTCTGGTTTTTTTCTTAAACCTTATGTAACTTTTGTTACCTTTGTAACCTTTGAGACCTTATGTAATCAATATTTAAACGTTGAAAATGTCTTATTTTGCATCTATTGTTCGTAAGATTATGAAAGAAGTCGAATCAATATACAATCTTCGAAAATATTATACGGAAAAGGAAATATAATATCGCATAATATTATACAATCTTCGAAAATATTTCAGATTTAAATAAGATATCAGAAAATATCCAGAATATCTCATAGAATATCATCAGAATAACTTTTGTGACCTTTGTAACCCATGGACGACTCATGCGACCACATAATACCCTTGTTCGACTCATGCGACCTATGCGACTCGGTGCGACTTGTCGTTTTGCTGTCAGACTCCTGTCTTGCCACCAATGTGACCCATGTGACCCATGTGACCCTTCCTACCCATGTGACTTGTCCTTTTGCTGTCAGACTCCTGTCTGCCGACCCATGTGACCCTTCTGACCCATGTGCCCCTTCCGACCCATGTATATAAGTTAACTTCTACGTCTCTTCTCTTAGTATGCGTATCTAACCCGTATTTCTATGAAAAATCTTTTTTACCTTTGTGACCTGCGTGGCGCAGTCACCATTGTCGACGCAGGGCATCGTGCTGTCTATTTGTTACTCAAGGTCTTGGTAATCGGCGGACTCAGGGTCTATGCAGTCACTGACGAGTTGCAAGGGTGACGGTGTTGGGTCACTCTTCAAATGTTCATTGGAAGACCAAATACATGGCAGCAGATGGCTTAGGTGATGGTGTTGGGTCACTCTCTGCTAATGTAATATCTCTCTAGTGAACTCATGCGACCCATGCGACCCTCAATGAACTATTTCTCCAGCGGAAATAGAATGCATGCAGAATCTTTGATTATCTTTGTAAATGTATTGTTTTGATTTGGAATCTTTGTAAATGTATTGTTTTGATTTAGAATCTTTGTAAATGTATTGTTTTGATTTAGAATCTTTGTAAATGTATTGTTTTGATTTAGAATCTTTGTAAATGTATTGTTTTGATTTGGAATCTTTGTAAATGTATTGTTTTGATTTGGAATCTTTGTAAATGTATTGTTTTGATTTGGAATCTTTGTAAATGTATTGTTTTGATTTAGAATATTTGTAAATGTATTGTTTTGATTTAGAATATTTGTAAATGTATTGTTTTGATTTAGAATATTTGTAAATGTATTGTTTGATTTAGAATCTTTGTAAATGTATTGTTTTGATTTGGAATCTTTGTAAATGTATTGTTTTGATTTGGAATCTTTGTAAATGTATTGTTTTGATTGGTTTTTGTCATTTTATCATCTTAAACCCGTAAATTCTCCGAGTTCGCATCTATTCATCAATACATGCGACCATGCGACCCATGCGACGCATGCGACCCTCATTTGGAATTCATTAGTTTGACGTTGTAAATGTATTGTTTGATTGGTTTTTGTCATTTTATCATCTTAAACCCGTAAATTCGCCGAGTTCGCATCTATTCATCAATACATGCGACCCATGTGACCCATGCGACCCTCATTTGGAATTATTTCATTTTCACCAAAATTCCCGCGGAACTTTTCACCAAAATTTGAAAAAACTTTTCGAATTCCATCTGACGTCGATTCGTATTCCAGCTATTTCCTTTTCTCTAATAACGAAACTCTCTCTCTAACTCTCATCATCATCATCATCATCAAAATGCAAACGACTGGTGACGGCGATTCGATGTCAGGGTCATCTTCTTCTGAAGAGAGGATTTTCACGGTACCAGTCACGCGTTCAAATCTGGCCATAGATGCAGTGGTAAGTGAACTCAAACCGATTTATTCGATTCATCAAATCTGCTCGTATATGCATTAGTTTGACGTTGTTGTAAATGTATTCGATTATCGCAGACACTTCAGATAGAGTTTGCGAGGTCGAATGGTCTTTCCGGTAGACGATGTAAGGTTGATCTGATAACCAATTACACAGACATTTGGGAGGCAGATCTAAGACCCGTGAAACGCAATGGCGCTAGCATCACCAGGGGTTGGACAAAGTTTTGTCAAGATAATGGCTTTAACGTCGGTTGTACCCTCAAAGTCGAACTGGACGAATTTCTCGATGATGTACCTTGTCTACTGCTTGCCCCTATAATCTTCATAGATTGAATTCTGTTGTATTTGGTTGGTTTTTGTATTTGGTTGAACTTCATTTGAACAACAAAATTCATGTTTGTTTTTGGTTGGTTTTATTACTATTATTCAATAGAATGTATTATTGTTAGTATCGATGTTTTTGTGGATTTACTATTATTGTACAAAGGGTCGCATGAGTCGTAGAAGGGTCTTATGTGTTCGCAAAAGGACAAGTCAAATGGGTCGGCAGAAAAGATTCGGACTGCAAAGGGTCACATGGGTCGCATGGGTCACATTGGTGGCAAGACAGGAGTCTGACAGCAAAACGACAAGTCGCACCGAGTCGCATAGGTCGCATGAGTCGAACAAGGGTATTATGTGGTCGCATGAGTCGTCCATGGGTTACAAAGGTCACAAAAGTTATTCTGATGATATTCTATGAGATATTCTGGATATTTTCTGATATCTTATTTAAATCAGAATTATTTTCGAAGATTGTATAATATTATGCGATATTATATTTCCTTTTCCGTATAATATTTTCGAAGATTGTATATTGATTCGACTTCTTTCATAATCTTACGAACAATAGATGCAAAATAAGACATTTTCAACGTTTAAATATTGATTACATAAGGTCTCAAAGGTCACAAGAGTTACATAAGGTTACATAAGGTCTCAAAGGTCACACGGTTAAAAAAAGGAAAGAAAAAAGTTGAAGAAAAAAAAAAGGCAAAGCACGAGAAAGAAGAAGGAAAAGTACGAGAAAAAAAAGGAAAGAAAAAAAGGTCAAATTTGCTGAAGATTAATGACTCTTTCACCGCAAGAAATGCTCCATTGACATTTCGGGCTTTGAGTCATGTACGGTGAGTTCCACGGTAGCAAATGACCTCCAACCGTGACCTTAGGTAACGCGGATAGAGCTTGATGCCTGAGTCCGTCGATTACCAAGACCTTATGTAGTGCAGATACATCACAAAGTACTCCATCCATGTTGTAAGTACTTGTGTGTATCTGCATACAGACTGAGTCCGACGATTACCAAGACATTGAGTAACAAATAGGTGACCTTAGGTAACGCGGATACAGCTTGATGTCTGAGTCCGCCGATTACCAAGACCTTATGTAGTGCAGATACATCACAAAGTCCTCCATCCAAGTTGTAAGTACTTGTGTGTATCTGCATACAGACTGAGTCCGACGATTACCAAGACATTGAGTAACAAATAGACAGCACGATGCCCTGGGTCGACCATGTGACCTTAACAGTCACAAAGGTAATAAGGATTTTTCAGAGAATTTAGGGTTAGATGTTAGAAATCGCCCTAGAATGAGAATGAAAGACTCAAAACAAGAGATGATTTGGTGCTTGTTGTAGCTTTACGGTTTTTCCTCCTCTATTTATAACGAAAAAGACTCCTAAATATTGACCACATTAAAGAACCTTTAATATAGGTCTTCAATGTGGCATTGGTAAAATAAAAAGCATAGCTAGAACCTAGAAAAAGCAGTAGTCTGATATTGAAAAGACTAGTCGAAAGGGTCGAAATGGTCGGAAGGGTCGCAATGGTCGGAAGGGTCGCAATGGTCGGAAGGGTCGCACGGGTCCAACATATTTTGATTTGAGCTGTATTTTCAAAATTTTATTCATATTATTTGTAAATAATTTGTAAATAATAAATTAGTATCGCAGGGGTCCAAGGGTCGCAGAGGAACAATGGTCGAAGAGGGACAAGGGTCGTAGGAATCCAAGGGTCGCAGAGAAACAAGGGTCGTAGAGGAACAAGGGTCGCAGGGTCAAACTGGGTCGCTGGGTCGAACTGGGTCGTAAGGTCGTAGGGGTATTTTGGAAATATCAACATTTATACGGATACTTTTGAAGTTAAATTTTTTTTCTTTTTCGGGAAAGATATTTTTGAAGTATTTTAGTCGTACGAGGATATTTTTGAAATTACCCCTACTAATAATGGTAAACATTTTGGCTTTTAGTAGAAATAATGTCGGTATTTTTCTAAACTACATGAATGGTCATAAATGATAATGTGAATTGATATATAAATATATAATATGAAAATTAATTTATTTTTAATAAGTTTTTATCCAATGTATATATATTCATAAATTATATTATAATTGTTATTGAAAAACACAATATTTAATTTTTATTTATGTTCGATCATATTCAATATGTGATATATATATATATATAATTCAATCCAAAAATTAATAAATATTTTAAATATTATCTAATAATATATATATATTAATGTTTATATTATAATAAAACATTAACATTAAAATACACAAATCTAGAATAATGAATAAATTGAAACATATTTTTGTAATATTTTATTAGAGAAAATTTATGTTGAACCATTAAATCTCCTTATTTGAAAATATTAATTAAATAAAAAAGAAATTATACATGGCATATTAAATAAACGTTGAGGTATATAATTATTTACATAAAAAATGTAGGAAACAAAAATCTTAAAAAGTATTATTATTGTTATTGTTATTGTGGTTGGGAAGCTGAATGAGAGTGAAGTTAATAACAATATGAGAAGCGTCGGTTTGATGATGAGTGAAATAAATGCCTTTCCAACCACTACGACGTCGCTGTTATACAACTACTACTACTACTACTCAGTAGGCCGGTCCTCATCCTATGATTGTCCCAACGACGTTGTATTCCTATTCATTCTCACATCTGAAGGCCTTGGAGATCTTTTTTCTTACTTCTCAACAGAGAGGCTCGAAGGAACAAGACGAAGATACATGTTTTCATAAGGATTAAAAATTTTATCGAAAAAAATGTCATAAATATATATATGATATTAGATCAAATTAAATAAAAAATTAGAAATTGTTTAAGATCTATAATTGTGCATATTACAATTCTAATAAAATTGTAAGAAATTAATTGAATCTTAAAATTAATTCAACATAAAGATATCAATTCATATTTGGATGTTTACGAGTGAGAATGTCTTTTTATAAAGCTTAGAAATTATGTCAAATTAACCCAATTTCATCCAAATTAACCCGATTTCGTCAAATTTAATCCGATTTCCACCCAAATTTAACCTGATTTTATCCAATTTTAACCCAATTTCTTCCAAATTAATCCGATTATTGCCCAAATTTAACCAAATTTCATCCAATTTAACCGATTTAATTCCAACCCGATTGATGATCGGAAATTCAAGCTAAAATATTTCCTAGACCACTCTACCGCAAGTATACGGTTCGTGTAGTACCAAGGTCGAACTCTAGGGATTAATGCAGCCTATTCTAAGAATATAACTAAACTAAGACGGGTGAAATAGATGATGACGTGATGTAAATATCTAAAACACTAAAATAAATGATGACAGCGATGGAAAGATACGGAAGGCTTGACAATTAAGAACACCACGAGTTTCGCGATACCGGGAATCGCAAGGACGTAACAACGAAGGATCATAAACCTATCGAACTATCTTGACAATGGGGAATTCATGCTCTAAAATGAGGAGTGATTCTGCCGAGCCTAAACCTCCTAACCATAATTACGTGCAATCCTACCTTCCAGCAGCGATTAACTCGTAACTACGGTAGCATTAAGCGCGCAATCCTAATTTCTAAACCGATTAACCGATCGGTCAGATTTTCATTAATCAAGCTTAGAAGTTCCGGGCCAATGTGGCGCGTCAACTGCGCTGTCTAGACATCGCCGGTCCTGGTGCAGCGGGTGGAGTTGGATCTACCTCACCTAGTCCGGGGCCAATGTGTCCGATGGCTGGGTCGATCCCGAAGCATATACCATCCTCGTCTAATTCCGGCATCTGAATCTCATCTAGGTCGACCTCCAAGGTTCGACTGTGTTCATCCTTGTAGCTCTATATGACTCTGTACCGATCGATATTGCCCGTCGGTTGTGCAAGTTCTGAAGGTTCAGCTCGGGTTCCTCATCAATCTTATCCTCCGTCACGATGCCAAGGTTGATCCTAACTCTACGTGTTATCATCGTGACTATCCCACCGCATATAATCTTCGTGTCTGTGCTGCATTTCTCGGTGGCAATGTCGTGGAATTGTCGTATAACCAGCGATGCCAAGTCGACATCAAGTATGTCCCATTCGTCCTCACCGAAGCCTGTGTGTACCACACGCCTAAGGTATGCTAACTCCGTGTGCTTCACTCCACCTTGTGCTCCTTTTCCTAGGATAGAGGAGACTAGGAAATAGTGGAAATACCTTAGGACGGGATGGCGTATGTGGCTGGCTTTGGATTTCGTCGAATAGTCACCATATGCTATCCGGGTCCAAAACTGTGCTTGACGGCTCCTGTTGTGCTCGGGCATTTTCATGAAGGCGATGTGCAGGGGATCAAGCACGATCGCAAACTGTCGTGCGCTAAGCCGGTAGTTCTGTCCCAGTAGAGGGAACTCCATAAATATCCTCTCTCGATCATCTGACTCAGGGAAGAATGCCGTGTACGACGCAAAAAATTCCGATGTAAGGTTGCGGTACGTGTACTCCTATGCCTCCCGCAATCCTGTCTATCCCAACGTGTTGAAGATGGCGTCGATGTGCTCATCGATGTGGAGGGCACTCATGGCTTCCGAGGATAGGAAGTGGGATGGGTATATGCGCTGCTGTAGCTCGGTGAACCTCGACTTCTGACCGGACAAAAAGGTTGTTGTCCGGTAGTTGTATTGTTGATGAGACGTCGTGATGGGTGTGTACGGTGTTAATTTCGTGATGGCATCCGACTTTGCTGGCCGTCCGTGTTCTGGATCGTAGGTAACAGATCGGCGTTTCTAACTTTGGAATAGTTTCGGAGCCATCTGCAAAACAATTGAAGAAGAAAAACAAGCGGTTAGTCACCGTTTGCAAAGTGCCCACGCAGGTAGGGGATGTAGCCCGCTCGGGCTTCAATTCAGCCAAAATATCCAGTAGGTATCGCCCGACTCGGGTGTGGTCGCTGCCCGCTCGGGCTCAAAACCATGCTACCCGATCGGGTGCAAACCCTAACCCGATCGGGCTGATTCGCGAAGTCGTGACCTGCAGTTTGATTTCGTCATTGAAATCGCACTATTTAACCTAAACTATTCTAATCTAGACCTAAATCTACTCCAAAGCAGTCAAAAACACCAATTATTTCATGAAAATACATGGATTTGGAGAGAAATTTGAGAGTTTCGGGTTATTTGCGGGTGAAGAGGGAGGGAGGATATTTCGAGTAACCTGCACCGCCCGACTATTTTCCAGTGTGAAAAACCGGTGATGATGAAGAACGACGGCGGTGTGTGAGCAAATCCCGGCGGCGTGAAGGGTTGTAGGTGAGAGCACGTTCGGGTCGAATTTTTGCTTGTAAGAACTGCCACTTGGGTCACTCGAAATAAAAGACTTACCTCTGCAGATAATACACGGTGCCTACGTGGGTCCCCTGAAGTCGCCCGATTGGGCTCGTTTGAATTTGACCTAGCCTGCTCGGGTAATGTTGTCAGCCCGATCGGGCATTGCTGCAAAACTGAAAAAAATACGAGGAAAACCATGCAGCAAAAATCAATAAGGCCACTAAAATCCTAAGTCCTAAAAAAATTGTCCATGTCTTAAAAAGAGTTCGAAATAGAAATCAAATGAAAATGAAGAAAAAGGATACGGAGCTCGGGTTGCCTCCCGAGAAGTGCTTGTTTACGGTCTTTAGCTTGACCCTAACATCTTCATACGTGTGTGATGTCGGAAAGAGGAGGTACACCTCTTCCGTCTTCTAACTGATCAGCATAATGTGGCTTGAACCCTGGAGCGTTTTTCACTTTCGATCCTCCATTCTTCTCGTCCAATCCTACGACTCCATGGTATCTCCGTCGGACTCAATTTTGGTTGAGCGTCTCCTCGGTATTCCAGGCGGGATAGGTGTGTATGCGGGCCATCGAGAGTGTGGGAGATGATGTGTATGGCCGAAGAACCGCAGCCCGTGTTGAAGTCTCGATTAAACCGTGCAGATTTCGATTCAAAACAAGTGCTCGATCGGGCTCTTTCTTTGCCCCGCTCGAGTTCGTTAATGGATCACTTACCCCCGTGAGTGATGCCCGAGTCGGGCTATGAGGTCGACCGAGCGAGTTCTTATCTAATTGCTCTGCCCGATCGGGCTCATGTACCAACCCACTCGGGTTAACAATTTCACCATTTATCCCCGAGAGTGCTACCCGAGTCGGGCTGTGTGGCCTCCCGGGCGGGTCTCCTAATGGTGGTGCTACCCGCACGGGTTGAAGTAAGGGCACGTGGGGGCTAATACTCGGTTGAGGGATATTTGGCTTCTCCCTGAGTTGCGTGCATGCATCGGCGTAATGTGGTGACTGAAATTGGCTCATGATGCATTCGGACAGTGGTATCTCCACGGGATGGACGTCGCGATGTTCACGTTGAATTTTCTCCGTTGGTGCATCCATCGTGGTAACATGCATTACGGGTTCAGCCGTCTATGGATTCTTGAGTGCATCGTCGAGCTTGAACTTGATAAACTCGTCTCCAAATTTGATTACCAGCCTGCCTTCAGCGTAATAAATGACCATTTTTGCCGTGTTGAGGAATGGTCTTCCAAAATGACGGGGATCTTCGGATTGATCTCCATGTCAACAACAACAAAGTCCACGGGGAACCAAAATTATCCCATTTGCACAACTACATTTGTCAATATACCCACGGGACTCCATACGGATTGATCAGCTAAGGTGATTTGCATGCGCGTGGGTTGAAGATCTCCTACACGATTAAGCTTCTCAACAAGAGACAATGGTAGCAAGCTTACACTCGCTCCGATATCGATTAGTGCATGCTCAATCTCATAATCGTAGATCTTACAAGGAATGAAAAAGTTACATGGATCGGGCATCTTCTCGGCCATGGTAGGGGGCTGTATGAGGGAATTTGTGGCCATCACTACCTCGTTGTCTACGGTTCTCTTCCTCATTATGATGTCTTTGAGGAATTTGGCATAGGATGGGATTTTCATGATCGTATCGTAGAACGGGATGGTGACTTGCAACTTCCTTAGGAGTTCCACGAATTGGGCGAATTGAGCATCGTCACTCTGCTTCCTTTGGCGCTGCAGAAAGGGTAATGGTGGTATCCTCGGGGGAGGTGCTACGTAAGGCAACTCCCTCTCTTCTTCCCTTTCGGTCTTCTTCTCTTCCACGCTTTGAGTCATGGGTTGTTCAATTTTATTTCTCAAAGGCTCTCCTCTTACAGCTGTGGAAGGCATGGGTTGCTCCACCGTGTTTCCGCTCCTTAGGAAAATGGCATTTACTTGCTCTTGTGGGTTCATCTCGGGTTTCCCGGGGAGCTGTCCGGGCTGTCGGCTAGACCCTTGGGCTAGCTGTGCCACTTGCGTTTCAAGGAGCCTTAAGTGTGTCTGGAAACCGTCCATTCTCTTCCTCATGTCCTCTTGTTCAACCCTAATTCCTCCAAGCGCACTTTTCTGTTCTTGATACATCACTTGGAGCATAGAAAGAATTTCGGAGTCACCTGAACATTGTGCGCAAGGCTGATAGCCGTAGTCTTGGGCACTCCCTCTCGGCTGGAAACCTTGGTTTTGGTTTTTTGCCATCATCCACGGTTAGAAATCCTGCGGGTTTGCTATATTGGTCGTATTGCCATAAGAGAGGTTGTGATGGCTCTTGATGTAGTTTTGCTGGTAGGCCCGATTGTTGACGTAATTCACTTCCTCAATTCCTTGACCTACGGATACATCTTGTCGATAGACATGAAGGCCTGCTATCATCCTGTATATCTCACCAACTTGATGCTTCAAATCCGTTAAGTCCGGGTTGGCGATGCCTAACTCATTTACTACCGCTTTGGATGGGTAATCACGATTCTAGTCTCCGACCTTCTTGCCCCCCTCCCTCGCCCAAATGGGTAACCCAATTTCACCCAAATTAACCCGATTTCATCAAATTTAATCCGATTTCCACCCAAATTTAACCCGATTTTATCCAATTTTAACCCAATTTCACCCAAATTAACCCGATTATTGCCCAAATTTAACCCAATTTCATTCAATTTAACCGATTTAATTCTAACCCGATTGATGATCAGAAATTCAAGCTAAAATATTTCCTAGACTACTCTACCGCAAGTATACGGTTCGTGTAGTACGAGGGTCGAACTCTAGAGACTAATGCAGCATATTCTAAGAATATAACTAAACTAAGACGGGATGAAATAGATGATGACGTGATGTAAATCTCTAAAACACTAAAATAAATGATGACAGCGATGGAAAGATATGGAAGGCTTGACAATTAAGAACCCTACAGGTTTCGGGATACCGTGAATCACAATGACGTAACAACGAATGATCATAAACCTATCGAACTATCTTGACAACGGGGAATTCATGCTCTAAAATGAGGAGTGATTATGCCGAGCCTAAACCTCCTAACCATAATTACGTGCAATCCTACCTTCCAGCAGCGATTAACTCGTGACTACAGTAGCGTTAAGCGCGCAATCCTAATTCCTAAGCCGATTAACCGACCAGTCAGATTCTCATTAATCAAACTTAATCTACAATCAACAGTTCCGGATTCATATTCTAACCTTCTAACAAAACACGATTTCCTAAGTTACTGAGCGGGCAGCACTAGTATGAACATTTACGATGTTGATTGTAAAACCGATTATCAAGAAAAGTTCGATAGATCTAAGCATTAACGCATAATTCGCACATCCATTACAAAACCGATATCCCTAGCCCATAGTTGGGAATCTACTCACTCCTGGATCTTACTGTCAAACAAGATAACACAGCCCTAAACATGATAAAACCTAGGAAATACGATGCCTCGATATTCCTTATCGTGTTACCGAAATTGATGCTTCTCTCCTTTTCCAGCTTCTTCCGAGCCTTTCCCGATGAATTCCAAGCCTTTCCTTGCCCTAGCCATCGCCTTCTCGTGCCTGGAACCGATTGCCATCTCTCTTTTTCTCGTTCAAACTCTAAAAACAGGTTGTTGCATGAAAGGCAGCCCGCGCAGGCACACATTTCACCCGGTCATGCAGAAGGCAGCCCGATTGTGTAGATTGTCCAGCCCGAGCGGGCATGATTACCCGACCGCGTGGTCTACCAGCCCGAGTCATGTTCAATCTCGGGAAATTTCAGTCCTAATTGCAGCCAGAGCGGGTTCCTTGTTGCATCCCGAGCGGGCATGGTCACCCGACCATGTTCACCTTGTGCCCGGGTCGTGTAAAGCCTTGTAATTATCCCCTTAGCTTTTGCTCGAGCGGGCATGCTTCAGTGCCCGAGCGGGCACACTTCATTCCGTGCTTTTGCTCATTCCGCTCGATGCTCGGGTGTTCCATTAGGTTCCGTGGCTTGAATTTAGCTCCGAGTGATTTGTATCTTCCAATATGTGCGGTTTAATTCAGGAATTTGCATTTTAACGCTCGTTTAGGCCTTGTCGCCTTAAAACCTGAAAACCAACAAAAGGGTGTATATAAAGAACAATCGTATCGGAATTTGCAACTCGTGCTATGAAATCTATGCGAAAATGATGTAAATATCTAACCGAAAAGTGATACACTTTACATGTTATCACCGATTTCACCCAATTTAATATAATTCCAACCCGATTTCACCCAAATTCATCAAACTAGTAAAATTTGGGTGAAATCGGGTTGGAATTATATTACTTTGAGACAACCAAATCAAATACCCAAGTCGAGTCGGTTAACACCAATATACTGTTTATATAATGGAGGGGGAATTGGCTGAATTGATATAGTTGAGGGGGGAATCAGATGGATTCTGTAAGATGGGGGGAATTGGCTGTCTCAGATAGTTCAGAGGGGAATTGACATAAAGCATAATAGTTGAGGGGGCCAGAGGCTTTTTTCCCTTAACAAAAATATAGAGAACTTTCTAACAAAAAGAATGTCAATAAAAAAGGGAAAAACTTCTTCTAAGACCCCAATAATCATCCTTTACCCCAATTCATAGCTGAACTATTCGATGTAGTTGATTTCCTCTTCAATTTACAAAATTCATCCAATTCCCCTTTAATTTTGTCAATTTCAGCTGATTCTTCCCTCCGTGGCGTTAACTGATATGATTTCATCCGAATTCGACCCGATTGTGATTGGATTTGACCCAATTCGAATACCCGATTTTGACCTGTATTATACAAGATCTTTAACCCGATGTCGATCAAATTTAAACTCAATTTCATCCAATTTAACCCGATTTCACTCTATTTTAATCCAATTCACCCAATTTTTACTCGATTTCACCGAATTTCAATCTGATTTAACCGAATGTTAACTCTGTTTCACTCAAATTTAACCCGATTTCACCCAATTTTAACCCAATTTCACCCGATATCAACCAATTTTACTTGATTACATTGAATTTTAAACCGATTTAACCGACTTTTAACTCTATTTCACTCAATGTCACTCAAATTTAACCCGATGTCACCCAAATTTAACCCAATTTTACCAAATTTTAATCCGATTTCACCCGATTTATACTCGATATCACAGAATTTCAACCCGATTTAACCGAATTTCAACATGATTTACTCAATTTTAACCTGATTTCACCTAATTTTAACTCAATTTCACCCGATTTAATCCTATTTTGATCTGATTTCACCCAAGTTTTACTCGAACCGAATTTTAACCCGATTTAACCGATTTTTAACTCTATTTCAATCAATATATAAACCTGATTTCACCCAATTTTAACCCAATTTCATCCAATTTTAACCCGATTTATCCTATTTTAATTCGATTTCACCGAATTTTAACTCGATTTCACCGAACTTCAATCAGATTTAACCGAATTTAAACTTTATTTCACTCAAATTTAACTCGATTGCACCAAATTTAACCCAATTTCACCCAAATCTAACCCGGTTTACCCTATTTTAATCCGATTTCACCTAATTTTTACTCGATTTCAACGAATTTCAACCCGATTTAACCGAATTTTAATTTTGTTTCACTCAAATTTAACACAATTTCACCCAATTTTAACCCAATTTCACACAAATTTAACCCAAGTTTATACTACCTTAGTTCTATTTCACCGAAATTCAACCCGATTTTACCGAATTTCAACCCGATTTACTCACTTTTAACCCAATTTCACCCAATTTTTACTTGATTTCACCGATTTCAACCCAATTTAATGTAAATTTATAACATTTCAACTTGATTTATCTAATTTTAACTCAATTTCATCCAATTTAGTATAGTTTCAACCCGATTTCACCCATTTAATCGAATTTCATCAGTGAAATCGAATAAAATTTGGATGAAATCAGGTTAAATTGGGTGAAATTAGGTTAAATTCGAGTGAATAGAGTTAAAATTTCGGTTTAAATCAGATTGAAATTCGGTGAAATCGAGTTAAAATTAGGTGAAATCGAGTTAAATTTGAGTGAAATAGAGTTCAAATTCGGTTTAATCGGGTTAAAATTCGGTGAAATCGAGTAAAAATTGGGTGAAACCGGATTAAAATTCGATGAATCGGGTTAAATTTGGGTTAAAATTGGATCGATATCGGGTTAAAAATCGGATAATACGAGTCAAAATCGAGTATTCGAATTGGGTCAAATCCGAGTCAAAATCGGATTGAATTCGGTGAAATCGGGTTCGTTAACATCATTACACGGTTTATATAACGGAAGGGAGAATCAACTAAAATTGATAAAGTAAGGGAAAAATGTGATGAATTTTGTAAGATCGGGAGGAATCGGTTGTATCGGATAGTTCAAGGAAATTGATGTGAGGATGGTTGCGGGTTAAGTTTTTTTTCCTTTAAAAAACATTATTTTGGTGTGTAAACAGGTCAAGTTTTATTTCCTCGCTTAAAATGTTGCGACCTCCGTCTCCATCCGTCTCCATCGTAACTCTTGTCATCATACAGGATCTCAGACACAGTAATAACACAGACCTTATGTTCTGTTTTGTTTAGTCATAAGCTGTGCTGCGAAACCTCTTAATGGTGCAATCATCGAGGATCTTGAGCATCACCAGATTGGTGGTGCACCTTGGTGTCTTGAACTGGTTCAGACCACCTCCTTTCCCTGCACATCGCTCTGCTATCTTCCCGAACGTCCCTCGCTCCACCACCCGCAGTTCCAACGGTCCAATCGCGTTCATCCGTCTCGAAACAACGTACCCGTGATCCACAAACGCTGCATCCATCTCCCTGCAGCATTCCTCTAGCACCCTCTCCTCCGCCTCTCCTCTTATCTCCCAGTAGATGACGTAGTGGCCTGGCCGGTCTGACACATCAGCATGGCTCGTGAAGTCCACCAGCTCGGCCTGAGTCATCCTGCTCAGCAGCTGAGACGCTTTGTCCACGACTCTCTGGAGGTCTTTTTCCGTGTTCTTGTCGATGTTGATGGTCAGGATGAGTTTTCTTCTGTATATGAAACTCAGCTTTGGTGTGCCTTTGTGAAAACCTGTCACTTCGACTACGTCACCTAATCTGTACCTGTAAAGACCTTCCGACACAATGAAACGATAAAACAGAGGAAGTGAAGAACGATTTGAATCTAGGCAATGGCAACACTAATATCTTTGTAATCGATTTTCAACGTCACAAAAAAAAAAACCTTCCAAAGTGTGTTTATAACAACCATTCACTGATCAAAGAGCATTAGAGTGAATCTGCTGAGACCTGAAACACCTTTTATAACCCTCTGCCAGACCAAGAACAGGAATTGACAGAAGACATTCACAGTTTTGATTTTATACCATATTTCATCTGATTACATGTCTTTACGAGCAATACTAAATCGTGGGCGATGAATTTACACGACAATACAAGATCAAGAGAAAAGAGTAACAAGTAATGCAGCGAGCGTACCGGTAAGAGTGGTAAGCACAACCTCATACTCCTCCCCGAGCTTCACTTGAGACAGAGAAACGGGTTTATCTTCTACAAAGTCATCGTTAGTGTCTGAACTCACACCATTAGTGCACTTTTCTTGTTCTTTCTTCCTGTGCACCGGTATAAACTCGAAGTAACAAAATGTGGGAATCACCGCAAAGCTCACGTCCTCTGGTGGTAGATGTGGATCCACGTTTACACCAATCCAGCTCTCAGTGGACCCGTAATCCGCACTGACCAATGGCAAATCCCCAGAATAATGCCTCAGTTTTTTCAGGTAAGGCAACATGGACCCCGTCATAATTGATGAGACATACTTTGCGTTTGGCCACAGCTTTGGGATCAGACTGAACCACCCAAGATCAGATTGCAGCTCTAAGCAGATGGCTTCAATATGTGAAGCAAGAGATGGGTTTGGTCTGATCAGATTCAAGACAGCCTTTCTCATTCTGGGCAGTGTGATTCTTGAGCTGAGACCACCTTTCCTGATATCCTCACATATCTCTCTCCAGATTTCTTCAAAATAGGCAAAAGCTTGGACAATGGTGTAAGCGAAAGCAGAGGCAATGAACTCTACTTGGCCTGAGAAGTGGAGGCCGAGAAGGAGATGGCAGTATGTGCACTGCTCGAAATCTCCGCCAGAGATGACTTCTCGTGGGCTGCAAGTGAATGATTTTGTTGTCTCTTGCTTGGTCTTAAACTCTTTGCTCGCGTAGTAGTGCGTTGTGGCAGTTCCCACCTTCAGCCCACTTCGTGTCTTGAACTCTTTGCTTGCATATATGAACTCAAGAATCCTCCCTCCTTCCCTTATGGGATAAATCCTAAAAATTTGCCACAGAAACTGATAAGCGAATGAGATGTTCCATGGAACCTATAAAAACAAAAGAAGAGCAATAAGAAGAAACCTTGATCTGTAAGCGGCTGACAATCTGAATATCTGAAGGGTAGTTTGTGAGCTATGGCGAGTAAATGGCACATACTTTTGCCTTCCTTCTGTTGTTCCAGAGCTGAATATTCAGAAGAAAATGGATCAAATATTGAGCTCACAGGCATATATATATATATATATATATATATATATATATATATATATATATATATATATATATATATATATATATATATATATATATATATATATATATATATATATATATATATATATATATATATATATATAAGTAAACAAACCTGAGGGACAGAACTGTGATGGGCTCTTGTGTAAGTACAGGAGATGTCTCTCCATCTGCAATTCTTTGAATATAAGGCTCTAAATCAGCATGTGAAACGATAGGCACCATGGAAGTGTAGAGAGTTTCTAAGGCACTAGCATCCATCTCTCGTACATTAGCGGTCCCAAGCCATTTCCTCAGATACTCCACGCCACAATTCAGTTCAAGAATCCGACGCAGCGTCTCGCGTTGGACCTTGCCTGGGTTCTCTGTCACATACTCGAACCAAGCAATAATGTCATCATGCTCACCTCCTGCAAGTTCCATTCAAGATAGCCTTTCTGGGCAACCCAAGAGCAACTTTTGGCACTACTTTACCTCGATGACACAAGGAAAAAAAATTAGCGGTCTCACCACAATAAATAGTGAACGGGACATTGACCACACAACTTGTCTATCATTATCCCAGACAAAACAAATGTGTTTTTTTTTCTTTTCTTCATTGCATTATTGTTCTCAGCTTTTCGGACTCCTCATTTGTCCTTTTACAAGGACAAGGACAAGTTATCAGATACCTCCATATGTGTCACAGAAGCCACCATCCATAGACATCTCTTACACTTACACTACCAAAACGCATGCCTTTAAAAATTAACCTTCACCACAACCTTCAGTACCCGAGTGTTCCTCAGTTCTTGCGAAAGGATACACCGAATATTCCTGAGCATATGCCTAAAAATAAATGAAGAGAGCTAAGAAGCACCTACCAGAGTAATGAAGACATTAGATTTTATTGTAACTTCTCTGAGAATGTGCCGACCCTTGATGGTTCTTTTTCTGCATTTATCTGGGGTACTCTAGGACCATAAAACACATGTTACACAGTATCTCATTTCTTGGGTGGTTTGGCTCTTTCCTCAGCCTCAATCTTTGACAGCCCCACCACTTTCAATGGACCTAATGTAAACATTCATATACTCTCTTCTCTGTGACAAACACAATATCCCAAAATATTCACTAAGAGTTCAAGGACACATGCTGGACGTTGCAAGTCTAGTGATCTTTAGCTTTATTCTCCCTCAAGATCTTGATGGATCACTTACTCCTTAAACGTCCTGTCAAACTATGTAAAGCTAAGTACAGTATGTTTCGTTCTTACCATTAGCCAAACGACATAAATGTCACTAAGTCTTCTAATCTCCGAGATATATGGGAAACCACATAACAAACATTCGCAGTATAGAGCCAAACTAAAAAAATAAAATAAGACAACTGAATTCATCACAATGTGTATTCATTAATATTATTTCAAGTAGCGGACGTTGACAAAAATGCTGGAGGAAAACAGACCTGTTAAGAACTGGGCATATGTGTTTGGAGGACATTACATTGAAGCCTTGGATAATATCAATAAAAGAAGCTGCTTTATCTATAGTGACCATTAGAAGTCATGTTCGGAGTTTTCAACTAAAACCCTAAACTTCACACGCTTCTTCACGGTCCCCATCCTCTCATAACCGATGCCGATTTTGCTGTGCATCAGCTTCATGGCTAGATCTGATTTACCTGCTTTCCTCAAAGCATTGATCATAAAAGTACGGATCCTTCCCGGTATTTCTCTACCCCTATCAGTGATCCCATCAGCCAACTTGCAGGCCTCTTTTATTCGACCAGCTTTGCACAGTGTGTTGATCATTTCTTCAAAAGCTGCCTCAGGAATTATACCCATGGGAGCTAACTCATCTAAAATCTTGCACGCCCTTGCCACCTTTCCTGACAGACAAAGACCTGTTGAGAGAACCCTGAAGCAGGCTGCCGTCGGCGTAATACCTTTGTCGATCATCGTGTCCCAGAGCTTTAATGCCTCTTCATTTCTGTGTTCTTGGAACAATCCACCCATGAGTATCGTGTATGTATAAACAGTCTGATCACAGCCCTCTTGCTCCATTCTCTTAAAAAGCGCTGACGCCTCATCGACTCTCCCAGACTTGGCAAAAGCGTCCATTAGAGCATTATAACAGTACGAATCCCTTGTGCAACCCTTTTCAGCCATCTGTTCAAAAAGCCTCTCGGCTTCATCTACTCTACCAATCTTTCCTAAACCATCAATGAGACTGGAATAAAACATCGAATTGACAGCCAAACCATTACACCGACTAGACTCAAAATATTCCAGAGCCTCTTCTACCCTCCCACTTTTACACAAACCATTGACAACAACACCATAGGTTACCACGTCAGGTTTAAGACCTTCATCTTTCATTCTCCAGAAGAGCCTTAGTGCGTCATCAATATTTCCACATTTTGCATATGCATCTATCAATGCGGTGTATATAGCCACATTTGGTTTAGACCCCTTTCGGATCATATTCTCGAAAACAGCATAACCTTCATTCAACTTCCTCACTTTGCAAAGTCCTCCAATCACTAAACTATAAGCATGAGGTGGAATCTCAAGCCCCTTCTCATCCATTTCTTGATACAGAGCTACACAAGAATCAAAATCATTATCTGCATAGCATGCTTGGATCAACGTCATATATGTGATCTTATCTGGCTCCAGACCGCTTGTTTCCATAGCTCTGAGTTTCTCCATAGCTTTTTTCGTCTGCCCTGCCCTGCAATACCCTTTGATCATTGTATTGTAAGTGACAACATCCGGTTTGATCCTGCCACTTTCCATAACCTCAAAGACACGCTCTGCAGACTCAACGAACATGGAGCTCACTAGTCCATTAACCAAAAAATTATACGTATACAAGGTGGGTTCTATTCCATTTTCTTTCATTCTACGCCACACCCACAACAGTTCCTCCACCATCCCAAGCACTCCAAAGCTCTTAATCAGAGAATTAGCGGTCGATACCGTCATTGTAAACTCCATGTTTCTAATTTCACCACAGACAGATCTAATCCTATCCACATTGTTCGCCAATACCAAGACATCAATCACGGCGACAAAACATTCGAGCTTGTGCGCATACTTCTTCTGCCTACCAGCCCAACAAAAGAACCTCCAAACGATATCAGGTTTATCGAGAAGCTCATCCGATTTCAATACAAAAGAAACAAAATTGGGCGATAGTTTTACAAGAAACTTGCGGCAGAAACCATCCAGATTGGATTCCATGGTGGCCGAACCATCAAGTATGTTGAGAATTTGGCTTACCCATGGGGAGATATGAAGATCGCGAGTTGCCTTCACTAAATCCGAGACGTCATTGAAGGGTTCTATCCACTCGGGAGGAGGAAGAGCAGTGCTGCTGAAGACCCATCTAACTTTCGTCCCCGAGGACGATTGAGCACAACATCCTAACCCATCCCAGGACAATCCACCATCACTGTACGGAACGAAAGATTGTGGAGAATTTCTTGGGTGATGCACGAGGATCACAGAGAAGGACCTCCCTCCAAATCTTCTCATCGGCTCCTTCGTCAGGGAGCCCGGGCGGCGGCGACACCGTGCTATAGTATTTAATAACATTTAAGAGTTAAGTATAACTTAAAACAAACGTGGAACAACAATCGGTTCCATGGTCTAGTGGTCAGGACATTGGACTCTGAATCCAATAGCCCGAGTTCAAATCTCGGTGGGACCTCCTCTTCCTCTTTTGCAACAAAGTCTTGTTATTTCTTTTTTTCTCTACGTACTTGGGACGGTATAATTTTAAAGATATTTTCGTAGGGCAGAAATACTTCAGATCTATTCTCGTAAAAATAATTATTAAATAGAAAAATTAATTGAAAAATATAAATTTGTCTTTAATTTTTGGATGTGACACACACGTTTTGACAGTTTTCGATGTGAAAAACTGTTTCAAAGTTGAGAGCAAGTAATACGAGGAGATTTCGAAGATCGATTTGAAGTTGGCAAGAAGGAAAATTCAAGTTGAGACCAAAGAAATTTTGAAGTGAGAAAGAAATGACTAGAACTCAGTAGTGAAGAAGAGAACACGCGTCAATATTCAATAGCGTCAATAAATTTAAATAGATCGAATTCTAAGGTTTTTTAGGCTATTGAGTCCCAAAATTGTTTGTTGATTTGAAATGAGTGTGAGTGTCAGTGAGTCGGTTGAGTCAGCGACTCGCTTGAGTCTCAGTGAGTCGGTTGAGTCTCAATGAGGCGATTGAGCCGCAAGGGTCGCAGGAGTTACATGACCATCTTCGACTCAACCGACTCATTGGGTCGCAATGGTCGCTTGAGTGTCATTGAGTCGCAAGGGTCGTTTGAGTCGCATGAATCGCTTGAGTCGCATAGGTCGCTTGAGTCGCAAGGGTCAGTCGCATGGGTCGTTTGAGTCGGTAGAAGTCTAATGTATTTTTAATTGTTCATTTTGCAGGTGCCGCCAAAACCGATGTTTGTGTATGAATTCATGCACATGGACAAGATGCCAAAGATCACCACCAAGTGTTATCCTCATGAGACAATTAAAGAAATTGAGAGGAATCTTAGATGAATATGAGTTGCATTACTTTGAGAAGGAATCACAATTTAGGCATTTATTCCATTTCCAATGTGAGTCCATAATGACGAATGGTCAAATGTTTGTCCTACTAAATTACTCCGTGATTATACGGGTCAAGAAAGAGTTGTAATTCATCTTAAACGGTGTTTCCATCCGGTACTCTAAACGGTGTTCCCATCCACTAAAGTACGGATTGAAATGCAGGACATATTCCAAAGGATGGGAGTCCAAAAGGGCCGATACATTCAGGCTGAAGAATTTCGGCCATGGAAAGGTGACCGCCACACAAGTCAGTAAAAAGCTTGTGATGGCGAAGAATTCCTACGACCGGACGAGGCAGGCAACTTTGATGTTGTTGGCACAAGTTATGGATTACAAGCCTTCATAGATAACTTTATCAGCCATGATCTCATTGACATGGTTGATGACTTGGAATTTTGTGAAGGCTTTGGCTTTACACATTCAAGAAGATTGTGGATACTTTCTGTAACCACGTTAGCGTGGAATCACCGAAACCAAAATGGTATTGTGACGGTTTCATGATCCCATTAATGGTAAGTTGTATATATTATTCGAATAACTTGAATGTTTTTGTACTTTTTGCATTCTTATCATTTTGTATTAATGTTTCAGTTACTTTCATTTGAAACCATCCTTAGTTTGGACGGAAATGTATGGTATGTTGATGTTATGGATGTGGATCCATCATGCCCAAAGATGTGCAAGAAGAGGGTTAAATCCAATTTTAACCCGAAGCATGTAGACGTGATAAGGTAGATCAAAGATTCTAAGGTAACAATTACATAAGGGTCACAAGGGTAACAAGGGTCACAAAGGGTCATAATGGTTATTTTTTGTTTTTGCAGGATATTCAAAGTATTCTTCGTGCTGAACATGGAGATGAAGCTTTACTTTTTGATCTGGAGGATTACGAGGGAAGCCATGATCCCGATGTTCAGATATGGATGGAACATCTACGTAGAAATTCGAATGGTATTTATTAGGAGGACATCCGTAAATAAGAAATGATGACGCGAAAACAACTCTTGGTGATCAAAAGAAAGGGAAAGGAAAAGGGACTAAGAGGAATAAGAGCGTGGGTGAAAAAACAATAGAGGTTGTAGATGTTTCACCCTTATTTGAAGCTGACAAAGACAAAGGATGTGTAGGTGTTGCTAAAGCTAATGAAGAAAGAGAAGGTGATGCTGAAATTGAAGCTGAAGGAGAATGTGATGATGAAGCTGAAGCTGAAGGAGAAGAAGCTGCAGTACCTCTGACACTAGAGCATAAACTAATAAAAGAAATAAAGAAGTCGGAGAAAAGAATCATCAACACCGTAAGAGAAATTTAAGGGATGTAAGGTTTCATTTGCCTAATCCAAAATCAAAGGCGGAAAATCCCAAAGGTGCTAAAAAGGCAAAACCAAAGTCTGCCGAGAAAGATGTGAGCACCAGAACCAATCTTTCGGCACTGTGAGAGATGATGATTTTGAATTCCTTTGACGTCCATATCCAGTGTCAGTAAAAGAGCCAAGCGAAGAGTCGGTTGAGTCAGAGGCTGAAAATGACTATGGAGATGACTCAGAAGAGGATTTGGCAAATATTTCGAGATTAGTTGAAAATCTCACATCTACCGCAAGCATTCCTCTAATTGAATACATTTTCGAAGAGGTTACTACTGTGGTTTCTCCTGATGAAATTTTACAAGGTAAATAATATTTAGTGAAAAAGGTCATTTGAGTCAATTTCCAGCGAGAGTCGGTATGGGTCACAATGGTCGCATGGGTCTCATAAGTCGTAGGGTCGCAAGGGTCGCATCAATGTAACGAACGATGAGTCTAATGAATAAAGTAATTTTTTATGTAGAGGATACTCCAGTTTCTCCTGTCGAAGAGGTCACCGCTGAGGAGGTTCCTGTCGAGGATAATCTAGTGTCTCTTGGCGAAGAGGTCGCCATTGAGAAGGTTCCTGTTGAGGATACTCTAGTGGATCCTGTCGAAGAGGTCGCCGTTGAGGAGGTTTCTGCCGAGGATACTCTAGTGGGTCTGATGTGATTAATCTCAAGTAATAATTTACCTAGACTAACGCTTCCGTAAGAATACAGATCGTATAGTACCAGGGTCGAACACAAGGAATTGATGCAACTCTAAAGCTAGTAAACTAATGACTAAGACGTGTGAAATCGATAAATGATGGGAATGCGAATGCGACTAAACTAAACTAATTGACGGGATAAACTCAATGACTAAACACCACGGGTTTCGAGAGATGCACGATGATGCAATCGAAGTTCTAACAAGATCATGGTTATAGATATCGTTACGTATTTGGGAAATTCAAGCTCTTTCCTAGGGAATGACTCTCCCGATGCCTAAACCCACTGTCTAGCATGCGTATACCAATCTCCCAATTGTGTATCTCGCCTACTAGATACATTAAGATCACTATCCTAATTCCTAAGTTCAATCAATCGACCGGCCAAGGTTCTAAATCAATTGAGACTTCATATCATGGCTACGTTCCAAGATCCAATTCATCTCCCAATGCAATTATATCTTTATAGACATTCATTCAAGTGGCCAACAAGAACAAAAGCGTTACGAACAACCAATCAATCTGAAACGATCAAATATTATAACCAAACGTTAAGGACAAAACTTCATTAGAAATTGGCAAAGCTCTCTAACCCATGGCTATGGATCTACTCAGAATGAACTCAGCAAAAGAAACGCAAAAGATAACTATGTTCGACATAGATAAAGAACGAGATCCCTCCCTATTCTATTACCGACATCTTCAATAGTTCCTCCATGCTCCCGCTACTTCGCTCCGTCCTTCTCTCTCTTTCTCTATGTCTCTGAATGTCTCCTCTGATGTCTGGTTCGTCCCCTAGCCCTAGATGGCCTCTTATTTCATTAATTTCCCGTTCAAACCTTCAAAATAGTTAGTTTCGGATTAGGCAGCCCGCGCGGGCACAACTCTTGCCCAGTCGTGTAGGAGGTCAGCCCGGTCGTGCAGGATTTCAGCCCGAGTCGGGCTGGGTTTCGACGATTTTCATTCCCAATTGGAGCCCGTGCGGGTCCCCTTTTGCAGCTCGAGTGGGCATGGCCACCCGACCAAGTTCACCTTGTGCCCGAGTCGTGTATAGTTTCGGGGATGTTCAGCCTTAATTTCATAACCTCAGCCCGAGCGGGCATGGTCCAAGCCCGAGCGCGTAGCCTCTACTTTGTTGTTTCCGCTCCTTTCGCTCGATGTTTGAGTGTTCGATTTGAATCCGTGACCGTGCACATGTTGTATCTTGTCATTCAATCACGTTTTCGGGGTGGAATTGCCGTACTCACTCATGTTTCGCTTCATGTCTTCGTTTCCTATACAAAACACGAAATGGTAGATGAAGTC
>CM071867.1:32236542-32258999 GCA_036759665.1 Gynandropsis gynandra
CAACCCACCATTTAGACCCGAGCCACCGAAGGAGTAATAAGGTCGATGCACTCATATCGATTTTTGATCATGCTTATTAGGCACTATTTCTATCGACAGCGGAGTGTTAGTGTGCGCTTTTTTAATCTGCAAAATAGCTCGATTTTATATGATCCAATAATCCTCAATATGACAAAAGTAAAGTGTCGTCTACATGAAGTATGACCATCTGGGTAGAAAGAATAAACGATAAACTAGCCTAGCAACCTCGTCTAAACTTCCCCACAAGCAACACTAGGATTCGCTAGAACTACGACCTATTGTTTTTCAGCCGACTAATAAGCTCTAACGCATAGGGAAACCTAGCTCAATCATGCAAAGTCTAACGGAAAAGGTCAACCTCTTAAGCATTCCTAAGTTCGGGGTTCATCTCAAAACGTGGCACCGGACAAGTGCCTTGGGACGACTCTGACTCAATGAAAACAGAAACGAACTAAAAATCGCAAATATAACCTAAAAACTAAAAAATCAAAGGAAATGAAACGAAATCACCTGACAAACGTGAGCTGCTCCCCCAGACTTGAATTGAACGGCGTCCTCGACGTGAAGCTCCGATGGAGGATGAAGGAAGTGAAGCACGTTTGTGGTGTTATTTTTTTTGTTTTTTTTTGTTTTATGGAAATTAAATAACCGAGTCTTTAACATGAAAAATAAAAACAAACAGCTAGGTTGCCTCCCAGAAAGCGCTTATTTAACGTCATAAAGCTTTGACGTCTCCATTCCTCATGCGTGCGCGACGGGTGGATCGGAAAGGGAAATGGAGTTTCCACTTTCGATCGGTTGAGCGGCTTGGTAGAGCTTAAGCCGCTGTCCATTGGCGTTCCGCTGTCCATTGGCGGTGGACGTGTCACCCGCATCACTCCATGGTTCCACGTCTCGTACCTGAAAAGGATCAGACCAACAAGGCAGTAGGTCGCCCGAGAAAGACTTAGGTCGAGAATTATAAAGTGGAACGAAATCACCTGATTGGAAGTCATGAGGTAGGGTCTTCTTGTCGTGCCATCCCTTAGGCACATCATGCACGGGGTTCACTTGCTTGCTGTCCAAGGTTGGATAAGGGGTATCTGCGTTGAAAAGTTTAATGACATCTTTTTCCATTACCTCGTGCAAGTGCGGGTGCAGCCTCCTTTGAATTTCGAGTGAAGGTTCGTGGCTGTCCTCCCTACAATTCCCGTACATACATATTGAAGAGCTGAGCCTCTTACGCTTCTTCACGCGTGTGGGCTGTTTTCTCATCTCATCTGCGCTCATGTTAGCATTCAAAACAGCAAGATATATTTTATCGGAATCCACGTACTCATACCGAAAAGAAGATGGCGGAGGATCGGGCTTAAGTTCGGACGTCTTCTCCGCTGTGAAACCAGCATACTTATCACGTGGTATCTCCTCATGTGAGGCGTCTCCTAGTGCTGCAATGGCACTCATGAATTTCGTATACACCTCGGCTCCTTTGTCCGCAAATCCTGTATTGTCGCCAACTTGTGTCAAATACCGTAAAAGACAATTAGAAACACTTACTTGATCGTGCGTGTCTTTCTCTAACTCGTCCAACAAATCTACTGTAAAGCAAGACTCCTTGAGTTGTGATTCGTCCATGAGGCTGGGCAGGATGAATTCGATCGTTTTGTCTTTGACACGTAAGGACAGCTTTCCTTGTTGTACATCTATCATCGCACCTGCAGTAGCTAAGAACGGCCTACCAAGAATAATAGGTGTCCTAGTGTCTTCCGTTATCTCAAGTACAACAAAATCAGTGGGAATGCAAAGCTTACCTACCATGGTGGGAACGTTTTCAATGATTCCAACTGGATGTCTTACCGTACGATCCGCGAGACGTAGAGACATTTTCGTCGGTTTAAGGTTCTCGAACTCCATCCGCTTGAAAACTGAGTGTGGCATGATACTCACGCTTGCTCCTAAATCACACAAAGCATTATCGATATCGAGGTTACCTATTGTGCATGGAATGGAAAAGCTTCCGGGGTCCTTCAACTTAGGTGGCAGCTTGTTCTGAAGAATTGCACTGCATTCCTCGGTAAGTGCTACAGTCTCATTCTCTTCGGTGTGCTTCTCTTTGGATATTACCTCTCTGATGAATTTGGCACGATTAGACATCTTTAGGACTGCTTCCACGTATGGCATGTTGATGTCTAGCTTCTTGAGACCTTCTATAGATCTGCCCACTTTCTCTTGGTTCTTACTGCTTACCAATCGTCGAGAATATGGTATCGGAGGTACGTACGCCGGAGGAGCAACGTATGGCTTATCTAAATCTGGTTCGACTCCTTCCATAATCGCAACCTTACCTCTTCCTCTATCCATGGACGTACCAGCAGCATCCCCTCGCTCTTTTGAGGGCGGATTCTCATCCTCATCATCGCTGCACACAGAAATAGCATTCACATACTCTCTCGGGTTAAGATCGGGCTTACCGGGAAGCTGTCCGGGATTCCGAGAAGATGAGGCGGCCTGTTGTGCTATGGAGTTTTCCAACATCTTCACATGAGTGTTCAGAGACTCCATTTGAGTTTTAAGCTCACTAATCGCTGTCCCAACATCCGCGTCGAATTTGGTTCGAATCGATTGTTGCTGCTTCTGCTCCTTCATGAATTCGAGCAATACCGCCTCAAGGTTTGATGAAGAGGCTTGAGGAGGTTGAGGAGCTTGCGGAGCTTGCTGGAATTGCTGGTTGTTTTGCTGAAAATTATTCTGCCTTGGTGGAAACTCCGAATACTTCACCGGTTGAGTCGTTCGATATGACAAGTTCGGGTGATTCCTCCAATTCGGGTTGTAGGTGTTCCCGAATTGCGTGTTGCCTTGCTGCTGGGCATAATTCATATGTTCGTAATCCTCATGTACTGTGCATTGATACGCTACATGATCCGTATCTCCGCAATTCGCACAGTACATAGCATTCGCTGCATTACCCATGGCTCTATTCTGGTTAGGCTCATATAAACGACGAGTGCTATTAGGCATACCTCTTGGAGTGGACCACATGGTGTGGTTCATGGCGAGGTTATCAATCAGCTCAAATGCCTCCTCGACGCTCAGATCCATGAATGATCCTCTGGCAGCGTTATCCAACCTCATGCGGTGCTCATCTGAAATTCCGTTATAAAAAGTTTGGATAACGTACCACTGCTCAAGTCCATGGTGTGGACATGACTGTAGAAGATCCTTGAATCTACCCCACGCCTCAAACATAGTCTCTCCATCTCTGCATCTGAATGTTGTGATTTCCCCCCTCATCTGAATTGTCTTACTCGGAGGAAAGAAGCGTGATAGGAACAGTGTGCAGAGCTGATCCCAAGTGGTGATAGATCCCGCGGGGAGTGATTGCAGCCAAGCTTTCGCTTTTCCCCCAATTGAAAAAGGGAAAAGACGCAGCAAGATTGCATCCTCAGAGACTCCATGAATTTTGAACGTACCTGAAAGTTCGAGGAAATCTCTGAGGTGCTGATGTGGATCCTCATGGTTTCCACCCATGAATTGCTTCTGATAAAGCATATTTATCATTGCTGGCTTAATCTCGAATTGCTCTCTTGCAACAGCAGGCATCCTTATGGCCGTTTGCACGTTGTTCATGTTCGGCACCACGTAATCCCTTAGACGACGTGGTGGAGGAGCCTGTAATTGCATACGTCCATTGCCGTTCTGGTTATCCATCTTTTGTCGACCTGAAAGTTCTGCAAAGGACAAACAAAGAACAATTTACGTAGAAGGAACGAAAGAAAAGAAAACAAAAATAAAAACAAAGCAAGAAGGACTCTAGGTTCGAATCTAAGACGCGTTGACAATAGTCCCCGGCAACGGCGCCAAAAACTTGATGCGTATCAGAGTTAAATATAACCTAATCTACCCGCAAGTGCACGGCACGTGTGTAGTATTTTAGGTGTCGATCCCACAGAGACTACGCAACACTACCTAAACCCGAACTACGAATCAAACTTGCTAACGAAAGAGTGGTGATGAAGAATAAAATACTGAAAGTAAACTAAACTACTTGGGTTCTAACGATGAGATAAACGTCCTAGGAAACCGGTTTCACCACAAGACTACCGAAACCAACGATCAACCTATCTATCATGCAATCCCAGTTAAAGCTATCTAAGGCGGACGATCCTAACATGATATCTACCCTCTCTCAAGGCATAGACACGTGATCTAGACAAGCTGCCCCCTACTTTCGTGGCTGACACCATGAACTAAACCCATAAACTCTGTGATTCGCCCGTTCACCCTCAACCGTTGCTACCCTACTTTCGTGGCCTAACCTCGGTTGTTCTAAACCTGACTTTCTAGGACTAGAATTCTCCTTTCGGTCCTTCTCCTAATCTCTAACACATGTATCTACGCGGCCGTTCGCAAATACAAGTAAATTAAACACTCAGATAAAGAATAGATGAACTAAAACGGGAAGATGCATTCAAAATAGATCAAAAGAGGTCTCGGGATAGCCAAGGGCTAATCCCTTCTCCTAGAACAAACAAACTACTCGCTCATGCGTCTGTAAAGAAACATAAACATAGTAGAAAGTCTAAGGAACATAAAAACCAAACAAAACCGAAGTGGTGCTGCTTGATCACCAATGCTCCTCGCTTATCTCTTCGCAAGAATCTCCTCTATCTTCGCTGAATTGTTATCCTCTGTAAGCTTGCTCTAATGACGTCTTTTTGCCTCCTTTTAAGCCTCCTAAAACGGTCCAATTGTTGCCTAAATTGCCCCACGAGTTCCCTTATGTTTTAAGTTAAGTTTACTTAAGTTTTGAGAGGTTTCGGGCCGCTACCCGCTCGGGTAGCGAGTGTACCCGCTCGGGTGCGGCTAGGGCAGTTCGTGCGCGTCCTGTGGTGCTGGAATGGTGCCCGATCGGGCATGGCATGTGTGCCCGCTCGGGCACAAGGCAAAATGGTCCTAAATGCTTGCCCGAGTCGTGCTAAATGGTCCACACAATTGGCCGTAGGTTTTGCCCGATCGTGCAAAGGTTGTGCCCGACCGGGTGAGGCTTTTCCATGCTCAATCTCGTCCCGTTTGTCCCGTGATGATCCCCAAAGTTGCTCCTTAGCTCCGTGCATGTTCCTTTAGCTCCAAAATAGTCCAAATACGCGTAAAAACCTGTAAGAACATGAAAAGCACGAAAGCAAGTAAAACGGATACGGAATCATACGTAAAACATCACATATGTATCAAAAACGTCTCCTAAATCGTGCAAGAAATACGTATGAAAACGAGATGATCAAAATCCCCCAGACTTGAATGTTTGCTTGTCCCTAAGCAAACGTAAACGTGGAATACATGGGGTATGAAAATACGAGAATCCCCCTTCTCCTAGAGATACCGCTAAAGCGAGCCTAACCGATCAACTAGCATATTGTGAGCAAATTCGGCCTACTCGAGTTTTCAGCCTTAATCCTAGGTCCACCACGGTTACCCATAAGAAAGTAAATCAAAGGAGACTAGACACGCTACCGTAACTCCCTCCACCAGACAAGACTTCAGACTATGCTAAACCTAGGTCAACCGAGGATACTTGTTTCTTTCTTTCCGAGCTTCTTCTTTTTTTTTCTTTTTCTTTTTCTTCTTTTTGTTTTTCTTTTTATGAATTTTTTCTTTTTTTTTCTTTTGTTTTCTTTTATTTTTCCATTTTTCTTTTCTTCTTTTTCTTTGCATACACACTAGGCTTCTAGGACGTCGGATTTGAAGGGACCCAGCCTCTACTTAGACCCAGACTACCGATGACGGTATACTCATGCATCTCGTGTAAGAGTGCAGCGGAGTAGGTGGCTTTTTGTGCCTTGCCCTTAGGACGTAGAAAGATGATCGCCAACCCACCACTTAGACCCGAGCCACCGAAGGAGTAACAAGGTCGATGCACTCATATCGATTTTTGATCATGCTTATTAGGCACTATTTCTATCGACAGCGGAGTGTTAGTGTGCGCTTTTTAATCTGCAAAACAAGCTCGATTTTATATGATCCAATGATCCTCAATGTAACCAAAGTAAAGTGTCGTCTACACGAAGTATGACCATCTGGGTAGAGAAAATAAACGACAGACCAGCCTAGCAACCTCGTCTAAACATCCCCACAAGTAACACTAGGATTCCCAAGAACTACGACCTATTGTTTTTCAGCCGACTAATAAGCTCTAACGCATAGGAAAACCTAGCTCAATCATGCAAAGTCTAAAGGAAAAGGTCAACCTCTTAAGCATTCCTAAGTTCAGGGTTCATCTCAAAACGTGGCACCGGACAAGTGCCTTGGGACGACTCTGACTCAATGAAAACAAAAACGAACTAAAAATCGCAAAAATAACCTAAAAACTAAAAATCAAAGGAAAATGAAACGAAATCACCTGAAAAACGTGAGCTGCTCCCCCAGACTTGAATTGAACGGCGTCCTCGACGTGAAGCTCCGATGGAGGATGAAGGAAGTGAAGCACATTTGTGGTGTTATTTTTTTTGTTTTGTTTTTTTTATGGAAATTAAATAACCGAGTCTTAAACATGAAAAGTAAAAACAAACAGCTGGGTTGCCTCCCAGAAAGCGCTTATTTAACGTCATAAAGCTTTGACGTCTCCATTCCTCATGCGTGCGCGACGGGTGGATCGGAAAGGGAAATGGAGTTTCCACTTCCGATCGGTTGAGCGGCTTGGTAGAGCTTAAGCCGCTGTCCATTGGCGTTGAACGTGTCACCCGCATCACTCCATAGTTCCACGTCTCGTACCTGAAAAGGATCAGACCAACAAGGCAGTAGGTCGCCCGAGAAAGACTTAGGTCGAGAATTAGAAAGTGGAACGAAATCACCTGATTGGAAGTCATGAGGTAGGGTCTTCTTATCGTGCCATCCCTTAGGCACATCATGCACGGGGTTCACTTGCTCGCTGTCCAAGGTTGGATAAGGGGTATCTGCGTTGAAAAGTTTAATGACATCTTTTTCCATTACCTCGTGCAAGTGCGGGTGCAGCCTCCTTTGAATTTCGAGTGAAGGTTCGTGGCTGTCCTCCCTATAATTCCCGTACATACATATTGAAGAGCTGAGCCTCTTACGCTTCTTCACGCGTGTGGGCTGTCTTCTCATCTCATCTGCACTCATGTTACCATTTAAAACAGCAGGATATATGTTATCGGAATCAACGTACTCATACCGAGAATAAGGCGGCGGGTCGGGCTCAAGCTCGAATGCTTTCTCCGCTATGAAATCAGCATGCATATCACGTGGTATCTCCTCATGTGGGGCGTCTCCTAGTGCTGTAATTGCACTCATGAATTTCGTATATACCTCAGCTCCTTCGTCCGCAAATCCTGCATTATCGCCAACTTGTGTCAAATACCGTAAAAGAGAATCGGAAACACTTACTTGATCGTGCGTGTCTTTCTCTAACTCGTCCAGTGAATCTACTGTAAAGCAAGACTCCTTGAGTGGTGATTCGTCCATGGGGCTGGGCAGGATGAATTCAATCGTTTCGTCTTTGACACGTAAGGACAACTTTCCTTGTTGTACGTCTATCGTCGCACCTGCAGTAGCTAAGAACGGCCTACCAAGAATAATAGGTGTCCTAGTGTCTTCCGTTATCTCAAGTACAACAAAATCAGTGGGAATGCAAAGCTTACCTACCATGGTGGGAACGTTTTCAATGATTCCCACCGGATGTCTTACCGTACGATCCGCGAGGCGTAGAGACATCTTCGTCGGTTTAAGGTTCCCAAACTCCATCCGCTTGAAAACTGTTTGTGGCATGATACTCACGCTTGCCCCTAAATCACACAAAGCATTATCGATATCGAGGTTACCTATTGTGCATGGAATGGAAAAGCTTCCGGGGTCCTTCAACTTAGGTGGCAGCTTGTTCTGAAGAATTGCACTGCATTCCTCGGTAAGTGCTACAGTCTCGTTCTCTTCGGTGTGCTTCTCTTTGGTCATTACCTCACGATTAGGCATCTTTTGGACTGCTTCCACGTATGGCATGTTGATGTCTAGCTTCTTGAGATCTTCTGTAGATCTGCCCACTCTCTCTTGGTTCTTACTGCTTACCAATCGTCGAGGATACGGTATCGGAGGTACGTACGCCGGAGGAGCAACGTATGGCTTATCTAAATCTGGTTCGACTCCTTCCATAATCGCAACCTTACCTCTTCCTCTATCCATGGACGTACCAGCAGCATCCCCTCGCACATTTGAGGGCGGATTCTCATCCTCATCATCGCTGCACACAGAAATAGCATTCACATGCTCTCTCGGGTTAAGATCGGGCTTACCGGGAAGCTGTCCGGGATTCCGAGAAGATGAGGCGGCCTGTTGTGCTATGGAGTTTTCCAACATCTTCACATGAGTGCTCAGAGACTCCATTTGAGTTTTAAGCTCACTAATCGCTGTCCCCACATTTGCGTTGAATTTGGTCTGAATCGATTGTTGCTCCTTGTGATCCTTGACAAATTCAAGCATCACTGCCTCAAAGTTTGATGAAGGTGCTTGAGAGGGTCGAGAGGCTTGCGGAGCTTGCTGGAGTTGCTGGTTGTTTTGCTGGAAATTATTCTGCCTTGGTGGAAACCCCGAATACTTCACCGGTTGAGTCGTTCGATATGACAAGTTCGGGTGATTCCTCCAATTCGGGTTGTAGGTGTTCCCGAATTGCGTGTTGCCTTGCTGCTGGGCATAATTCATATGTTCGTAATCCTCATGTACTGTGCATTGATACGCTACATGATCCGTATCTCCGCAATTCGCACAGTACATAGCATTCGCTGCATTACCCATGGCTCTATTCTGGTTAGGCTCATATAAACGACGAGTGCTATTAGGCATACCTCTTGGAGTGGACCACATGGTGTGGTTCATGGCGAGGTTATCAATCAGCTCAAATGCCTCCTCGACGCTCAGATCCATGAATGATCCTCTGGCAGCATTATCCAACCTCATGCGGTGCTCATCTGAAATTCCGTTATAAAAAGTTTGGATAACGTACCACTGCTCAAGTCCATGGTGTGGACATGACTGTAGAAGATCCTTGAATCTACCCCACGCCTCAAATAGCGTTTCTCCATCTCTGCACCTGAATGTCGTGATTTCCCCCCTCATCTGAATTGTCTTACTCGGAGGAAAGAAGCGTGATAGGAACAGTGTGCAGAGCTGATCCCAAGTGGTGATAGATCCCGCGGGGAGTGATTGCAGCCAAGCTTTCGCTTTTCCCCCAATTGAAAAAGGGAAAAGACGCAGCAAGATTGCATCCTCAGAGACTCCATGAATTTTGAACGTACCTGAAAGTTCGAGGAAATCTCTGAGGTGCTGATGTGGATCCTCATGGTTTCCACCCATGAATTGCTTCTGATAAAGCATATTTATCATTGCTGGCTTAATCTCGAATTGCTCTCTTGCAACAGCAGGCATCCTTATGGCCGTTTGCACGTTGTTCATGTTCGGCACCACGTAATCCCTTAGACGACGTGGTGGAGGAGCCTGTAATTGCATCTGT
This sequence comes from Gynandropsis gynandra, assembly GCA_036759665.1. Classification (NCBI taxonomy): domain Eukaryota; kingdom Viridiplantae; phylum Streptophyta; class Magnoliopsida; order Brassicales; family Cleomaceae; genus Gynandropsis; species Gynandropsis gynandra. The sequence goes on from CM071867.1 coordinate 32,246,054, forward strand.
CCATTGCCGTTCTGATTATCCATCTTTTGTCGACCTGAAAGTTCTGCAAAGGACAAACAAAGAACAATTTACGTAGAAGGAACGAAAGAAAAGAAAACAAAAATAAAAACAAAGCAAGAAGGACTCTAGGTTCGAATCTAAGACGCGTTGACAATAGTCCCCGGCAACGGCGCCAAAAACTTGATGCGTATCAGAGTTAAATATAACCTAATCTACCCGCAAGTGCACGGCACGTGTGTAGTATTTTAGGTGTCGATCCCACAGAGACTACGCAACACTACCTAAACCCGAACTACGAATCAAACTTGCTAACGAAAGAGTGGTGATGAAGAATAAAATACTGAAAGTAAACTAAACTACTTGGGTTCTAACGATGAGATAAACGTCCTAGGAAACCGGTTTCACCACAAGACTACCGAAACACACGATCAACCTATCTATCATGCAATCCCAGTTAAAGCTATCTAAGGCGGACGATCCTAACATGATATCTACCCTCTCTCAAGGCATAGACACGTGATCTAGACAAGCTGCCCCCTACTTTCGTGGCTGACACCATGAACTAAACCCATAAACTCTGTGATTCGCCCGTTCACCCTCAACCGTTGCTACCCTACTTTCGTGGCCTAACCTCGGTTGTTCTAAACCTGACTTTCTAGGACTAGAATTCTCCTTTCGGTCCTTCTCCTAACCCCTAACACATGCATCTACGTGGCCATCGCAAACACAAGTAAATTCAAGAACTCAGATAAAGAATAGATGAACTAAAACGGGAAGATGCATTCAAAATAGATCAAAAGAGGTCTCGGGATAGCCAAGGGCTAATCCCTTCTCCTAGAACAAACAAACTACTCGCTCATGCGTCTGTAAAGAAACATAAACATAGTAGAAAGTCTAAGGAACATAAAAACCAAACAAAACCGAAGTGGCGGTGCTTGATCTCCAATGCTCCTCGCTTATCTCCTCGCAAGAATCTGCTCTAACTTCGCTGAATTCTTCTCCTCTGTATGCTTGCTGTAACGGCGTCTTTTTGCCTCCTTTTAAGCCTCCTAAAACGGTCCAATTGTTGCCTAAATTGCCCCACGAGTTCCCTTATGTTTTAAGTTAAGTTTACTTAAGTTTTGAGCAGTTTCGGGCCGCTACCCGCTCGGGTAGTGAGTGTACCCGCTCGGGTGCGGCTAGGGCAGTTCGTGCGCGTCCTGTGGTGCTGGAATGGTGCCCGATCGGGCATGGCATGTGTGCCCGCTCGGGCACAAGGCAAATGGTCGGGCAAGACATGCCCGAGTCGTGCAAAAGTGTCCACACAATTGGCCGTAGGTTTTGCCCGATCGTGCAAGGGTTGTGCCCGACCGGGTGAGGCTTTTCCATGCTCAATCTCGTCCCGTTTGTCCCGTGATGATCCCCAAAGTTGCTCCTTAGCTCCGTGCATGTTCCTTTAGCTCCAAAATAGTCCAAATACGCGTAAAGACCTGTAAGAACATGAAAAGCACGAAAGCAAGTAAAACGGATACGAAATCATACGTAAAACATCACATATGTATCAAAAACGTCTCCTAAATCGTGCAAGAAATACGTATGAAAACGAGATGATCAGCTTACCTCCATCGCTGATCACAACCCTCAGAACTCCAAAACGTGGGAATATGACATGTTTAAACATCTTGGTTACTGGTTTGGAGTCGTTTGTTGGACTTGCCAAAGTTTCTACCCACTTCGTTACGTAGTCCACCGCGACTAGTATATAGAGGTTTCACCACGTGGATGGGAAGGGACCCATGAAGTCTATTCCCCATACACTAAGAGCTTCTAGCAATCGTGCTTTTTGGGATTCGTCTAGGTCATCATTCACATATCACCGGATAAGTAGATTTGAGTCCAAGAAATTCGTACCTCAACCCTTGTGGTAAGGGCTTCAACTCCACTTTTGGGGCTTTGTCAACACTCCAGTCAGATTTCGGACGCTTGGTTTGGCTATTAGGCACATCGGAAGTGATCGAATTAGCGTTGTAAGCCGCTTGAGGCGGGCTGGAATCTGTCTGGCATGCGCGGAGGTTTGTGCACTGGGTTATGGAGTTTTATTGACTGGAATCCTTCCCCATTTGATCCGTGCTTATGTGTTTATGAGTTGAGAAGTCTCCTTGATGAGGATTTTCCGAAATTCCATCTTTTTCTGGGGTTACGACCTGTTGTGCTCGGATCGCACAGAAATCTGCTCGGAGTGCGTATAGCTCGGTGTTCGGGATCTCTTTCATCTTTCTTTCGTCCAGCAGCTTTGTGTAATGTTTCACTTCGTTAGGGTCCTTATAAAGTCCCTCTCCAGCTGCTAAAAGAGCCATCTCAAGAGAATCCATGTTCCCAAACTCTTTGATAACTTCCTCGGCTAGTCTCTCCAAGACATCTATGTAGAATACCGAGTCAACCATACAAGGCTGTCTAAGTGTGTCGTTCAAATTGAACTTCACTTCTTCATCTCCAAACTTCAACGTGAGTCTACCTTCCGCACAATGTATGATCGTCTTAGCCGTATTAAGAAACGGCCTACCGAGGATGATTGGGATTTTCTTGTCCTCCTCCATATCCAAGACGACGAAGTCAACCGGGACAAAGAACTTTCCCACTTGAAAAGGCACGTCTTCCAGCATTCCCTCGGGTATTCTAACGCTTCGATCAGCCACGGTGAGCACCATTCGTGTAGGTCGAAGATCCATCCTACCCTTAAGATCCAATTTTTTCGTACGATGAAAATGGTAGCACGCTTACACTTGCTCCGACATCGATTAGTGCATGGTTAATTTCATAATCTCCTATTTTACAAGGGATCACGAATATACCTGGATCGGGCATCTTCTTGGGTAGGTTTGGCTGCAGCATCGAGTTAGTCACAATGATGGTTTCCGTCTCCACATCTCGCTTGTTTGTAAGTACGTCTTTGAGGAACTTAGCGTATGAATCTCAAACCTACCAAGATGTCTCTACGCCTCACGGATCATTCGGTAAGATATCCGGTGGGAATTGTTGAAAACGTTCCCACCATGGTAGGTAAGCTTTGTATTCCCACTGAGTTTGTTATACTTGAAATAAAGGAAGATGCTAGGTGACGTGTGGAAACACGAGGTTTAATTATTCCTAGACCACTTCACCGCAAGTATACGGATCGTGTAGTATCAGGGTCGATCTCTAGGGACTAAAGCAGCTAAACTAAGAACAAAACTAAACTAAGATGGGAAAAGATAGTAGGGGATGTGATCCTAAATTCCTAAAACTAATCCTAATGGTGACAACGAAACTAGGTTGGGGATAAAACTAGATATGGCAAACACTACGGGTGTACGGGATACCGGAATTCGCATAGATGAAACAACTAAGATTAATAGATCTATCAACTATTCTTGACAACGGGAAATTCATGCCCAAGGGTGAGGAGTGATTCTTCCGAGCCTAAACCCCCTAACCATGGATACGTGCAACCCTACCTTCCAGCAGTGATTAACACATATCATGGCAGCATTACGTACGCAATCATTATCCCTAAGATGACTAACCGACCGGTCAGATTCTCATTAGCCAAACTTAATCTACAACTTAGCAGATCCGGATTCGTTCCTTAACCTTCCAGCAAGGTTCGAAATCCTATGTCGCTGAGCGGTCAGCACTAGCGTAAGAATGATAATACTAAGTGTAGAACCGTAAATCAAGAATAAATTGATAAAACTAAGCATTAACGCAATTCATTGTTCATACACACAAATCCGATATCCCTACCCACAGTAGGGACTATACTCACTCATGGAAGAAGTAAAAGAGGAAGATAACAAAGTCCTATACATGATAAACTCTAAGGAACTCGATACCTCGACCTTCCCTATTGTGTTACCGGTGCAAGGATTGATGCTTCTCTTCTTCTCCGATGCTTCCCGAGCCTTTCTAGATGTTTTTCCAGCCTTTCCTTACCCTGTTCGTCGCCCCCTTGCCCTAGATCTATTCTGTTCCTTAAATCCGCTCGTTTGAAAGTTAGATCTAGGTTGTTGCGGATTACACGGCCCGCTCGGGCACTGGTGTTACCCGGTCGTGCAGAGGCTCGCCCGGTCGTGTTGCTTCATGGTGCCCGATCGGGTGGATGTCACCCGATCGCTTGGTTGAGCGGCCCGAGTCGTGTAAACTCTCGGGGCAAACTGGATGGATCAATGCCCGAGCGGGTATACTTTTTGCGGCCGATCGGGTAAGACTACCCGATCTCGTTGCCTTTGTGCCCGGGTCGTGCTGGGTGTGCGGATAAAACCCCGTAGGTTTTACCCGAGCGGGTGGATGAATAGTGCCCGACCGGGTACCCTTGTCTCCTTGAAATTTCTCTTTTCCGCTCGTTGCTCGGGTGTTCCTTTGGGTTCTGAAGTTCGATCTTGGCTCTGAGTAGATATGTCTTCAATTCAGGTGGTTTTGATCAGGAATCCATCATTTTATGCTCATTTAGGCCTTGTCGCCTAAAAACCTGAAAACCAACAAAACAGGTGTGTGAAGCTCGAAATCATATCGGATAAGTAAATGTACACATAGAATATAAGCGAAATGACTCTAAAACCTATCCTAATATTCATACACTTTCAGTGTTATCACTAGGATACCTATTATTCTTGGTAGACCGTTCCTAACTACTACAGGTGCCATGATAGACGTACAACAAGGAAAGCTTTCTTTACGTGTTGGAGATGAGACGATCGAATTCAACCTGTCCAGCCCCATGAACGAACCTCCCTTCAAGGAGTCTTGCTTTACAGTAGATACGCTGGACGAGTTATCAAAAGACACGCTTGATCAAGCAGTACAAGAAATTCATGGGTGCCATTGCAGCACTAGGAGACACCCCACATGAGGAGATACCACACGAAGTGCATGCTGGTTTTGCAGCAGAGAAGACCTTCAAACTTGAGCTCGAACCACCTTCGTCTTCTTTTCGTTATGAGTACGTTGATTGCGATAAAATATATCCTGCTGTTATGAATGCTAACTTGAGTGCAGATGAGATGAGAAAACAACCCACACGCGTCAAGAAGCGTAGAAGAGTCAGCTCTTCAGTAAGTACGCACGGAACTTTTACGGGAGACAACCACGAACCTTCCATAAAAACTCAAAGGAGGCTGCACCCGCACTTGCACGAGGTAATGGAAAAAGACGTCATAAAACTTTTCAATGCAGATACCATTTCTCCAACCTCGGGCAGCGAACGAGTGAATCCCGTGCATGACGTGCCAAAGAAAGATGCAGTGACTAAGGGATGGCACGACGAAAAGACCCTACCTCATGACTTCCAACCAGGTGATTTAGTTCTACTTTACAATTCTCGTCCTAAGCTTTTCTCGGGCAACCTACGGTCTCGTTGCTCTGAAGTCTTGTTTGGTGGAGAGAGTTACGGTGGCATGTTTAGTTTTCCTTTGATTTACTTTCTCATGGGTAGCCTTGGTGAACCTAGGATGAAGACTAAAACTTAATTAGGCCGAATTTGCTCTCGACGTGCTAGTTGATCGGTTAGGTTCACTTTAGCGGTACTTCAGGAGAAGGGGGAATTCTCGGATTTTGTATACTTCAAGTGTTCCACGTTTAGGTTTGCTTAGGGACAAGCAAACATTCAAGTCTGGGGGATTTTGATCATCTCGTTTTCATACGTATTTCTTACACAATTTTAGAGATGTTTATGATATAGATGCGATGCATTACGTATGATTCCCTATCTGTTTTGACGAAGGGGCTTGAGGAGGTTGAGGAGCTTGAGGAACTTGCTGAGTGATGTTGTGGAAACACGAGTTATAAATTATCCTAGACCACTTCACCGCAAGTATACGGATCGTGTAGTACCAGGGTCGATCTTTGGGGACTAAAGCAGCCAAAAACTAAGAATGAAACTAAACTAAGACGAATAAAGATAGAAGAGGATATGGTCCTAAATATCTAAAACTAACCTAAGTGGTGACAACAATACTAGGTTGGGATGAACTCGGATATGACGAACACTACGGGTGTCGGGATACCGGGAATCGTATGGATGAAGCAACTAAGGATCATAGATCTGTCAACTTATATTGACAACGGGAAATTCATGCCCTAAGGTGAGGAGTGATTCTTCCGAGCCTAAACCTCCTAACCATGAGTACGTGTAACCCTACCTTCCAGCAGTGATTAACCCGTACCATGGCAGCTTTACGAACGCAATCATTATTCCTAAGACGACTAACCGACCGGTCAGATTCTCATTAGCCAAACTTAACCTACAACTTAACAGGTCCGGATTCATTCTTTAACCTTCCAGCAAAGTCCAAAATCCTATGTTACTGAGCGGGCAGCACTAGCGTAAGAGTGATAATGTTAAGCGTAGAACCAATAATCAAGAATAAATCAATAAATCTAAGAATTAACGCAAATCATTGTTCATCCATTACAATCCGATATTCCTACCGTAGTTGGGACTCTACTCACTCATGGAGAATACAAAAGACGAAGATAACATAATCCTAAACATGATAGACTCTAGGAAATTCGATGCCTCGACCTTCCCTATCGTGTTACCGATGTGAGGATTGATGTTTCTCTTCTTCTCCAAGGTCTCCCGAGCCTTTCCAGATGTTTTTCCAACCTTTCCTTGCCCTTTACGTCACCCCCTTTTCACTAGAGCTCTTATGTTCTTTAAATTAGGTCGCTTGAATGCAAGATCTAGGTTGTTGCGAAATACACGGCCCGCTCGGGCACCATTGTTGCCCGGTCGTGCAGACGCGCGCCCGGTCGTGTTCCTTCATTGAGCCCGATCGGGCATTCAGCACCCGATCGCGTGGTTGAGCGGCCCGAGTCGTGCAAAATCTCGGGGAATTTGGGATGAATAAACGCCCGAGCGGGTATACGTCTTGCGCCCGATCGGGTAAGGCTACCCGATCTCGTTGCCTTCGTGCCCGGGTCGTGCAAGGTGTGCGGATAAAACCCCGTAGGTTTTACCCGAGCGGGTGGACTATGGTGCCCGCCGGGCACCCTTGTTTTCTTGAATATTCTCTTTTCCGCTCGTTGCTCGGGTGTTCTTTTGGGTTCTAAGGCTTGATCTCAGCTCTGAGTGGATTTATCTTCAGAGTAAGTGGTTTTGTTCAGAAATCCGTCTTTTTAAGCTCATTTAGGCCTAGTCGCCTAAAAACCTGAAAACCAACAAAACGGGTGTATGTAACTCATAATCATATCGGATATATAAATCTATGTATAAAATATATGCGAAAATGACACTAAAACCTATCCTAAAATTGATACATTTTCAGTGTTATCAAACTAACTCCCCCAGACCTAAACCTTTGTTTGTCCTCAAACAAAGCTAAAGTCTAGTACAAGAAGAATTTAATAACGATGGATACTAGCTCAAAAATATCGATGGGTTAGTCATTTCGCAAATCAATGCGTCACATGGATAAGAGCCTAAGCGTACCGAGTATAGCCTTATGTCTACCGAAAGTGCTGAGCCATGAAATCTTACCAAAAATCTAAGTCTACTTCACAACCCTAGATAACGTCCAAGCAATCTCCATACTTATTTCCCTAAGCTTTTGATATCATTCAAATCTCTTCTTCTCGTGCTTATGCATTTTTTTCTTTTCGTTACTTAGATTCACGCTTTGTTCCTAGGACGTCGAAGTCGAAGAGGGATGGCTTTCTACTTAGACCCAGGCTGTACAAGGTCGAAGTCGAAGTCGAAGAGGGAGTACAAGGTGTTGCCCGATCGGGTGACTAATGGTCGAATTACCTGTTAGAATTTGAGTGTTTAAGAAGAGAATAAGATGTTTGTAGAACTAAGAGAATAGAAAGAAGAATTAGGAATAAACTTGAATTCATTCCATGAGTTTAAGCATTACATAAGTGGTTCTATATATAGAGATTATGAGCTGAATTTAAACTAAAATTAGAAGTAAACAAGTACAACTTAATTAATGAATTTGTCCTCATCTTTCACGGTTAAAGAGGAGAAAGGGACAGCTCCTTGTTGCTTGGTTTCTTGAGTTGCACATGTGATTCTAATTACTCAAAAATAGCAATATTCCTTTCCTCCCTTCCAACGGCCACTTTGACTACCAAATATAGTTGTGTGTGTTTTATTTAATCCTTAGTATTTCGAACAGAAACCTGAACCAGTCTTGGAGCCGCAAGAGCTCGATCTCGAACAATGACCAAGAATCAGTCGACTCGAGCTAGAGACCCTCAAGAGCTGCTTCTCAGTCCGCCAAGAACCCGAACCGCCGGTTTCACCAGTATGAAGACCCAAAATCCGGCCAAGAATCAGTAGATTCCGGCGGATTCAAAGCTCCAAGGAGCTCCAAAGAGCCCTAGGGCCGAAACCAAACCTTTCTTGAACTAACCGAACACTAGCTTTTCACAATCGTGTAATATGTTGTTGCTTGAAGGAAAACTCGCCGGAAAAACTCGCCAGAACCCTAGAAATGCAGCCGGAAAACTCGCCGGAACCCTAGGAACGCCGCCGGAAGGCTCGCCGGAACCCTAGTTATGGTCGCCGGAAAGCTCGCCGGAAATCACCCTAGGAATCACCCTAGAGAGCATTTTCTGTTTTACTCCTTGATCCTTTGTTCCACTTAAATATCTTAGGATCCGTTCAACCATCTTCCAGTGATAAGTTGTTGGATCTTGCATATATTGGCTCACTTGGTTCACCGCAAAACAAATGTCCGGCCTTGTTATGGTGAGATAGATCAATTTCCCAACCATTCTCCTATAGAGTTTAGGGTCTTCAAACGGCTCATCATCTATCTCCCCCTTACGCATCACTTTGTATCCATCTTCTAGTGGAGTTCTTCCTATTCTTCCTTCCATTCTACCTAGCTCATTCAACATATCAAGGGTGTACTTTCTTTGGGATAGAAATAGTCCTTCCTTAGAACGACATATTTATATTCCTAGAAAGTACTTTAGTTCTCCTAAATCCTTAATATCAAACATAGTTTTAAGATATACCTTAGTGGCTTCCACGCCTTCTATGTCACTTCCCGTGATGATTATATCATCAACATAGACAAGACCACCACGATTCCCTTTGAGCTTGACAATGTGAATAAAGTATGATCGGCCTTGAATCTTCTAAAGCCACGTCCATTTAGTGTTGTGCTAAGCTTGTGGTACCACGCCCTTGGGGATTGTTTAAGACCATAGATCGCCTTTCTAAGTCTTAAAACATTTACCGGTTTCACTATGTGTTCTAGCCCCGGAGGTGGATACATGTAGACCTCATCTTCTAATTCCCCTTGTAGAAATGCATTTTTGACATCCATTTGCCAAAGATTCCACTCAAGGTTCACGGCAAGGGAGAGTATGATCCGAATAGTATGGAGCTTTGCAACGGGAGCAAATGTATCTACATAGTCTTCTCCATACACTTGTGTGAATCCTCTTGCCACGAGTCTTGCTTTGTGCCTTTCTATGGACCCATCACTATTGTATTTGATCGTGAACACCCATTTGCTTGAGACGTCTTTCTTTCCTTTAGGTAATTCCGACTCAAACCAAGTTCCATTTATCTCCATTGCTTTGTGCTCATTCCCCACGGCATCTCTCCACACTTTATGCTCTTTGGCTTCTTCATATGTCTTCGGGATGTACTCCTCATCCAAGTTGGCCATGAAGACTTGATGTTCATGAGGGTACACGGCTAGAGAGCATGTTGCTTGAATTGGATGAGCTACCGCTTCACAATTGTAATACACTCTTTTTACCTTCCTTAGCCTTGCGCTTCTTCTCAATCCTTGTACCACTTCTTCTGTTTCAACCCTCGGCTCCTCTTGTACCTCGGCCTCATTTACATCTTGTACTTCTTGTAACTCGGCAATTCCTTGATCATGAGCTTGATGTTCTTCCTCTTGAAAGTTCATCTCTACTTAGACCCTAGATATCAGCCTCGGACTGTCCATTTTCATTTCCCCCTTCATGATCAACGGTATTGCCTTCTTGTGATCTTTCTTCCTCAAGTCCGGCGCTTCTTGGTGTTAGATGGATGGTTGCGTTCCTTCTTGGTAGTTCAACGGTTCCTAACCCAAGTGTCTCCAAAATTTTTGAGGTTGTTTTCCTCAAGTCCGGCGCTTCTTGGTGTTAGATGGATGGTTGCGTTCCTTCTTGGTAGTTCAACGGTTCCTAACCCAAGTGTCTCCAAAATTTTCTTGAGGTTGTTAGCTTGGTCCGAAGGTGAACTAGCCAAGTCCTTTATACTTTCCCAATTTTTCTCATCATAGAACCCTTTGTCTTCCATGAACTTGACATCTTTGGATACTAGAACTCGCCGTGTAGAGGGATCATAACACTTATACCCCTTTTGGGTAGTAGAATATCCAATGAACATAGCCTTTGTGCTTCTCGCCTCTAGTTTGTTTCTTTGTTCCCCGGGTACTAATACAAAACATACACAACCAAAAACTCGTAAGTGGTTAATAAGAGGTTTAGTTTTGTTTAATACCTCAAATGGGGAGAGATCTTGTAGGACTTTTGTAGGGGTTCGGTTTATAAGATAGCATGCGGTTAAAACCGCATCTCCCCAAAACCTTTTTGGTACACTTGTATGGAACATCATAGACCTTGCCACCTCCATTAGATGTCTATTTTTCCTCTCGGCTACACCATTTTGTTGGGGAGTATATGGACAGCTTGTTTGGTGGATTATGCCATGCTTAGATAGATGTAATTTGAAGGTTGTGCTCATATATTCTCCACCATTATCCGATCTAAAAATTTTAATCTTGGCATTAAAATGGTTAGTAACATAGTTTTGAAAATTTATAAATGCTTCTAGCACCCTATCCTTAGATTGTAACAAAGTAATTCATGTATACTTTGATTTTTCATCTATAAAAGTGACAAAATATTTATGGTTTTCTCTAGATAGGCATGGGGCTGTCCACACATCCGAATGCACAAGATCAAAACAATTTTCATATTTTGTGAGAGATTTAGAAAAAACAGTTCGACAATGTTTTCCTAGGATACAAGCCTCACATTCATCCGATTTAAAAGAAACATTAGGCAACATTAAGCTTAAGGCACGAACATGTGGATGTCCTAATCTAGCATGCCAAATAACATCATCATAAGAGACTGAAAAAGTTTTGAAAATATTAGAAGCATTAGAAACATCCGAAATTTTAAAAACATCCGAAAAAGACTTGGTGTCTTCAAGCATGTATAAATCATCCTTGGTGACTCCTTTGCCAAATATTTTCCTTGTCTTAATATCCTGAAAAGAAACCTCATTAGGACTAAAAATCACATTACAATTTAAATCATTTGTGGTTCTTTTAACCGATAACAAATTTGATGTAAACTTAGGCAAGTATAATGCTTTTGTATCTTTTTCAAATAAATTAAGAATTCCTTCACCTTCTATTGGAACCTTGTAACCATTTGCTACTATGACACTACCTAAGGCCGGTTTAATATTTCTTAAGAGATTAGTATCACTAATCATATGATGAGAAGCTCTGGAATCAATTAATAACGGTTTAGTATTTTTAGATGCAAGAAAACCTTTACCCTCTTTATTACCGGAATTCTCCTTCAAGGCTTTGATGAGTGCTTCAATGTCGGACTTCTTGACCATCTCAGCTTGAGCATTCATCATGTAGGCGTCCATAGTCTTGAATTCATCCCCATGATTTTGAGAAGAAGATGCACCGGTCGTCTCTCTTTGTGTTTTGTTGGAAAAGTGAGCTCTTTGGTTCTTGAAATTATTATCCTTGGTGGCTTGAGGTGGGGATGAAGGATCCAACATTCCTCTTTAGTGTGTCCTTCCTTTTTGCAATACACACATTTTTTGAATCCTTGTTTGCCGCCAAAGCCTCCAACGCCTCCTTGTTGAAAATGTCCCTTGTTTGCTAATTGAATCATCTCGCCTTTGCCTCCAAATAAGCCAAGTGACCCTTCTTCTTTTTGAATTTGAGCACACACATCCTCTAGGCTTGGTAGAGTGTCGGACCTAAGGATGTGCTTGATAACATCATTATAGGCGGGACTTAGGGTGAAGAGGAGACTAAAGACTTTATCTTGTTCTTTCCTCCATTGAGAACTTTTGGATCAATGGAGATCGGCCTTAAGATGTCTAGCTCCGCCCATAAGGACCTAAACCTCCCAAAATGTTTATTGAAGATCATCCCTTCTTGTGTGAGATTGTTGATGTCTCTTTTCACTTCATAAATCCGGCTTATATTGGAGATGTTGCCGAAAACCTTCTTGAGGATGTCCCATAATTCCTTTGCACTTTCACAATAGGAATAGGCTTCAAGGATTGATGGCTCAAGGGAGTTTTGAAGGAAAGATAGGACGGCTTGATCTTCTTGTGTCCACTTTTCCAAGTCCATGGTGATAATTTCTTTTCCATCTTCACCGTGAGATGTTACCTTTGGAGCTTCATTTTCTTCAATATGCTTCCAAAGTCCTTTGCCTCCTAGGCTGATTTGATTAATCTTGACCATAATAGGTAGTTTGGACCTTTGAGGATTATGTCTAGGTCGCCCGATCGGGTACTATACCTAGCCCGATCGGGTAGATCACAAAGTCGCGACCTGCAGTTCGCGAATCGTAATTCAATCGGCCAAAATTACCCTAAATCTTCCTAAACAGACCTAGATCTAACCCATAGTAGTCCTAGTCTCAAGATAGTTCATGAATTTACCTGGAATTCGTGTTGAGAATGAGGAAATTTCAGATTTTTGAGAGAGGGGAGAAGAATTTCGAGTAACCGAGCTTCAATCCCATGACGGTGAAACGACGGCGATCCCCAGGCGGCTCTGGCGACCAGAATGCGGCGTGAGAGGGTTGCCAAGTGAGAGAGCACGATCGGGTATGGATTGTGTGAAGTGAATTGGCCGCTCGGGTTACTCGAAATTTAACTTACCGTGCAGAAGTTACGGTGCCCGATCGGGTACCCTGTGCTGCCCGA
>CM071867.1:32259069-32270737 GCA_036759665.1 Gynandropsis gynandra
TTCCCCTAAATCTGAAATCGCCCGATCGGGTAGAGGTGTCTGCCCGATCGGGTGTTGCTGCAAAACCGAGAAATTAAACGAGGAAAACATATGCAGCAAAAACCGATAGATCACTAGGTTCCTAGATCCTAGAAAATTGTCCGAAACTAAATAAAAATGAAAAAGAGGTCCGAAAATATGAAAATAAAATGACTAAAGGATATGGGGCTCGGGTTGCCTCCCGAGAAGCGCTTGTTTAAGGTCGCGAGCCTGACCAAAGCATGCTACTCATCAGGTGGACGTCCTCGACGTCGTCTCGTCTGTAGCGTTTCGCGTGCAATATGTGCTCGGTAAGGTGCGGCACGCGAACTTGCCGAATTCCTTGCACGATCGGTGTTGTCGACCCTGAGATCGGTCATGATGCTCTCTAAGTTTGGTGCTAGATCGTGTTGTCCAAACATCCTGGTTGTGCTGCTCCTAAGTCCGGTTAGGCATTTGTCGTTCGTTTCCTTCAGCTTTTCCAGAGATGTTGTGCGTGTGAGCCTTTCGGGTGAAGGCTTCATCTTTACCCTGGGTACTTTGTCGATGTCCCAATTGTGAGCTAGACGTTTGGTGCAGCATCTTGGCATCTTAGGATCATTTATGTACTGCCTTGCACCGCAATTAGCTAGAGTTGTGTGGAAGTCTTTACCGGGGGATTCCTCTTTCCTTTTGTTGTTGAGCGCCTCGGTTGGTACCTTGTAGTTACCTTCCTCAATCGCTATGCGATTCAAACCTAAAGAAAAATCCTTAAATTGAACTTCCTCACAAGTCTCCTCGGCTAAACCTTCAAAACTGCCTTCGGGGAACACGAAGTGGATAGGGCATGGTTGCTCAATCGTGTCCGCTAAGCTGAATTCTTCTTCTACCTCGGGTTGCTTCGTGTGCTCATCAATGCTCGTAGCCTCATCCATTATCGTGTTAGATTCATATTCTTCTTCAATCAAGTATGGACTTGGCTGATCTACTGTCTCACAATCTCTTAGGTAGATTTCGTGGACATGTTCATGAGGAATTATTTCAGAACTTTCCGATGCGACCTCTTGTGGTTGCAATGCCCCTTGTGCAAGATTTGAAGCTTGCGCGCCCAATGGACCAAATAAATCGCCTATCTGCTCATTGGCACTTTCTTGTCCCGTTTCCACTCCCGTAAACAAGTTGCTTCGATTCTCAAACAACTGAAGGAGGTAGTTGTACGTGGCGGGATAATCAAAGGCTGCTACGGATTGCATTGAGTACGGCTGAGGCACATATGACTGATAGCTCTGGGTTTGGGGTTCCGTCCATGGCTGGAAATTCCCAAACGATTGTTGTGCATTCACCATGTTCTCGGTGTTCCTATACGGGATGTATGCGTGATCGCTCCATTCGTGATTGTACGTATTCCCGTAAGGATAAGCGTAGCTGTCGTAGACCTCCTCTTCATACCCCCAAGCGTTTGGTTCCCATGATGGCTCTGAGTATTGCGGGTGGTATAAGTCGGAGAGCATACGACGAGTCTCGAAAGTTGATGTCTCAATTCGGCTATGTCGGCACCCGAAGAGCTGAAGTCGTCCATGTTACATCGCAAGACAAAAGACATCAAACTCGATTAAGCTCTGTGAGGTAAAGATAAAAATATATTTTTTTCGTTTTTTGACTCCATAAAAAAAAGAAAAACAGAAGCAAAAACAAAAAATACGAAAAACAAACAAAGACTCAGGAAAAGACTAGATCTTAATCTAGCTAATTCCTAGTATAGACCGTTATTAGTCCCCGGCAACGGCGCCAAAAACTTGATGTTGTGGAAACACGAGTTATAAATTATCCTAGACCACTTCACCGCAAGTATATGAATCGTGTAGTACCAGGGTCGATCTCTGAGGACTAAAGCAGCCAAAAACTAAGAATGAAACTAAACTAAGACGAATAAAGATAGAAGAGGATATGGTTCTAAATATCTAAAACTAACCTAAGTGGTGACAACAATACTAGGTTGGGGTGAACTCGGATATGACGAACACTACGGGTGTCGGGATGCCGGGAATCGTATGGATGAAGCAACTAAGGATCATAGATCTATCAACTTATCTTGACAACGGGAAATTCATGCCCTAAAGTGAGGAGTGATTCTTCCGAGCCTAAACCTCCTAACCATGAGTACGTGCAACCCTACCTTCCAGCAGTGATTAACCCGTACCATGGCAGCTTTACGAACGCAATCATTATTCCTAAGACAACTAACCGACCGGTTAGATTCTCATTAGCCGAACTTAACCTACAACTTAACAGGTCTGGATTCATTCTTTAACCTTCCAGCAAAGTCTGAAATCCTATGTTGCTGAGCAGGCAGCACTAGCGTAAGAGTGATAATGTTAAGCGTAGAACCGATAATAAAGAATAAATCAATAAATCTAAGCATTAACGCAAATCATTGTTCATCCATTACAATCCGATATCCCTACCCGTAGTTGGGACTCTACTCACTCATGGAGAAATACAAAAGACGAAGATAACATAATCCTAAACATGCTCTAGGAAATTCGATGCCTCGACCTTCCTTATCGTGTTACCGATGTAAGGATTGATGCTTCTCTTCTTCTCAAATGTCTCCCGAGCCTTTCCAGATGTTTTCCCAGCCTTTCCTTGCCCTGTACATTGCCCCATTTTCTCTAGATCTCTTATGTTCTTTAAATTAGGTCGCTTGAATGCAAGATCTAGGTTGTTGCGAAATACACGGCCCGCTCGGGCACCACTGTTGCCCGGTCGTGCAGACGCGCTGATGTGCGTTAAGCTCAAGTAATAAAACCTAGACTAACGCTTCCGCAAGAATACGGATCGTGTAGTAACTAGGGTCGAACACAAGGAATTGATGCGACTTATAAGCTATTAAACTAATGGAATAGACGTGTAAGGTGACTAAAGATGGAATTGTGATTGAACTAAACTAAACTAAATCGATGAGATAAACTTATAGCTAAGCACCATGGGTATCGAGAGTTTGCATAGCGATGTAACGAAGTTCTAAAAGGATAATTGGCTTAGGTACTATCATGAGTTCAGGGAATTCAAGCTCTCCTATAGGAACTGACTGGCGTAGTCTTGTCCACTATCTAGCATGCATATACCAATATATCTATTGCGCATCTTACATGCATAGACGCATTACGACCGCTATCCTAATCCCTAGATTCAATCGATTGACCTGGCGTAGATTCTAAACCGATTAAACCCTAAATCATGGCTAAGTTCCAAAGTCTGATTTCCCCTTAATTTGGTCGTTCCAAAACTTAGGAATTAGTTGAGAGAAACAAGGACCCGAGCGGGCATGTCCTCTACCCGCTCGTGCAGGCCACTTGCCCGACCGTGTGCCCTCCTTCCAGCCCGAGCGGGCACCATGCCCGATCGTGTGATTCTTGAGCCCGAGTCGTGCAAACCTATGGGGATTTCTTGGCATCAATTAGCCCGAGCGGGCACTCCAATTTCACCCGAGCGGGCACTCCATCTTTGGTCGTGTACTTTGAGTGCCCGAGTTGTGTAAAGCTACGGGGGTAATTGACAGCAATTAGCCCAGTCGTGCACTCCAATTCCACCCGAGCGGGCACTCCATCTTGGTCGTGTTCCTTGAGTGCCCGAGTCGTGCAACGCTACGGGGGTAATTGGCAGCAATTAACCCGATCGTGTACACTTCCAGTGCCCGAGCGGGCATGCCTTGAAATGTTGTTTCCGCTCCCTTCGCTCGGTGTTTGAGTGTTCATTTTCAGTCCATGGCCTTGCACAAGTCGAACCTTGTTACTCAACTACGTTTTCGGGATTAGATTGCCATAATCACTCGTGTTTCTCCTCATGTCTTCGTTTCCTATGCAAAACACGAAATGTAGATAAAGTCTTCGAATAAACTCGATAAGTGAATGAAATCTAAGAAATCTACTAAAAATTAGGCCTAAGAATGATATAAAAACTATAACGGATTACGTGTTATCACGCGCGCCCGGTCGTGTTCCTTCATTGAGCCCGATCGGGCATTCAGCACCCGACCGCGTGGTTGAGCGGCCCGAGTCGTGCAAAATCTCGGGGAATTTGGGATGAATAAACGCCCGAGCGGGTATACGTCTTGCACCCGATCGGGTAAGGCTACCCGATCTCGTTGCCTTCGTGCTCGGGTCGTGCAAGGTGTACGGATAAAACCCCGTAGGTTTTACCCGAGCGGGTGGACTATGATGCCCGACCGGGCACCCTTGTTTTCTTGAATATTCTCTTTTCCGCTCGTTGCTCGGGTGTTCCTTTGGGTTCTAAGGCTTGATCTCGGCTCTGAGTGGATTTATCTTCAGAGTAAGTGGTTTTGTTCAGAAATTCGTCCTTTTAAGCTCATTTAGGCCTAGTCGCCTAAAAACCTGAAAACCAACAAAACGGGTGTATGTAACTCATATACATATCGGATATGTAAATGTATGTATAAAATATATGTGAAAATGACACTAAAACCTATCCTAAAATTGATACACTTTCAGTGTTATCACTGAGTTTGCTGGAATTGTTGATTATCTTGCTGGTACGTTTGCTGAATACTTTAATGGTTGAGTCGTTCGGTATGACGAGTTCGGGAGATGCCCTTTTCTAGTTTCTTGGGATATAATGTCATTTCTTCTCAATACGCCGGTTGCGTTGCATTTGTCTCTCGGATATTCTTTTTGCTTCCTATTTAATATTTCCGTTTGTCTCTCGTGTTGCACCCCTTTTCCGCTTTTTTATTTTGTTTTCACGTGATTAGACGACTACAACAATGAATTGTACGACGGGCTTTGAAATACCATAACTTTGCGTACGAAGCTCTGAATTACATGATTTTTTTCACATTTGATTCCTCTTTTCGAGATAAACGATTTCGCGGGATACTGAAGGTATCCCGACCCCGTTTTGATCTGAAAATCCTTTATTTAGGTCGATACGTTGGAATTTTGGAGCCGAGAGATGCCCTTTTGGAGTTTTTTAGGATACAAATGTAAATTTCTTGTCAATACGCTCCTTGCATTGCGTTTGTGTCTCAGATATTTCTTTTGTTTCCTTTTTTCTATTTGCATTTGTCTCTCGTGTTGCATCCCTTTTCCGCTTTTTGTTTTTGTTTTCACGTGATTAGACAACTACAACAATAAATTGTACGACTGGCTTTGAAATACCATAAATTTTCGTACGAAGCTCCGAATTACCTGATATTTTTCACATTAATTCCTATTTTCAAGATAAACGATGCCGCATAATGCTGAAGGAAACCCGACCACTTTTTTGAGCTCAAAATCCTTTATTTAGTTTGATACTTTGCATTTTTAGAGCCAGGAGATGCCCTGTTCGAGTTTCTTAGGATACGAATGTCATTTCTTCTCAATACGCCGCTGGCATTGCGTTTGTCTCTCAGATATTCCTTTTGCTTCCTATTTCCTATTTCCGTTTGTCGGTCATGTTGCACCCTTTTCTGCTTTTTGTTTTTGTTTTCACGTGATTAGACGATTACAACAATGAATTGTACGATGGGCTTTCAAATACCAAAACTTTGCAAAGCTCCAAATTACATGATTTTTTTCACATTCTATTACTCTTTTCAAGATAAACAATGCCGAGGGTAGCTGAAGGCAGTCTGACCCCGTTTTCGAGCTCAAAATCCTTTATTTAGGTCGATACGTTGGATTTTTAGAGACGAGAGAAGTTCTTTTCGAGTTTCTTAGGATATGAATGTCATTTCTTGTTAATACGCTGCTTGTGTTGCGTTTGTCTCTCGGATATTCCTTTTGCTTCCTATTTCCTATTTGCATTTGTTTCTTGTGTTGCACCCCCCTTTTGTCTCTTGTGTTGCACCCCTTTTCCACGTTTTGTTTTTGTTTTCACGTGATTAGACGACTACAACAATGAATTGTACGACAGGCTTTGAAATACCATAACTTTGCGTAGGAAGCTCCGAATTACATGATATTTTCACATTTTATTCGTCTTTTAAAGATAAACGATGTCATAGGATGCTTAAGGAAGTCTGACCCCATTTTCAAGCTCAAAATCCTTTATTTAGGTCAATACGTTGGATTTTTAGAGTCGGGAGATGCCCTTTTCGAGTTTCTTAGGATACAAATGTTATTTCTTGTCAATACGCTGCTTGCGTTGCGTTTTTCTTTCGGATATTCCTTTTACTTCCTATTTCCTATTTATGTTTGTCTCTCGTGTTGCACCCTTTTTCCGCTTTTTGTTATTGTTTTCAAGTGATTAGACGACTACAACAATGAATTGTACGACGGGTTTGGAAATACCATACCTTTGCGTACAAAGCTCTGATTTACATGATTGTTTTCACATTTTATTCCTCTTTTTGAGATAAACGATACCGTGGGTAGCTGAAGGCAGCCCGACCCCGTTTTTGAGCTCAAAATCCTGTATTTATGTCGATACACTGGATTTTTAGAGCCGAGAGATGCCCTTTTTGAGTTACTTCGGATACGAATGTCATTTCTTGTCAATACACCGCTTGCGTTGCCTTTGTCTCTCGGATATTCCTTTTGCTTCCTATTTCCTATTTGCGTTTGTCTCTCAAGTTGCACCCCTTTTCTGCTTTTTGTTATTGTTTTCACGTCATTAGACGACTATAACAATGAATTGTATGACGAGCTTTGAAATACCATAACTTTGCGTATGAAGCTCCGAATTACAAGATTTATTTCACATTTTATTCCTCTTTTTGAGATAAACGATGCCATGGGATTCTGAAGGCAGCCCGACCCCTTCGAACTTAAAATCCTTTATTTAGGTCGATACGTTGGATATTTAGAGCTGGGAGATGCCCTTTTCGAGTTTCTTAGGATACAAATGTCATTTCTTCTCAATACGCCGCATGCGTTGCGTTTGTCTCTCAGATATTCCTTTTGCTTCCTATTTCCTATTTGCATTTATCTCGCGTTTTGCACCCCTTTTCCGCTTTTTCTTTAATTTAACGTGATTAGTCGACTACAACATTGAATTGTACGACGAGATTTGAAATACCATAACTTTGCGTACGAAGCTTCGAATGACATGATTTCTTTCACATTTTATTCCTCTTTTTTAGATAAACGACATCGAGGGATGCTGAAGGCAGTCTGACCCCATTTTTGAGCTTAAATTTTTTTATTTAGGTTCGATACGGTTGATTTTAAGAGACGGAAGATGCCCTTTTTGAGTTTTTTAGGATACGAATGTCATTTCTTGTCAACACGCCGCTTGCGTTGCATTTGTCTCTCGGATATTCCTTTTGCTTCCAAATTCTTATTTACGTTTGTCTATCGTGTTACACCCCTTTTCCACTTTTTATTTTTGTTTTCACGTGATTAGACGACTACAACAATGAATTGTACGACGAGCTTTGAAATACCATAACTTTGCGTAAGAACCTTCGAGTTACATGATGTTTTTAAAATTTTATTCCTCTTTTTGAGAAAAACGATGCTGCGGAATGTTGAAGGCAGCCCGACCCCATTTTCAAGCTCAAAATCCTTTATTTAGGTCGATACATTGGATTTATAGAGCCGGGAGATGCCCTTTTCGAGTTTCTTAGGATACAAATATCATTTCTTGTCAATACGCCGCTTGCGTTGCGTTTTCCTCTCAGATATTCCTTTTGCTTCCTATTTCCGATATGCGTTTGTCTCTTGTGTTGCACCCCTTTTCTGCTTTTTTCGTTTTTGTTTTCACGTGATTAGACGACTATAACAATGAATTGTACGACGGGCTTTGAAATACCATAACTTTGCGCACGAAGCTCTGAATTACATGATTTTTTAACATGCTATTCCTCTTTTCGAGGTAAACAATGCCACGGGGTGGTGAAGGCAGCCTGACCCCATTTTTAAGCTCAAAATCATTTACTTAGGTCGATACGTTGGATTTTTAGAGCCAGAAGATGACCTTTTCGAGTTTCTTAGGATACAAATGTCATTTCTTGTCCATACGCCGCTTGAGTTGCGTTTGTCTCTCGGATATTCATTTTTTTCCTATTTCCTATTTGCATTTGTCTCTCGTGTTGCACCCCTTTTCCGCTTTTTGTTTTTGTTTTCACGTGATTAGACAACTACAATAGCGAAGTGTACGACGGGCTTTGAAATACCATAAATTTGCGTACGAAGCTCCGAATAACATTATTTTATTTCAAATTTTATTACTATTTTCAAGATAAATGATGCTGCTGGTTGTTGAAGGCAACAAGACCCAATTTTTGAGCTAAAAATCCTTTATTTAGGTCGATACGTTGGATTTTTAGAGCCGGGAGATGCCCTTTTCGAGTTTCTTAGGATACAAATGTCATTTCTTGTCAATACGCCGCATGCGTTGTGTTTGTCTCTCAGATAATCCTTTTGCTTCCTATTTCCTATTTGCGTTTGTCTCTCCAGTTGTACCCCTTTTCCGCTTTTTTTTTCTTTTCACGTGATTAGACTTCTACAACCATGAATTGTTCGATGGGCTTTGAAATACCATAACTTTGTGTACGAAGCTCCGAATTACATGATTTTTTTCACATTTTATTCCACTTTTCGAGACAATCGTCATCGAGGGTTGCTGAAGGCAGTCTGACCTGTTTTCAAGCTCAAGATCTTTTATTTAGGTCAATACATTAGGTTTTTAGAATCGTGAGATGCTCTTTTCGAGTTTCTTAGGAAACGAATTTCATTTCTTGTCAATACGCCACTTGCGTTGCATTTGTCTCTCGGATATTCCTTTTGGTTTCTATTTCCTATTTGCGTTTGTCTCTCGTGTTGATCCTTTTTCCGCTTTTTGTTTTTGGTTTCACGTGATTAGACGTCTACACCAATGAATTGTACGACGACTTTTGAAATACCATAACTTTGCGTACGAAGCTCCAAATTATATGATTTTCTTACATTTTATTCCTCTTTTCGAGATACACGATGCTCCAGGATTCTGAAGGCAGGAAGACCCCATTTTAGAGCTCAAAATCCTTTATTTTGGTCGATAAGTTGGATTTTTAGAACCAGGAGATGCCCTTTTCGAGTTGTTTAGGATACAAATGTCACTTCTTGTCAATACTCCGCTTGCGTTGCGTTTGTCTCTCGGATATTCCTTTTGCTTCCTATATCCTATTTGCGTTTGTCTCTCATGTTGCACCCCTTTTCTCCTTTTTGTTTTTGTTTTCACGTGATTAGACGACTACAACAATGAATCGTACGAGGGGCTTGAAATACCATAACTTTGCATAAGAAGCTCCGAATTACATGATGTTTTTCAGATTTTATTCCTCTTTTCGAGATAAACGATGCCGCGGGATTCTGAAGTCAGTCCGACCCCGTTTTCGTGCTCAAAATCCTTTATTTAGGTCGATGCATTGGATTTTTAGAGCCGAGATGTGCCCTTTTCGATTCTCTTAGGATACGAATTTAATTTTTGTCAATACGCTGCCAGCGTTGTGTTTGTCTCTTGGATATTCCCTTTGCTTCCTATTTCCTATTTACGTTTGTCTCTCGTGTTGCACCCCTTTTCCGCTTTCTGTTTTTGTTTTCACGTGATTAGATGATTACAACAATGAATTGTACGACGGGCTTTGAAATATCATAACTTTTCGTACGAAGCTCCGAATTACATGATGTTTTCCACATTTAATTCATCTTTTCGAGATAAACGATACCGCGAGATGTTGAAGTCAGCCCGATCCCAGTTTCAAACTCAAAATTCTTTATTTAGGTCCATACATTGGATTTTTAGAGCCGGAAGATGCTCTTTTCGAGTTTTTTAGGATACAAATGTCATTTCTTGTCAATATGCTGCTTGCGTTGCGTTTGTCTCTAGGATAATTTTTTCGCTTCCTATTTCCTATTTGCGTTTGTCTCTCGTGCTGATCCCCTTTTTCGCTTTTTATTTTTGTTTTCACGTGATTATACGACTACAACAATGAATTGTAAGACGGGCTTTGAAATACCATAACTATGCGTATGAAGCTCCAAATTCCATGATGTTTTTCACATTTTATNCGAGTTTTTTAGGATACAAATGTCATTTCTTGTCAATATGCTGCTTGCGTTGCGTTTGTCTCTCGGATAATTTTTTCGCTTCCTATTTCATATTTGCGTTTGTCTCTCGTGCTGATCCCCTTTTTTGCTTTTTATTTTTGTTTTCACGTGATTATACGACTACAACAATGAATTGTAAGACGAGCTTTGAAATACCATAACTATGCGTATGAAGCTCCAAATTCCATGATGTTTTTCACATTTTATTCCTCTTTTCGACATAAACGATACCGTCGGATGCTGGAGGCAGCCTGACCACATTTTTGAGCTCAAAATCCTTTATTTACAATGGATTTTTGGAGCCGATAGATGCCCGAGTTTCTTAGGATACGAATGTCATTTCTTGTCAATACGCCGCTTGCGTTGCTTTTGTCTCTCGGATATTCCTTTTGCTTCCTATTTTCTATTTGCGTTTGTCTCACATGTTGCACCGCTTTTCCGTTTTCTGTTTTTGTTTTCACGTGATTAGACGACTAGAACAATGAATTGTACGACGGGGTTTGAAAAATCCCATAACATTTCGTACAAAGCTCCAAATTACATGATTTGTTTCACATTTTATTTGTCTTTTCAAGATAAACGATACCACGGGTTGCTGAAAGCAGCCCAACCCTTTTTTCGAGCTCAAAATCCTTTATTTAGGTCGATACATTGGATTTTTAGAGCCGAGAGATGCCTTTTCAAGTTTTTTAGGATACGAGTTTCATTTCTTGTCGATACGCCGCTTGCGTAGCATTTGTCTCTCAGATATTGATTTGGCTTCCTATTTCCTATTTGCGTTTGTCTCTCGTGTTGCACCCCTTTTCCCCTTTTTGTTATTGTTTTCACGTGATTAGACGACTACAACAATGAATCGTATGATGGACTTTGAAATACCATAACTTTGCGTAAGAAGCTCTGAATTACATGTTTTTTCCATCATGTCATTCATCTTTTCGAAATAAACGAAGCCCTGGATGCTGAAGGCAGCCCGACCCCGTTTTCAAGCTCAAAATACTTTATTTAGGTCGATACGTTGGATTTTTAGTGTCGGGAGATGCCCTTTTCGAGTTTGTTAGGATACGAATGTCATTTCTTGTCAATACGCCGCTTGCGTTGCGTTTATCTCTCGGATATTCATTTTGTTTTCTATTTCCTTTTTGCGTTTGTCTCTCGTGTTGCACTCCTTTTTCTGCTTTTTGTTTTTGTTTTCACGTGATTAGATGACTACAACAATGAATTGTACGACGGGGTTTGAAATACCATAACTTTGCGTACGAAGCTCCGAAAATTTTATTTTGCTTATTAAGGAAATTATTATGCGGGGTGCTGACGGCAGCCCGACCCCGTGTTCGAGTTCAAAATCCATTATTAACGTCGATACGTTCGATTTTTAGAGCCGGGAGATGCCTTTTTTGAGTTTCTTAGGATACAAATGTCATTTCTTGTCAATACGCCGCTTGCGTTGCGTTTGTCTCTCGGATATTCCTTTTGCTTCCTATTTCCTATTTGGGATTGTCTCTCGTGTTGCACCCCTTTTCCGCTTTTTGTTTTTTGTTTTCTTGTGATTAGACGACTACAACAATGAATTGTATGACGGGCTTTGAAATACTATAAATTTGCGTACGAAGCTCCGAATTACATGATTTTTTTTCACA
>CM071867.1:32308320-32325987 GCA_036759665.1 Gynandropsis gynandra
CGAAGAGGGATGGCTTTCTACTTAGACCCAGGCTGCCTATGGCACACTCATAAGGTCTCGTAACCTTAGTGGAGTGAAGAGTTGCGTCATTGAAGAATATTTTTCTGTTTTTTTACTTCTTTTTTTAATGAAGAATACGCATCACTCTAACCCTTAGGACGTAGAATAGCGCCTCAACCCACCACTTAGACCCGAACCATCGATCTCGATGTACTTATGTCAAAGAAAACCCGAAATAGTTAAAAACGTATCCAAGAAGAATAAATTGACAGCGGAGTAGAAGTGTGTGGGGTTTAATAATCAATGAACGATAAAATATATCAAACAAGCAACGATCAATCGGTATACACGGAGATATGATACTTGGTACTGAAACCTAGGAGGTGAATGCAACTATAAATCATGGTTTCAAGCACAACTACTCAACTAATCGGTATCAAAAAGACTTCTAAGCAAACCTAGACCATTGTTCACAATTCGACAAAATTGCAAAATAATGACTAAAGCTCGAAAATTCATGCTAGGTATCCATCCGTTTATTCCTAAAATTAACAAAAATCAACATCTAATCCTAATCATCTAATTTGAATCACATGTATGAAACTCGACAAGTACTCCCCCCAGACTTGAATGAATCACCGTCTCGGTGTTCAAGACTTAAGAGAATCTCGCATACTAAACTTCGGGAAAATAAGGGTTAGAACGTGTGCACCTTGTGTATCTTGCTATCCCGAGTTTGTGTCTCCTCCTCAAGGATGATATCGAAGTTGAAAAACCTGTGAAAAAGAATCACACAATCCAAAAGTAGGAATACGATCCCACCAAGTACATCAATGTGAAAAGAAAAAGAATAGGTCCGAAAAAATATGAAATGAAAAATGCAACAGCCGGGTTGCCTCCCGATAAGCGCTTGTTTAAGGTCGCGAGCTTGACCAAAACGCTCTACTCATGTGTTGGCTCCGAAAGAGCAAATTTAGCTTGATCAAAATCTGTGTTATCCGCATTGTAGAGCTTTATGCGTTGGGCGTTCACTTTAAATGCACCATTGGCTCCTATTAGCTCGATTGCTCCATGTGGTGAGATGCTTTTAATTGTGAATGGCCCGGACCAGCGTGACTTGAGCTTTCCTGGAAAGAGTTTCAAACGTGAGTTGAAAACAAGTACACTATTACCTACCTCGAATGTCCGCTGGAGTATGTGTCTATCGTTCCACCGCTTCGTGCGCTCCTTGTAAATTTTGGCATTCTCGTACGAATGGAGGCGCATCTCCTCGAGATGATGAAGCTGTAACGTCCATTTCTCAGCGGCTGACTTGTAATCGTAGTTAAGTGCCTTGATCACCCAATACGCTCGGTATTCTAACTCGATCGGTAGATGGCATGCCTTACCGTACACTAGCTGAAACGAAGTCATTCCGATTGGCGTTTTGAATGAGTAGGATAAGCCCATAACGCATCGTCGAGTTTCAATGCCCAATCCTTCCTAGACCTAGAGACCGTTTTCTCCAAAATTGGTTTGATCTCTCGATTAGAAACTTCAACTTGGCCGCTGGTTTGAGGATGATATGGTGTTGCTACCCTATGTCGAACACCGTACTTTTTCAGCAACCCTTCTATGGTGCGATTCACAAAATGCTTACCTCCATCGCTGATCACAACTCTTGGGACTCCAAAACGTGGAAATATGATACGCTTGAACATCTTGGCTACTGGTTTGGAGTCGTTTGTGGGACATGCCAAAGCTTCTGGAGCTTCTTCTTTGGAGATGCAGCGCCTAAAGATTCCGTCTATGCCTCTTTTGAAAAGATAGGGCTCATCCCAATAATACGCCTTAACGTCATGGAGAAACTTCTTTCTCGCATTGTAGTTCAGCCCCTCCGGTAATACTCGACAAGCTAAGTAGTTCACAAAGTCAGCATACCAAGGAATGGAAGTGCAAGTCAAGGACAATACCACATCATCTCGGAGATAGTCGTCAATAGGAATACACTCGGGGATCTCAAGACGTGAAAGATGATCAGCCACTCCATTCTCGGTTCCTTTCCTATCCCGTATCTCAAGATCAAACTCTTGCAGCAGTAGGATAGCCTCGGCTTTGCATCCTTCTTAGTGAGTAGGTAACGTAAGGCAGCATGATCCGTGTAAACAATTACCTTAGAACCCACTAGGTATGAGCGGAACTTCTCAAACGCAAAGACGATTGCAAGGAGCTCTTTCTCGGTTGTGGAATAGTTGCATTGGTCGTTGTCTAAAGTCCGACTAGCCTAGTATATAGCGTGCAACATCCAAACCTTGCGCTGACCTAAAACTGTCCCAACCGCATAATCACTCGCATCACACATGAGCTCAAAAGGAAGCTCCCAATTCGGCGGTTGTATGATAGTTGGAGAAACCAAGGCTTTCTTCAACTTCTCAAAGGCATCTTGACAACCCGCTGTGAACTCATATGGCACGTCCTTGCCTAGTAGATCCGTGAGGGGTTTGGATATTTTGGAAAAATCCTTGATGAACCGTCTATAACCCCGCATGACCTAGGAAACTACGGATGGCCTTTACGTTCGTTGGAGGTGGCAGCTTCTCAGTCACTTCAATCTTGGCCTTATCTACCTCAATTCCCTTCGCTGATATCTTGTGCCCCAGCATGATGCCTTCGCAAACCATAAAATGGCATTTCTCCCAACTCAATACGAGATTCGCTTCCAAGCACCTATCTAACACTTTGGCCAAATTGGTTAGACAAGCATCAAAGGAAGGTCCATGAACCGAAAAATCGTCCATGAACACTTCCATAATATCCCCATTCACATCGGAGAAGATAGAAGTCATGCACCGCTGAAAAGTAGCAGGTGCATTACACAAATCGAATGGCATCCGACGATAGGCGAATGTACCGAAGGGGCATGTGAACGTCGTCTTTTCTTGATCATTTTGATGGATTGGAATTTGAAAGAACCCTGAAAAACCATTAAGAAAACAGAAATAGGAGTGAAGAGCTAAACGTCAAGCATTTGATCAATGAAAGGCAAAGGGAAGTGATCTTTCTGTGTGTTCGAGTTCAACTTGCGGTAATCAATGCACATGCGCCATCCCGTGACCGTTCTTGTTGGAATCAATTCGTTGTTCGCATTTGGAATGACGGTGATGCCTCCCTTCTTTGGAACTACATGTACAGGACTCACCCACGCACTATCCGAAATAGGATATATAATTCCAACGTCTAACAACTTAAGAACCTCTTTCTTAACCACTTCCATCATATTAGGTTCAATCTACGTTGATGTTCAATAGATGTCTTAGCATCGTCTTCTAAGTGAATCCTATGCATGCAAAGGCCTGGACTAAGTCCCCTAATATCCGCTAATGTATAACCTATGGTACCCCTATACCTCCTAAGAGCTTCTAGCAATCGTACTTTTTGGGATTCATCTAGGTCATCATTTACTATCACCGGATATGTTGATTCGAGTCCAAGAAATTTATACCTCAACCCTTGTGGTAAGGGCCTCAACTCTACCTTCGGGGCTTTTTCAACACTCCAGTCAGGTTTTGGACGCTTGATTCGACCATTAAGCATATGGGGAGTGGTTGAACTATCGATGTAAGCCGCTTGAGGTGCGCTGGAATCTGCCTGACATTCACGGAGGGTTGTGCACTGGTTTACGACGTTTTCTTGACTTGAATCGCTCTCCAACTGATCTGTACTCATGTGTTCATGAGTTGAGAAGTCTCCTTGACGAGGACTACCCGAAAATCCATCCTTTTCTGGGGTTGCGACCTGCTGTGCTCGGGTCGCCCAGAATTCTGCTTGGAGTGCATCTAGCTCGGCGCTCGGGATTTCTTTCGTATTCCTTTCGTCCAGCAGCTTTGTATAATGTTTTACTTCATTAGGGTCCTTATAAAGTCCCTCTCCATATTCCCAAACTCTTCGATAACTTCCTCGGCTAGTCTCTCCAAGACGTCTATGTAGAATACCGAGTCTACCATACAAGGCTGTCTAAGTGTATCGTTCAAATTGAACTCCACTTCTTCATCTCCAAACTTCAACGTGGGTCTACCTTCAGCATAATGTATAATCGTCTTGGCCGTATTAAGAAACGGTCTACCGAGGATGATAGGGATTTTCTTGTCCTCCTCCATATCCAACACTACAAAATCAACCGGGACAAAGAACTTTCCTAATTGCAAAGGTACGTCTTCCAGCATTCCTTCGGGTATTCTAACACTCCGATCAGCCATGGTGAGCGCCATTCGTGTGGGTCGAAGATCCATCCTACCCTTAAGATCCAATTTCTCATACAATGACAATGGTAGCACGCTTACGCTTGCTTCGACATCGATTAGCGCATGGTTAATTTCATAATCTCCAATTTTACAAGGGATCACGAATATACTGGATCGGGCATCTTTTTGGGTAGATTTGGCTGCAGCATCGAGTTAGTAACCATAAGGGTTTCCGTTTCCACATCCCGCTTGTTCGTATGTACGTCTTTGAGGAACTTAGCGTATGAAGGCATCTTCTTCAACGCTTCATGGAATGGAATCGTAATGTGCATCTTCTTCAACATCTCAGCAAACTTTTCAAATTGAGCATCATCGTTCTTTTTGCGTTGACGTTGAGGGAATGGCAAAGGAGGAGGTCTCGGTTCGGGTTTGACGTATTTAGGCTCCTCTTCCTCCTCTTTGTACTCTTCGACACGATTGCTCTCTCTCGCTACTGCCCTAGATGATCCTCCCTGTTCAAACGTTGAAAGAGTGGGCTGATCCAAGGTCTTACCGCTCCTCAAGTGAATGGCATTGATTTGTTCACGAGGATTTGCTTCCGGTCGTGCCGGTAGAAAACCTTGCGGTCGTGCTGCCCCTTGGGCAAGTTGTGCGACTTGCATCTCCAATTGTCTAAGATGAGTCTGAAAATTATCTAGCTGCCTCTTGGTTTTCTCTTCATTCCTCACCAGACTTTGTTGCATTTCCGATATCGACTTAGCTTGAGCTTCTTGGGATTGGAGGATACGAGTTAACACGGTGTTCATTTCGGGGTTTGCATCGGACTGATTTGGCTGTGATTGCGATGCACGTGGCTGATAGTTCTGAGGTTGGGGATTCGTTCTTGGCTGAAAATTCTGATTGTGTTGCATCAAACGCGGTTGGAAGTTCCCCGATGAACGTTGTGCATTGAATGCACCATCGGAATTCTTGTACGAAAGATTGGGGTGATTTCTCCACTCGGGGTTGTAAGTGTTACCCAAAGGCTGATTGTTGCTCACATAACTCATCTCCTCGTACCCTTGAATTCCTTGCTCTTCCGGCTGCTCAAAACACTGTAGTTGATTCGCTCCGGACATCATATTACAGAGCCCACTGATTTGACCTTTTATTTCAGCTAGCTCGGCATATATGGTATTCGTATCGCTCACATTAGCTACCCTTTCTGGATTGTTGCGATTATATTCGCCAGAGGTGTTGCTGCCTTCATCAGCTATACAATCGATAAGGTCCTCGATCTGTGGAAAAGTGAGGTTACTCAAAGAACCTCCAGCGGCAGCTATGATCAAGTTCCTCCTGTTGTCCATGAGTCCTTGCAGAAAGTTATGTATGAGATAACCTTGATCCATGCCGTGATGTGGGCAAAGGCGTTGGTATCCTTTGAATCGCTCCCACGCTTCATATAGATTTTCAGCTGCCCCTTGATCGAACGTGCTGATCTGATTCTTGGCAAGCTGAGCCTTACTCTGAGGGAAGGCTCCTTATCTTTCACCGAGAATGGGAATAGAATTCGCCGGATGAGAATACAACTAGTCTTGTGCCTTATCTTTCACCGAGAATGGGAAGGCAGCTAGCATGATGTCTTCGTCCGAGACTCCGTCTCTGGTTCTTATAGTTCTACATAGCATCTTGAAATCAGTAAGATGCTGGTTCAGGTCCTTGGCGGGTCTCCCTCTAAACGCCGCGTTACCGAGCATTTGGATGAATGCCGGTTGTAGCTCCACGCAAGCGTCTCTCCTAGTAATGCATGACAAGAGTTGTGTGTGCCTAGGAACCGTGTATGATGCATAGGTCATCGCCGGTTGCACTTGCTGCACGTTTGGCACGTTTAAATCTCGACGTTCTGCCATTAGCTCTTCTTCACTCTTGTCTACACTCGGTGGCTCAATTACTACCTCGGTTTGGAAGTCTAAGTGCACTTGCGTGTTATCAACCGGTTGGCTTGCACTAGCTCTCGTTTCTTTCCTTAACTATCTGAGCGTTTTATTGATATCAGGGTCGAAAACTAGATCCGCACTTCCGGTATTTCTCATGCACAAGCGATCTGCACGAGACAAAGAAGTTAAACACGAATGTGATGTGAGTTCCGAGAAGTAAACGAATTTGACTCTAAAACAAACAAACAAAAATACGAAAAAGAAACAAACAAGACTCCGGAAAGGACTGGATCTAAAACGAAAGTGATATGAGTTCCGAGAAGTAAACGAATTGGACTCTAAAACAAACAAACAAAAAAATACGAAAAAGAAACAAACAAGACTCCGGAAAGGACTATGTCTTAACCTAAAAGTATCCTAACTCTAAAGCCGTAATCAATTCCCCTGCAACGGCGCCAAAAACTTGATGTCGGTTAATCTCAAGTAATAAAATACCTAGACTAACGCTTCCGCAAGAATACGGATCCTGTAGCACTAGGGTCGAACACAAGGAATTGATGCAACTCTAAAGTTATTAGACTAATGGATAAGACGTGTAAATCGAATAATGATGGGATTGCGAATGAACTAAGCTAAACTACTTAATGAGATAAACTTAATGACTAAGCACCATAGGTATCGAGAGTTGCACAACGATGTAATGAAGTTCTAACAAGATCATTGGTCTTAGATACTATCACGAGTTCAGGGAATTCAAGCTCTTCTATAGGAACTGACTCGCGTAGACTTGTCCACTATCTAGCATGCGTATACCAATATATCTATTGCGTATCTCACATACAGAGACGCATTAAGACCGCTATCCTAATCCCTAAATTCAATCGATCGACCTGGCGTAGATTCTAAACCGATTAAACCCTAAATCATGGCTAGGTTCCAAAGTCTAATCCCCTGGCGTAGATTCATTAGATTTCTATAATCATCCATTCGAGTGGTGTACAAGAATGAAAGCATTAAACACAACCAATCAATCTCAAAAACGATCAAGTACCGAATTCATTCATTCAAGTGGTGTAAAAGAACAAAAGCATTAAGAACCACCATTCATTAAGAACAAGACTTCGTTACATATTGGCAATACCCTCTAACCCATGGCTGTAGATCTACTCAGACATGAACACAGCAAAAGAAACGCAAGAGAATACTAAATTCGACATAGATAGAGAATGAGATTTCTCCCTATTCGTATACCGATGTCTTCAATAGATCCTCCTCGCTCCCGATCCTTTGTTCCGTCTTTTCTTCCTTTCTCAATCCCCCTTGATGTCTCTGAATGATCCCCCTCCAATCTGGTTCGATCCTGGCTTTAGAAGGTCTCCTTTATCATTAATTGGCCGTTCTAAAATCAAAGAATTTGTTGAGAAAAAGGTGGACCCGAGCGGGCACAACCTCTACCCGCTCGTGCATGCCCTACGCCCGATCGTGCACCCTTATCTCGCCCGAGCGTGTGGTTGTTCAGCCCGAGTCGGGTAAACCTACGGCGAATTTTAGCAACAATTAGTGCCCGAGCGGGCACTCCTTTTCCACCCGAGCGGGCACACCTTCCCGATCGTGTTCCTCAAGTGCCCGAGTCGTGCAAAGCTACGGGGGTCTTTGGCCTCAATTTCTCAAGTTGTGCCCGAGCGGGTCCTCTCCATGCCCGAGCGTGCAGGTCTTGTTTTGTTGTTTCCGCTCCTTTCGTTCGGTGTTTGAGTGTTCGCTTTCAATCCATGGCTTGTCACAAGTTGTACCTTGTCATTCAACTACGTTTTCGGGGTTAAGTCGCCGTAATCTCTCGTGTTTCGCTTCATGTTTTCGTTTCCTATACAAAACACGAAATGCATATGACGTCTTCGAATAAACTCGATAAATGGGTGAAATCTAAGTAATCTACTCAAAACTAGACCTAAGAATCACGTAAATACTACGATGGATTGCGTGTTATCATTTGTCTCTTGTGTTGCACCCCTTTTCCGCTTTGCGTTTTTGTTTTCACGTGATTAGACCACTACAACATTGAATTGTACGATGGGCTTTGAAATACCATAACTTTGCGTACGAAGCTCCGAATTACATGATTTTTTCACATTTTATTACTCTTTTCGAGATAAACGATGCCCCGGGATGCTAAAGGCAGCCTGTCCCCGTTTTTGAGCTCAAAGTCTTTTATTTAGGCTGATGCATTGGATTTTTAGAGCCGAGAGATGCCCTTTTCGAGTTTCTTAGGATACGAATGTCATTTCATGTCAATACGCCGCTTGTGTTGCGTTTGTATCTCAGATATTCCTTTTGGTTCCTATTTCCTATTTGTGTTTTTCTCTCGTGTTGCACCACTTTCCCGCTTTTTGTTTTTGGTTTCACGTGATTAGACGGCTATAACAATGAATTGTACGATGGGCTATGAAATACCATAACTCTGCGTACAAATCTCCAAATTACATGATTTTTTGCACATTTTATTTCTCTTTTCGAGATAAACGATGCCGCGGATTGTTGAAGGCAGCCCGACCTCATTTTTTAGCTCAAAATGGTTTATTTTGGTCAATACGTTGGATTTTTATAGCCGGAAGATGCTCTTTTCCAGTTTCTTAGGATACGAAGTCATTTCTTGTCAATATGTTTCTTACGTTGCGTTTGTCTCTCGGATATTCCTTTTGCTTCATGTTTCCTATTTGCGTTTGTCTCTCGTGTTGCACCCCTTTTCTGCTTTTTGTTTTTGTTTTCACGTGATTAGACGACTACAACAATGAATTGTATGACGGGCTTTGAATTACCATAATTTTGCATACGAAGCTCCCAATTACATGATTTTTTTTCAAATTTTACTCCTCTTTTTGAGATAAACGATGCCGCGGGATGCTGAAGGCAGCCTGACCCCGTTTTTCAGCTCAAAATCTTTTATATAGGTCGATACATTGCATTTTTATAGCCGGGAAATGCCCTTTTCGAGTTTCTTAAGATACGAATGTATTTTTCGACGGGCTTTGAATTACCATAATTTTGCATACGAAGCTCCCAATTGTCTCTTGTGTTGCACACCTTTTTCGCTTTTCGTTTTTCTTTCACGTGATTAGACGACTACAACATAAATTGTACGATGGACTTCGAAATATCATAACTTGGCGTATGAAGCTCTGAATTACATGACTTTTTCACATTTTATTCTTGTTTTCGAGATAAACGATGCCCAGGATGCTGAAGGCAGCCCAGCCCCGTTTTCATGCTCAAAATCCTTTATTTAGGTTGATAAGTTGCATTTTTAGAGTCGTGAGATGCCCTCTTCGAGTTTTTTAGGATACGAATGTCATTTCTTGTCAATACGCTGGTTGCGTTGGTTTGTCTCTCGGATATTCCTTTTGCTTCCTATTTCTTATTTGTGTTTTTCTCTCGTGTTGCACCCCTTTTCCGCTTTTTGTTTTTGTTTTCACGTGATTATACGACTACAACAATGAATTGTACGTTGGCCTTTGAAATACCATAACATTGCGTACGAAGCTCTGAATTACATGATTGTTTTAACATTTTATTCCTCTTTTTAAGATAAACAATTCGGTGGGTTGCTCAAGGCAGCCCGTCCCCATTTTTGAGCTCAAAATCCTTTATTTATGTTGATACATTGGATTTTTAGAGCCGGGAGATGTCTTCTTCGAGTTTCTTAGGATACGAATGTCATTTCCTTTCAATACGCCGCTTGTATTGCGTTTGTCTCTCAAATATTCCTTTTGCTTCCTATTTCATATTTGCGTTTCTCTCTCGTATTGCACCCCTATTCCGCTTTTTGTTTTTGTTTTCACATGATTAGACGACTACAACAATGAATTGTACGACGGGCTTTGAAATACCATAACTTTGCATACGAAGTTCCGAATGACATGATTTTTTCACATTGTACTCCTCTTTTCAGATAAACAAAGCCGCGTGATGCTGAAGGCAACCCGACGCCGTTTTCAAGCTCAAAATCCTTTATTTAGATCGACACATTGGATTTTTAGAGCCGGGAGATGCCCTTTTCGAGTTTCTTAGGATACGAATGTCATTTCTTTTCAATACGCCTCGTGCGTTGCATTTGTCTCTCGGATATTCCCTTTGCTTCTTATTTCCTATTTACGTTTGTCTCTCGTGTTGCACCCCTTTTCCGCATTTTGTTTTTGTATTCACATGATTAGATGACTACAACAATGAATTGTTCGACGGGCTTTGAAATACCATACCATTGCGTACGAAGCTCCAAAGTTTCATAATTGTTTTCACATTTTATTCCTCTTTTCGAGATAAACGATGCCGAAGAATGGTGAAGGCAGCCCGACCTCGTTTTTTAGCTCAAAATGCTTTATTTAGGTCGATACGTAGGATTTTTAGAGCCGGGAGATGCCCTTTTCGAGTTTCTTAGGATACGAATGTCATTTCTTGTCAATACGCCGCTTGCGTTGCGTTTGTCTCTCGCATATTCCTTTTGCTTCATGTTTCCTATTTGCGTGTCTCTCGTATTGCTCCCCTTTTCCGCTTTTTGTTTTTATTTTTCACGTGATTAGACGACTACAACAATGAATTGTACGACGGGCTTTGAAATATCATAATTTTGCGTACGAAGCTCTGAATTCCATGATTTGTTTCACATTTTATTCCTCTTTTTTAGATAAACGATGTCGCGGGATGCTGAAGGCAGCCCGAACCCGTTTTTGAGCTCAAAACCTTTATTTAGGTCGATACGTTGGATTTTTAGAGCCAAGAGGTGCCCTTTTTGAGTTTCTTAGGATACCGATGTCATTTCTTGTCAATACACCGCTTGCTTTGCATTTTTCTCTCGGATATTCTTTTTTCTTCCTATTTCCTATTTGCGTTTGTCTATCGTGTTGCACCCCTTTTCCGCTTTTTGTTATTGTTTTCCTGTGATTCGATGACTACAACAATGAATTGTACGATTGGCTTTGAAATACCATAATTTTGCGTACAAAGCTCCGAATTACATGATTTTTTTCACATTTTATTCATCTTTTCGAGATATACGATGCTCCGGGATTCTGAAGAAAGCCCGACCCGGTTTTCGAGTTCAAGATCCTTTATTTAGGTCAACCCGATTGGTTTTTTTGAGCCGGGAGATGCCCTTTTCGAGTTTCATAGGATACGAATGTCATTTGTTATCAATACACCGCTTGTTTTGCGTTTCTCTCTCGGATATTCCTTTTGCTTCCTATTTCCTATTTGAGTTTGTCTCGCTTGTTGCACCTCTTTTCCGCTTTTTGTTTTTGTTTTCACAATATTAGATGACTACAACAATGAATTGTACGAGGGGCTTTGAAATACCATTACTTTGCGTACGAAGCTCCGAATTACATGATTTATTTTCACATTTTATTCTTCTTTTCGAGATACACAAAGATGCGGGACTCTGAAGGCAGCCCGACCCCGTTTTGAAGCTCAAAATCTTTTATTTAGGTCGATACGTTGGATTTTTAGAGACGGGAGATGCCTTTTTCGAGTTTCTTAGGATACGATTGTCATTTCTTGTCAATACGCCGCTCGAGTTGCATTTGTCTCTCGGATATTCCTTTTGCTTCCTATTTCCTATTTGTGTTTGTCTCTCGTGTTGCACCCCTTTTCCGCTTTTTGGTTTTGTTTTAAGTGATTAGACGACTACATTAATGAATTGTACGACGGGCTTTTAAATACCATAACTTTACGTACGAAGCTCCAAATTACATGATTTTTTTCACATTTTATTCCTCTTGTCAAGATAAACGATGATGCGGAATGCTAAAGGCAGCCCAACCCCGTTTTCGAGCTCAAAATGCTTTATTTACATTGAATTTTTAGAGCCGGGAGATGCCCTAAGGTTTTTCCGCCTTCGTCGATCCTCGAGCGGCCCGAACCGTGAGAGCTGTGACGGAGAAGATCACACAGCAATCTCAGGCTTGCGGTTCAAGCCCCGACGACCCCAGTCCTTTACAAAAGGACCAAATTTATTTAGAGGTAAGAATTTATTATTTTGTTTCTAAATTATTAATATAATTTGTTAAATTCTAACGTTACGTTTATTTGTTTTGTAGTCGGTGAAACCGTATAAGGGACGCCTGTACGGTCTTGGAGCGCTTCAAAAGGATATACTCGAAGACGTAACGTCGGTACCTCCATCGGTCCAACAGAGTTTTTCTCAACAACGGCGGATCGAAGAACTCGAATCACAACTTCGAGAACAACGAGCTGAAATGGCGCAACAATCATCTAAAATACAACATTTGGAGAGCATCATTGAGTTGTTGTCGGGCCAGGTGAGGGGATCAACACCGCAGCAAGAACCGGGACTCGATTCGGATGCAACTCCGTCTCGAGGGGATGGTGGTGGTGATGGTGGGGATGATAACGACGCAACCGACCTAAACAATTTGTAATAGGACATAGTTTTAATTTTGGTGGTTTGTAATATATATTTAATATTTTTATTAAAAACCTTTTAGTTTTAAATTTTTTTTTTATTTTTTTATTTTTTTTATTTTTTTTCAAAAGTTCCAACGGGCATCCGTTGGAACGGGTAACGGTCATCCGTTGCAATTGGTTTCCCGCCAAATCGTTTCCCACCAGTTTACAACGGACATCCGTTGCCATTGCTAACGGGCTTCCGTTGAAACTGTTTTCCCGCCAGTTTGCAACGGTCGTCCGTTGCAAGTTCCCGCTAGTTTGCAACAGTCGTTCGTTGCAAGTTCCCGCCACGTGGCAACGGATGTCCGTTGCAAAGTATTCCTAATTTTGCAATGGACAGCCGTTGCCCTCCCACGGTCGTCCGTTGAAAGTTTGCAACGGTGATCCGTCACAAAGTTATCCAACGGTCGTCCGTTACTTTTATTCCAACAGCGTTTTCCGTTGCCATTCCGTTGCAATTTTGTAACGGATATTATCCGTTGGAATGCCGTCACGAATTGCAACGGATCATCATTTGCAACGAACTTTTCGCAACGGAAGAAAATCCGTTGGTGTCCGTTGGAAACGGCTGTTTCCAATGGATTTTGGGCGCTTTCCAACGGATACGTCCGTTGGAAATCGCCAGTTTTTTTATAGTGAGAATTGTTCTGCTCGAGCTGTGATTTCGCGATTTACCCCCATAACTTTGATCGGTTCGAGCAGTATCACAGCTTAGTTGAGGTGTTCATTACGGAAGTCGCTCGGCTCGAGCAACTTTTGCTTGGTTGATAGGTTTCTTATGATGTGCGTCCTCGATGCTCGGTCAAACAATTTCATAAATTAATCGATCGAGTGTACCATTTCTAACAAAACACTTGGTCGAGCATCGCTCAACCGAAATCCTAATGTTTTCCACAATTTCGCGCAGCCTCAACAGTCATACTACTTGGCCGAGTTGGAGGCGTGGTCATATTAATTTATGTAATGGATGGTACTATTCGGTGTGGCAACCATTTGCTTAACTGAGCATCGCACTCAGACCTGTGAAAATCGCCATTTCGATTGATTTTCCATCTCAAATTCACCGAAATCTATTTCTATAGACGACTAGACACTATGATACCACTGTAGGGTTGTTATTTGGACATTGGAAACATTTTTTATCAACCCAATGTGAGATCTAATCCGTTTTTGTGATTTCGGTTTATGGGGTTTTTAGTTTTTCCTTAACTAAACAATCAAAGGAAAAATCCATTAACCTTTTAATAACGTTACGAGTGGATAGACGTTTATACCTAGATCGGTTTCACCATCAACGATGGACATGGTCGGAATCAAATGGAGAGAACTGATTCTTTTTTTTCTCTAACATTGTGCACCATCATACAATTGATTAATTTATAATTGACTATCTAATCATCTTTTAATTAGTTTCTAGTTGTACATAGAACATAAACTATTTTAACGAAAAAATAAGTATTAAATTTTTCTCGTTCAACACTGAAAGTATGATTTATTATCGTTGTTGTTATAGTTTATATATTTTATTTAAAATATTATTATAGGCTAATCGAAAGAGGAAATAAACAAAGATAATGAGGAAGAGCCGCATCAACGTGCACATGGCATTTCTCCCCTTTCAATGGGTCCATTCCTCTTCGTTATTTAATATCACTTCCTCCAACCAAACCCAATTATCACTTCAATCTTCAACCATTCAATAAATCAACAGTTTATAATCTTTTGGATTTTATCGTTCGACGCATGAACACATACACACATACATGTATACATACACATATACATCGAGGATATATATGGTTAAAAAAATAAATGATGTAAAATAACACATATAGAGTTCAAGCTCAAAACTTGTTTTCCGTTACACATAATATAAGCTATATCTATATACCAAATCCAGATCAAAACACATACTTTAAAAGTATATACATTGAACAATGATAACACGTAATTTGTTATAGTTTTTATATCATTCTTAGGTCTAGTTTAGAGTAGATTATTTATATTTCATTCATCTATTGAGCATATTCGAAGACTTTATCCACATTTCGTGTTTTGTGTAGGAAACGAAGGATTGAAGAGAAACACGAGTGATTATGCAATCTAAACCCGAAAACGAAGCTGTGTAACAAGGTTCGGCTTATGCAAGGCCACGGATGGAAGCGAGCACTCAAACACCAAGCGAAAGGAGCGGAAACTACACTTCAAGACATGCCCGCTCGGGTGACTAGGGAGTGCCCGGTCGGGCTATTTCATGCCAATCAACCCCGTAGCCTTACACGACTCGGGTGCTCAAAGGATATGCTCGGGCATAGGTGCCCGCTCGGGTGCATTTGGAGTGCCCGCTCGGGCTGATTCATGGCAGAAAACCCCGTAAGTTTGCACGACTCGGGCTGATGAAGTACACGGTCGGGCATGGTGCCCGATCGGGCTCATTTGTGTGTGCACGATCGGGTAGGTCACCTGCACGATCGGGTAAAGAGAATGCCCGCTCGGGTCCAGCGCTCCAACAAACTTTCCTAAGATCTAGATCGGCAAAATTAAAAGGGAAAAATCAGATCTAAAAAGAGGGGGACGAACCAGAACACATCAGAGGAGATTGGGAGACATTAGGGCAAGGAGAAGAAGGAAGAAAACGACGGATCTACGGATCGGGAGCGAGAAGAATCTACCGAAGGCATCGGTTTATGAATAGGGAGTCATCTCTTTCTACATCTATGTCGAATCTAGACTTCTCTTGTGTTTCCTTGTCTGTATTTATGTCTGAGTAGATTCCTTGCCATGGGTTAGAGAGATTTGCTACGTTGTAATGAAGTCTTACGCTTAATGAATGGTGATGCTTAATGCTTTCATTACCTGTACGCCACTTGAATGAATGAATTTGGTTTCTATCATGTTTTCAGATTTCATGGTTGTTCTTAATGCTTTCTCTACCTGTACGCCACTTGATTGAATGATCTTAGAAATCTAATAAACCAACGCCAGGGCATTAGGTTTCGGAACAAAGCCATGATTTAGGGTTTAGCCGGTTTAGAATCTACGCCAGGTCAATCGGTTAAATCTAGGGATTAGGATAGCAGACGTAATGCGTCTATGCATGTAAGATGCGCAATGGATACATTGGCATATGCATGCTAGATAGTGGACAAGTCTACGCCAGTCAGTTCCTATAGGAGAGCTTGAATTCCCTGAATCCATGATAGTGCCTTAGACCAATTATCCTTTTAGAACTTCATTACATTTTTATGCAAACTCTCGACACCCATGGTGCCTAGTCATAAAGTCTATTCTCTTCGATTTAGTTTAGTTCAGCTCAATCAAAATCACAACTTTAGTCACCTCACACGTCTAATTCAATTAGTTCAATAGCTACGAAGTCGCATCAATTCCTTGTGTTCGACCCTAGTTACTACACGATCCGTATTCTTGCGGAAGCGTTAGTCTAGGTTTTATAACTCGATATAACGCATATCAAGTTTTTGGCGCCGTTGCCGGGGAATTGATTACGGCTTAGGAGTTAGGAAACTTTTAGATTAGACATTAGGTTTTTAGGAGTCTTGTTTGTTTCTTGCTTTTTCGTGTTTTTGTTTGTCATTTCGTTTAGAGTCAAGTTCTTTTGCTTCTCGTATCTCACGTGATCTTTGTGTTTGTCTTCTTTTTCTTGTGCAGCTTAATTGTGCATGAGAAACACCGGAAAAGCGGATCTAGTTTTCGACCCCGACATCGATAGAACGCTCCGAAAACTACGGAAAGAATCGAAAGCTAGTGCAAGCAATTCAGTTGATAACACGCAAGCACATTTGGATTTTCAAACCGAGGAAGTGATTGAACAACCGTTTGTTGAAGAGCTAATGGCCGAACGTCAAGATATGAACGTTCAAAACGCGCAACGAGTGCAACCGGCACTGACCTATGGATCATACACGGTCCCTAGGCACACGCAGCTCTTATCTTGCATTGCAAGAAGAAACGCCCGCGTAGAGCTTCAACCGGCATTTATTCAAATGCTTGGTAACGCGGCGTTTAGAGGGAGACCAACCGAGGACCCAAACCAGCATCTCACTGATTTCAAGATGCTATGTCGAACCATAAGGGCTGGAGATGGGGTATCGGATGAGGATATAATGCTAGCTGCTTTCCCGTTCTCGGTGAAAGATAGAGCACAAGATTGGCTATATTCGCAACCAGCGAATTCTATTGCGTCATGGGATCAGCTAGAGGAAAAATTTATGACGAGATTCTTCCCTCAAAACAAAGCTCAGCTAGCCAAGAACAACATCAACACATTTGTGCAAGGGGCAGCCGAGAGTTTGTATGAAGCGTGGGAGCGATTTAAAGGCTACCAACGCCTTTGCCCACATCACGGTATGGATCAAAGTTACCTCATATGCAACTTCATGCAAGGTTTATCGGACAATACGAGGATTTTGATCGTAGCCGCTGCTGGAGGTTCCTTAAGCAACCTCACCTTCCCACAAGTCGAGGATCTCATAGATCGTATGGCTTACGAAGGAAATCAAACCGCCGGAGAGTATAATCGCAACACTCCAGCGAGAGTAGCTAACGTGGATAATACGCGATCCATATATGCCGAGTTAGCGGAAATGAGAGCTGAAATGAGAGCTGAGATGAAAAGTGAATTCAATGAGCTCCGCAATATGATGTCCGGAATGAATCAGCAAGAATATTATGAGCAGCCGGATGAGCAAGGAATTCAAGGGTACGAAGGGGTGAACTATGTGAGCAACGCCCAACCTTTGGGTAATACCTACACACCCGAGTGGAGGAATCACCCCAATCTCTCGTACAAGAATTCCGACGGTGCATTCAATGCACAGGGTAGAAGTATAATGTATTCGTAACTGGTCATTTTGCAGGAAAAAGGGACTAAGAGGAAGGAGTGCGTGAGTGATGCTGATGTTGATTCTGATGCTGATGCTGATGCTGCAGTCCCTCTGACACTGGAGAAGAAATTAATAGGGGAAATAAGGAAGTCGGAGAAGAGAATCATCAACGCCGTAAGAGACCTTCTAAGGGATGTCGGGATTCATGTGCCTAATCCAAAATCAAAGGCT
>CM071867.1:32328775-32341815 GCA_036759665.1 Gynandropsis gynandra
AGAGGAACAAGGGTCGCAGAGGGACAAGGGTCGCAGGGGTCCAAGGGTCACAGAGGAACAAGGGTCGAAGAGGGACAAGGATCGCAGGGGTCCAAGGGTCGCAGAGGAACAAGGGTCGTAGAGAGACAAGGGTCGCAGGGTCAAATTGGGTCGCTGGATTGAAGTGGGTCGTAAGGTCGCAGGGGTATTTTGGGAATATCAACATTTATACGGGTACTTTTGAAGTTAAAAATTTTTTCTTTTTCGTGAAAGGTATTTTTGAAGTGTTTTAGATCTACGAGGATATTTTTGAAGTTCCTCCAACCGAAGGTCACATGATTTTCCTTGAAAATATAACTTTAAAGTAAAAAAAAAGTTATATTTTTCTGCATATGCAAGTGAATTAAATTTATAGTATGAATTGACTAGAAAACACTAAAAATATATCGGTTAATGAAAATTACGTACCGAGACCAATGGCTTCAGATCCTTTCATTATACGTAGGCGCTTGCATGATTCAACGAAAAACATATATATATATATATATATATATATAGAATACCGAAATTGTCAAAACAATGTAAACAAAATCATAGGTGTATAAAACGTTAACACTATATATTTATGAAGAAACAGAGATTACCACATCTATTATATCTGTGATAATGAATAAAATGCGAAAAAAATGTCAAATATCCAAATTATCCAGCGAGATTTCTGAAGAGAATAAAAGTAATTATGTTCGCATGATTAATTGTCAAAACTTTGAGCCGGTCCAAAATATAGAAACAAGCCAGGGAATATTTATATATATATATATATTCCAAATAATAATATTATTAACGGGTATTTGTAAAAATAAATTAGTTATATACAAGAATGAACTATAAAGAGTAAATAAAAAGAGGAAAAGAAAGACATACTCCCAAGGGACGTCGCCGACGAGCATCCAGTCACCATCTTTGTCTTCATAGGTTTGAACATAGTCAGAGTTATTGAGCAAATCCATCAACTTCCTCTCGTTCATGAAGTCTATCATCCCTCTTGCTCCATACTTACCTTTTTACATTTCATAATATATTATCCAAATCAATATCTCTATATATGTAATCATCGTCAAGTTATGCCAAACATATATACAACAATCTTTCATTTTACAGAGAAACTGATTGATTT
Organism: Gynandropsis gynandra; assembly: GCA_036759665.1. NCBI lineage: Eukaryota > Viridiplantae > Streptophyta > Magnoliopsida > Brassicales > Cleomaceae > Gynandropsis > Gynandropsis gynandra. Next base: position 32,329,932 of record CM071867.1, read on the forward strand.
TTCGGATTATATATATACCAAATAAAATTAGAACGAATTAAATTAAAAAAATTAATTTAAAAATTTAATTTTATCCAAAATCATATATATAATATACCAATGGTAAAGGAATTAAACATCTTGCCCAAGGCATTAGAGAGATCTTCATAGTTTTTGTACAGTTTCAAGTCGACTTTCCTCAGGTAGGGGGCTCCATCTATCGAAACCTTTACGAAAGTGGTCGCGGCCGCCTTCTCTTCTACCCTGGCTGAGACGTTTGTTTTCTGACTTAATACCATCATGTTTTTCCGGTATGACCGCACCGGTGGCCATCCCACAACTTGTGCCCTAAAACCCCCCAAAAAAACAAATAACACGAAAAACACTAAACATATAAATATTACCATAGTTTCTTTTAGGTGTGATATTATTTATGCTTCTTTCTTCCATATCTTCAATCACTGGAAAAGGCTCTAAATTAGTACCATCATTGCATGTGGAAGGTTAGAAGGGTAAATTACTTAGCAGGAGGCTTGGATGTGAAGTTGTTGGTCTCCCCCTCCAGTGTAGCAGCGGCGGCAAGGACGGCGGCATCAAGCTAGAAAAGCGGTGGTAGCAAAGACCCTGGAGAGAAGGAAGAGTTAGGGTTTCAGCTTAGAACTGAAACAAAAGAGAAAATGAGACTTACCTGCGAGCGTGCTGTGGAGAAGGAATCCGAGCGGGCAGAAGGATGCACACGAGCGGGCAGAAAGAGGAACCCGAGCGGGCACATGAGGAGGAACCCGATCGGGTAGCGAAGGCAGCCCGACCAGGCAATGTAAAAGCACCTGATCGGATGACGTACTGCAGACTGGTCTGCAAGACAGCAATAGACCAGTACTTGTTCTGGGGTTGTACCTGAAAATTAAAGACAAAAAAATCAGAATCTATTATGCTTTATGCTAAAAACAAATTCGGGGTTGTTTTGGGTAGATTTACAGAATTATGGTTATAATGTTGTGGGCATATATATGTAACTCAAAACCGATGAATGGAAATCAAGAAACAATTCCAGAAACCCTAGAAATCTCTACAGTTTGTTATTTACTCTTCCTCACCAAAAACTCATTTTTCATTTTGTTTGCACAATGACTAAAATCAAGAGGGAACAATGATAGAGCAAATCTTTGCTCTAAGAAGATAAAAACTACAACATGGTATCAGAGCCTGGTTAAGATTCGGGAACACAAGAGCACAAATGGCACAAACAGCACAAGCAGTAGTAGAACAACACAACAACAACGAGTAGCAACACAAGCAGCATCATAAAAAACTAAAAACAAGCACAAATGAGAAGGTACAACCATCACTAAAACTAAAACAGCAACATAAGATCGAAGATAAGAAGCTAAAACCTAAGAACAACTACAACAGCACAAGAAGCAACGTGAAAACCAGTAACAAAACCAGCACAAAACAAAACCAGACAGCAACAACGGCACAACGACAACAATTAAAAACCAGCAATATACCCAGGAAAATCTAAGAAGCAGCAAGGTAAACTAAAAACCTAAAAAAACATATCTGCATTTTTGAGGAAAATGGACAGATTACAATCCAGTACGCCTATCCCTGTATTTGAAGGGAAAAACTACCCATTATGGGTGATAAAGATAAAACCGACCCTAAGGTTTAAGGGGTTATGGAAGGTAGTCACAGAAGGACTACCGGAAAAGCCTAAAACGGGTGGTATGCTCACCGAGGAGCAGAAAAAACAGGCTATAGCAGATTGGGAGGAGCTGCAAGCGAGGGATCAGCGAGCGTTAGAGCTGATTTACCACGCTGTCACTGAAGAAATCTTCAGTGCGCACTTATCTACGTGCGAGACAGCAAAGAACACATGGGATTTGCTGAAAACTAGGTTCCAAGGGGATCCTAAGGCAGCTCGAATCAAGCTGCAACGATTAAGAGCCTCGTTTTACAACATGAGGCAGTCTGAAAAAGAGAAGATTAAGGACTACGCGAGCAAGATTACGGAACTAGGGAATGAGATTAGAGCCTATGGGGCAAGAATAGAAGAGGATGAACTGGTTTCGAAGATTCTATGCTCTCTACAAGAGAGATTCGACCCATATGTGGGTGTTTTGGAACAAACCAAAGATTTGGAGACTTTGACAGTTGGGGAACTTGTGATTGCATTGGAATCGCAAGAATTTAGGCTTGAAGACCGAGACGGTTCAGACCTAGAGGGAGCCTTCTATTCGAAGGAGAAAGGTTATAAAAATGTAAAAGCTGGAAAAAGTTACAATACGAACGAGGAAGTAGTGGACAACATATCAAAAAACAAGAAATTCTGCACTATTTGCAAGAAAGACAACCACGTCGAAGCACAATGCTATTTTCGAAAAAAAGGTGAAAAATCCGAAGGTTCTAAAGGATTTAAAACGATGAGGGAGTGCAACAATTGTGGAAAATCGGGCATTTCTCAAGGGAGTGCAAGTTCAAAAAATTTTCGAACAATCACGCGCAAGTAACGAGTGAACAAGATGAAGATGACGCACTGTTCACAGCAGCACACATATTGACTCAAACAGACGATGAAGGCATTTGGCTAATAGATAGCGGCGCAACAAACCATATGACTCGAGAGGAAAGGTACTTTACCAATCTAGACAGGAATTTTAAAATTCCTATCAGAGTCGGTAATGGTGCAACGTTGATCACGGTTGGAAAAGGGTCTATCGAGGTGTTGACTAAGAAGGGAAGGAAACCATTCAAGAGAACCATTAATGATGTGTTCTTAATCCCGGGATTGAGCAAAAATTTGCTAAGCGTACCACAGATGGTACGAAATGGATGCGCGGTGCTATTCATCGAAGGAAAATGTGAGATACGAGATAAGAGGGGAACTAAAATTGCGGTGGTGCCTATGATTAACAAGAACTACTCGCTGACATGGAAAACGGTTAAAGAGCACGAGGAGGAGAAAAATGAAGGAAGCTGTTGTTTCACAACAGTAGACACAACCTCAGTTTTCAGTGATGTTAAGACAGCCCCAAGGTATGATAAAAAGGTTGATTATAGTTTTGAAATTGAAAGGGTTAAGAACCCTAAGTTGGTGGATTGTTTGGGTGTTGATTCCATTTACGGCAATGTCGACGTTAAGGGTATTACGAGACAGTTTAAGGCTGATTCGATTACACAAAAACAACAGACTAAAACTCAGTCTAGAACTAAGTCCCAAATGATCCTATTCGCAACCACCAACGGTGTGGTGGTGCAGAAACTAAACGGAAACCGTAGGTTTCTGAACAATTTTCCAGGCAACCATCTACTGGAAATTAAAAACTTATCTTGCGATGAAAGTGGAGAATCGACGTTGAATCGTCGATCTGGTGAAGGCAGTAGTAGAGGTTTTCCTCAACACAAAGAAGAAGCTAAGTTAGCTTGTAAAATTGAAAATGGAAGTGAGTTCGAAGAAGAACTTACCAAGGAGCTGCAACCGGTTAGCGTGGCGAGGAAACTTCTCGGTGACAGGGAGCTCAATGTCCTAGAAGAAGCACCATAGGACAGAGGACCTGAGAAGGAAGACAAAAACCAGTCAGTCTTTCAATCGGACGAAGAAGAAGAGAAGAAGAGGGAGCTTACCGGCGGCAATGGCAAGCAACCGAGAGGGAGATGGCCGATCAGAGTCACCCCTGTGAAAATCGAAGCAACGGAAAAGAGTGAGGGAGAAACAACAGCGCTGGAGAAGGTGAATGCCGGCGAGCCGAAGGAGAAGACCAAGAGGGAGACTGAAGTTGTTGGTCTCCCCCTCCGGTGTAGCAGCGGCGGCAAGGACGACGGCGTCAAGCTAGACAGCGGTGGTAGCAAAGTCCCTGGAGAGAAGGAAGAGTTAGGGTTTCAGCTGAGAACTGAAACAAAAGAGAAAATGAGACTTACCTACGAGCGTGCTGTGGAGAAGGAACCCGAGCGGGCAGAAGGATGCACACGACCGGGCAGAAAGAGGAACCCGAGCGGGCACATGAGGAGGAACCCGATCGGGTAGCGAAGGCAGCCCGACCGGGCAATGTAAAAGCACCCGATCGGGTGACGTACTGCAGACTGGTCTGCAAGACAACAACAGACCAGTACTTGTTCTCGGGTTGTACCTTGAAATTAAAGACAAAAAAAATCAGAATCTGTTATGCTTTATGCTAAAAACAAATTGGGGGTTGTTTTGGGTAGATTTACATAATTATGGTTATAATATTGTGGGCATATATATGTAACTCAAAACCGATGAATGGAAATCAAGAAACAATTCCAGAAACCCTAGAAATCTCTACAGTTTGTTATTTACTCTTCCTCACCAAAAACTCATTTTTCATTTTGTTTGCACAATGACTAAAATCAAGAGGGAACAATGATAGAGCAAATCTTTACTCTAAGAAGATAAAAACTACAACAGGATGGATCCTTGCAACATGAACTCTTGTCATTGGAAACAGCAACAAGAGAAGTATGATCTTGCTCCATTATAGCAGATCCTAAGTCCTTGTAATGACGAGGCTCATTGTTCAGATTCAGCTTCAGATCCACCGTCTCCGAGAACCCTCTTTTGTTTCCAGCCGCCGTATCTCCGCCGCCGGGTAATCCTAGACACAGATCAGTCTCCTTTAAGTTCAGATCAACGCCGCCACCGAGCATTTTCAACCAATATATTTCTTCCTAATTCTCCAATATCATTTCTTTTAGATTTTCTTGGAAAATATTTTTGTTCCCTTCTTCTTATCGGAAAAAAAATTCTTCTTCTTGAGGTAGTAAGGGAGGCGAGAAGTGTTAGACTCTAATAATATTAGTGTCCCTGTGCGAGGAGTAGCTGCATGTGCATGTCGTCTTTAAGATATTTGATTCTCAAGACGTGGAATAATCTACACCGTTTGATCAAGCCTATATAAATATATGTTACCTATATTTAATAATACTGTTATGGCTTTATATTTTATTATGATGCTATATCACGATTGAGAGAAATCAAAATATTATAATATATATAATATGATGCTACCATCACCATCACCGTCGTCGCGCATATTTTCTTTGGGGTTAGGGCTACATATGTTCATGGTTATGATGCTTATATATGTATCGCTACTTTTGTTATGTAATTTAAAACAAATAGAGGACTGATATTTAAATTATGCATTGTATTTGGAATGCTTAAATCAGTATACTTGCATAGTCTATTAAAATAGATATATCCATTATGATTATTATTAATTATTCTATCTTGTATTTTTATTTTGCGTAAGATTCTTAGTCGGAACCTTCCAATCATGCACATCACATCCACATGATTCAATTATTTGTCCAACAACAAAAGAGCAGCCCTCATGTATAATATTCTCACGCCAAATAATAAAAGTAGATAAATTTATATATATATATATACTTATGAATAATAAGTGAATAAATATACAAATAAGTGTGTAGAACACACAAAGCGAATTCTAACTTTGATAAATTAAAATATATAGCTCAGATCCACATGTTGGTCAATGTGGGTTTTCAAAATTCGATTTTTCACCCTTCGGGACGTATTATTATTATGAGTTTAGAAAAAATAATTAAAGTATATTTATATATATATAGTGTGCTGAGCAAGGAATTTCATGGTATCATTAATAATCATAGAAAAAATAAAAATTTCTGATACGCTAATAAGTTTCAAGACCAAAAAAATCACAAATTTGGTTTTTTAATGTTTAGGTGAATATATTATTTGTGCATTACGTGTATATATATATACACACAATTACATATATATGTTTATCTCATAGAACAATCATGTCTTGCCCCAAGACATTGACTCCACACATAAGCAGTACGGCACTTACTTAATGTAAATACAGGGACTTCGGTCCATGAGTTTGGGTTCCTAAAGAATATATGCACTACGCATCACATTTAAGATCTAAATGTTTAATGCGGTAAGTATACTCAATTTTAATAACATCGTTATCATTCAGAATGAAATATTATTATGAAGATGAACAAATTGTTAGGAAATCACGACTTTTATGTTTTGTAAAGTTAAGATAGACATTTAGGATTAAAAGTAGAAATGGGAGCACAAGAGTGCAGTTCTCGAAATAAAGATTCTTCTATTATATAAAAAATAGAAAGATTACAAAAATGACTCACACTTGGTGGTTCACTCATGCTTGAGGATGGACTCTTCTCAAGCTTCTTCTCATCTCTTACAAAGAAACTCTCTTAAGCGTCATCACTCTAAGTGACTTCTCTCTTGATCCTTGAGTTTTTGGATGATTAGAAATGGATACTACTACCCATATTTATACTACTCTACCTCCAAATGGATGGTAGAGATTTCTTGCATCTAGTGGTAGAGATTGATTCTCTAGAATGCTCCACACACTCTAGCAATCTCTACACTTTTCCACCACTCATACTAGAAAATTTAATATTGCAAACGGGATTTGGGGACTGCGAGTTCCATCCCTAAATTTGGGGACGGATTATACACGGATTCTGGACGGATTTCATTATCCGTCCCTAATTCGTCCGGAATTTTGCGTACGGATGAACCGTCCCTAATTGGTCTGTAAATACGGACGGATTAGAAACGAATGAGTAGGGCATCCTGGATTAGGGACGGTAGAGCATGGGCGTCCGCAAATTGGGGACGACGGCACCTTCCATCCGCAAATTTACAGACGACGTCAGGCCCGGCCGCAATTTTGTGGATAACGTGGCGGCCGTCCCTAACCAGGAACTTTAAAAAACCAATTTAGGGTATGTGGTATTTACCAATTATAGATTTTATGGAAAAGATCGGTTTTATTTAACAAAGAATGGAAAATCGGTTTCATATCATCGTATGTGGTATTTACCAATTACAGATAGATTAAAAAGATTGTATCAATCTGTTGAGACCACAAGCGACATGAGATGGCATGCTCAGCATTCAAGTCGTGAAGGAGAGATGTGTCATCCCTCAAGGTATATCCTGATTTTGCGGCGTAGAGTCGAAATGTCTATTTAGGCCTTTGTACTGATGGTTTTAATCCATTTTGGATGTCTTGGAAGAATTATTCATTGTGGCCAGTTATAGCGACACCTTACAACTTACCACCGGATATGTGCATGAAAAGGACCGATTGTGAAAGTTATGAGTTGGCCTATGTATTTTACACGTGGTTTTAATTTTCACACTTACGAACATGAGAAATTGAAGTCGGCGATGAACTATGGTATAAGTGTGAAAAGTGAAGGCTATTGTGTATCGACCGATGAACCATAATTTTATGGGTTTTTCAAGGAAATTTTGCAATTGGAATATCCAGGTATGGAAAAAAAATTTAAAACAATGTTATCCTTACCACGTATGTCATTTTTTATTATATTAACTCATATTGTGATATTTTTTGTAGGTTATGTCGGTTTAAAAGTGATGTTATTTCGATGTGATTGGTTCGATCCAATAACCGGTCGCGGAATAAGAGTAAACAAACAAGAAGTTGTAGAAGTTAACTCCGCACGAAGATATGCAAAATACGAGCCTTTTATTCTTGCGTCACAAAACGATCAAGTTTGTTACGTTTCCTATCCGCATATTAGAAGATCTTCAGGTTGGCGTGTCGCACTGAAGATACTTTCGAGGGGCAAATTTATCGACAACACAAAACAACAACAATTTTCAATGCAACAACAAATGACCGAGATTGTTGCTATTGACGAGGTACGTGTTGAAATGGAAGAAATCGAAAGAAACGAAGATGATCTTTATGAAGACATAGAAGAAAAAGAAGAAGACGGATTTGAATCAGATACAGAAACACAAGAGTCGACGGAACCATTGTGTGACTCTGAAGATGATGAATCATGTTAAAACGTTTACGGATATTCAATGTTTCTATTTCTTAATGCATTGTTTATTCGGTGTTGAGAGTTTACGGATATTCATGTAAGACGTTTATTAATATTTGAAGCATTTTTTTCTATTTCTTAATGATTTATTAAATGTTTATGAATATTCATGTTAGACGGTAACGGATCATGTTAGACATTTACGGATATCCCATCCCGATCCATCTCGTCCCGTCACGTCCCGTCCCGTCATGTCCCGTCCCGGCACATCATCCCGTACCGGCAAATCGTCTTGTCTCGGCACATCGTCTCGTCCCGGCACATCTTCTCGTCCGTCCCGGCAGTATGAAGGTACCTTTTTCATCTTTCCAAACTCTTCCATAAGATTCGACACATCACTAGAATATTCTAGAGGATTCTACATTTTTCTACACAGTTTTAAAGAGTTCTACAATTCTGTAGAAATATTTGTAACGTTCTAAAGACTTCTACACTTCTTTAGAAATCTCTAACTCTCCAATTAAGGATAGATCCCAACAAATCTCACCTCCAACCTTAATTGGGCGTTAGTAGTAGACCGACAGCTTGACAACAATCTTCAAACTTCTTCGTTGGTATCACTTTAGTCATCATGTCAGACCAGTTCTCATCTGTGTGAACTTTGTCAAGATGTATTCTATTCTACGACCAATTGCTTTCTTCTTCATGTCTTCCATGTCTTTTTCACTTATTAGACTTTGCTTCAAACTCAACTTGAAGTGTCCAGCAAGTGGGGTGTTAACCAGTTTTGAAGTTTGCATGTTGAACCTTTCTAGCACTTTCTCAATGTACCTCTCTTGGGATAGCCATAGCAGCCGCTTTGATCTATCACGTGTGATTATCATCCTAAGGATTTCTTTATTCGGTGCCAAATCCTTCATGGCGGAACTCTTGCTTAGATCTTTCTTTAAAGAGGCTATCTTTGTGCAATATTTTCCTACAATCAACATGTCATCAACATATAGTAGGAGTATAAGAAATTCTCCTTTTTCGTACCTCTTTATAAAGATGCAATGATCACTATATGTCTTTCTGAAATAATTTTCATCCATAAATGATTCGAAGTTATTATACCATTGCCTTGGTGCTTGCTTAAGTCCATATAGACTCTTCGTGAGGCGGCATACTAAATTTTCTTTGTCTGGAACTTTAAATCCCTCAGGCTGCTCCATGTAGATCTCCTCTTCTAGGTCACCATGAAAAATTGTTTTCTTGACATCGAGCTGTTCAATCTTAAAATGTTACACGACTGTTGACGCGATCCCGACTGAATCGACGCTCTAGACTTGGTTAGTGACGGATATGCCTTGCTGCAAAGAATTGCACAAGGGTGTGTGGAACGAATGGTCGCACGAGAGTTGCGGAAGGCTCTCGATTTACCGTGTTCGTCTTCGATGGATATGACGCACCAAGGAAGAACGAACGACTCGATGGATATGACGCACCAACGAGTAGGAAGCTGGATATTACGCACCAACAACCCAAAGAATTCACAAAGGGAATTCGAGAATGATCAAAGATCAATTCAAAGATAAATTTCAAAGTTGATAAAAGTTGGATGTTCATCATACAAGGGGGCCGGCCATATTTAGACAAAAACAAGAAAAATTCAAACGTAAGTTCATTAAATGCAACTCTTCATGCAAGGGCCTTCATAATGGTCTTGAAATCTTCAAACAAGAAGATAGGATTCTTGTTAGCCGTGCACCTTGTTTTGCGTCCGTCTCGTGTCTCGCGTCCGATCATGTCTCGTGTCTCGCGTCGGATCATTAATTAGGTCACGGGAAAATAAGTGACTCGCGGCCTCGTTAAAAACCCGTCGACGGAAAACCCGATGGGACAAAACCGACGAGGGGAAAAGAGTACACGTGGGTCACTTAACCTAATCAATGACCGTAGCGGGTCGAGCTTCGGCTCTGATGACGTTCTTGAAATTCGTGACATCGCGTGAACTAGCATACTCTTCGTGTGTGTTGATGGTCGTAAGAATCCCGACAATAGCGTCTTTTAGCTTCGCGGCCTTGGCTCGGGTCACGGGACCGGCGGGTAAGATCAAGGCTTCTTCCTCCATGGCTCTAGCTCGGGTTACAGGACCTACGTATCTTGACCTAATCGCGTCTCGGGTTGCGAGGTTGGCGTCTCGGGCCGCGTTGTTGGCGTCTCGGGCCGCACCGATTTCTTCTTCTTCCGCGCCGCAGGTCGCGTCCTCTTCTGCGTTGTTGGTCACGTCTTCGGCGTCCTCCAGGATCATATCAACTGTTAGACCAAGAACAACTCGGATAGATGTAATCTTTACCACATGAGAGAATACCTCTTCAAAGTCGAATCCTTTGATGATCAATTCAGCTTTGTTATTAGGCTTTAAGCTACTATCTTCACTCTTGATTTGGTACACCCACTTATTCTTCAAGGCTTTTCTCCATTTTGGTAGTTCTATTAGTTCATAAGTGTTATTCTCATGTAAGGATTGCATTTCTTCTTGCATGGTTGTTCTCCACTTTTCTTTATGACAATTACCAATTGCTTCTTTATAGGTTTAAGGACCCCCTCATTGGTGAGCATAACATTATCCTCTGTGTTGTAATGAGTGGACGGGGTTCTATCCCTCGATGATTGTCTCGGCTCTTGTGCGAATGAATGGTTAGATTGGGTCTCTTCCTGAACTGATCTATCATGTGTTTCAACATCACTGCTTTCTTGTGTGTTATTTTCCTCTTGTTAAGCTGGAGTAGATTCAATGTTCTTACTACTTCTATTCTTGCATCTACGTTGGGCTGATTTCGTCTTGTTTGACATTACCTGCCTTCTGATCTTTCTTGAATGATTGGAATTCATTTTCTTGTTACCTATCTTTCCACAATAATGGCACGTGATCTTTGAGCGTGATTTGGATCTACCTCGAGTTTGATACAGATCTCAGCTCTACGAATTTCATTCTTACCCCGATTATCAACAATATTAGCTTCGGTGTGGACAGACTGATTTGTTTCATTCTTCTTACTTATTCACCAAGAATACTATCACTGACGGTATCCATCGTTAATTTTCTTTCTGAAGCTGAGTTACTAAGTGTAACTACCAATGTGTCACAAGTTTTCGGTAAGGAACTAATGAGTAAAAAGGCTTGTAGCTCATCACCAATCTTCATATCAATTTTTGTTAGTTGATTGACGAGCCCTTTGAAATTATTCAAATGTTCAATCATACTATCTTCATTCTTATACTCCAATTTCACCAACCGTTGAACTAAATTCGTCTTATTACAAAATATTTTCTTTTGAATAATGGACTGAAGTTTCATCCATAAATAAGCATTTATATAAGTAGAATCATGTTCCAAGAGATTTTTGTCAATGTACTTACGGATCATAGCAACAATCTTTCGATTCAGTAACTCTCAATGAGCGTGATTGTCGCCTTCTACTTTGTCTTTGTGGATGATGGGCTAATGCAAATCCTCCGTATTCTTGCGGAAGCGTTAGTCTAGGTTTTGTTTGCTTATTTGTTTAGAGTCAAGTTCGATTGCTTCTCGGATCTCACGTGATCTTTGTGTTTATCTTCTTTCTCTTGTGCAGCTTAATTGTGCATGAGAAATACCGGAAGTGCGGATCTAGTTTTCGACCCCGAAATTGATAAGACACTCAGAAAACTAAGAAAAGAAACGAGAGCTAGTGCGAGCAATCCAGTTGATAACACGCAAGCACATTTGGACTTCCAAACCGAGGAAGTAATTGAACAACCGTTTGTCGAAGAGCTAATGGCCGAACGTCGAGATATGAACATTCAAAACGCGCAGCAAGTGCAACCGGAACTGACCTATGGATCATACACGGTCCCTAGGCACACGCAACTCTTGTGATGTATTGCGAGGAGAAACGCCCGCGTAGAGCTTCAACCGGCATTCATTCAAATGCTCGGTAACGCGGCGTTTAGAGGGAGACCCGCCGAGGACCCAAACCAGCATCTCACTGATTTCAAGATGCTGTGCCGAACAATAAGAGCTGGAGATGGGGTA
>CM071867.1:32351096-32367990 GCA_036759665.1 Gynandropsis gynandra
GTTCACAGATCTTCCAATAAACTTGTGGGGTTATGCTTTAGAAGCAGCTGCTTACATTTTAAACAAGGTTCCCACTAAAGCGGTCTCTAAGACTCCATATGAGATATGGAAGGGACGGAAACCAAACCTGAGACACATCAAGGTTTGGGGATGTCCGGCCTTCGTTAAGAGACTTCAGCCAGACAAGCTTGATGCTAAGTCTGACAGATATAGGTTCATAGGTTATCCCAAGGAAACAATGGGATATTATTTCTACCACCCGTCTGATCACAAAGTGTTTGTGGCCAGAACGACAACCTTTCTTGAAAGGGAATTCCTTGATGAAGGAATTCATGGTGGAGAAGTAGTTCTTGACGAGATTCAAGAGCCCGACGAACCAACACAAGCTCATGGACATGAGATGTCAAATGAGCGTTCTTGGCTGGGTGACATAGTGTTAGGCTCCGGCGCTTCAACTTCAAATGTTGAAGTATTAGTGCCCGTTCAGGAACAAGTTCAAGAACTTGCTCAGGAACAAGTCCAACCAGATAGGTCTACCAGTTCTCGACATACGCCTGAAAGATTGAATCTAATGGTGCAAGAGGACGTGATTGGTCATAGAGATTATGATCCGTTGACTTTCCAAGAAGATATACAAGGTCCACATTATAAATTCTGAGAAGAAAGCCATGGAATCCGAGATGGAATCTATGAAGATCAACAAAGTATGGACTTTGGTTGATTCTTCACAGGCTTCCAGACCCAGACCTTGTAAATGGGTTTACAAGAAGAAGATTGGAGCAGACGGGCAGGTAGAGACCTATAAAGCTCGTCTAGTTGCCAAGGGGTATAGTCAACGAGAAGGGATTGACTATGAAGAAACGTTCTCCCCTGTGGCAATGCTCAAATCTATTCGGATTCTACTTGCTATAGCGGCGTACTATGACTATGAGATTTGGCAGATGGACGTGAAAACAGCTTTCCTTAACGGAGAGCTCCAGGAAGAGGTTTTCATGACTCAACCTGAGGGTTTCACGTCGCCAACTCAAGGTCATATGGTATGCAAGCTTCAGAGGTCCATTTATGGACTCAAGCAAGCTTCTCGAACCTGGAACATTCGCTTTAACAAGGCAATTGAAGAGTTCAACTTTGTTAGATGCGAAGAAGAGCCTTGTGTGTACAAGAAGTTTAGTGGGAGCGCGGTTGTCTTCCTTGTGCTTTATGTGGATGACATATTGCTCATAGGGAATGACATTCCGGCGTTGCAAGAGCCGAAGTTCTGGTTATCCGAACAATTCTCCATGAAAGATCTGGGAGAAGCAACCTATATTCTGGGAATAAAGATCTATAGAGATAGATCAAGGAGGTTGCTTGGACTATCGCAGTCCCAGTACATTGATACCATCATGAAGAGGTATAACATGGAAAATTCCAAGAGAGGCTATCTACCGATAGGCACTGGAATTACTCTCTCCAAAGAGGATTGTCCTCAGACACAAGAAGAGAGAGAACGCATGAGTAGGATCCCATATGCTAGCGCAGTGGGAGCCATCATGTATTCCATGACATGTACGAGGCCTGATGTAGCCTTCGCGCTAAGTGTAGCGAGTCGGTATCAGGCAGATCCCGGTGAGGAACATTGGAAATTGGTGAAAACCATTCTCAAGTACTTGAGAAGGACTAGAGACCAATTCCTCGTTTATGGAGATTCTAACTTAGAGTTAGAAGGGTTCACGGATGCCAGCTTTATGTCTGATAAAGATGATAGCAGATCGACATCGGGGTATGTCTTTTGTCTCAATGGGGGTGCAGTGTGTTGGAAAAGTTCCAAGCAAGCTACTGTAGCTGATTCGGTTACTGAAGCGGAATACATAGTAGCTTTCGAAGCTGCTAAGGAAGCGGTCTGGATGAGAAAGTTCATAACTGAACTTGGTGTGGTACCTTCAATAAAGGAACCAGTTCCTTTATTATGTGATAATACCGGGGCAATAGCCCAGGCGAAGGAACCAAGATCTCATAAAAGATCAAAGCATGTTCTGCGGAAGTTCCATCTGATAAGGGAAATCGTTGAGCGTGGGGACGTTCAAATCCAGAAGGTAGAAGGAAAAGAGAATGCAGCAGATCCGCTCACAAAGGCGCTTGGTTCAAATGAGTTTGACAAGCACAAGTTGAAGATTGGATTGAAAGACATGGCATGCTGGAATTAGTTCTAGGAATAGTACAACTGTTGTAACTATTTAAGAGCTATTTTATGTCTTGTATTTTGAACACTTATAAATAAATGAAATGGCATTATTTTATCATTTTGATGATATTTGTAAATATATATGTGTATATGTTTTCATAGCTAGTATGATAGAGTCCATGATTAAGTTTAGAAACTTGTCATCATGATAGAGATCATGATAAAGAGAGTCAAGTTTTGGTAAAACTTAATCTAAATCGTTCTTGATCATAGGATAACTAATTGGACGTTAGTAATCCGGATAGATCAACATGGATGTGATGGTTTCTATTTGATAGAAATTAGTAGATCTCTTTTACTAAATCACATGTATGGATGATGCACATAGAGATGTGATCATTGAACAGACCCAAAGGGAGAATTCCTAATGGTTACATTACCATTGAACTGTCAATAGGAATTTCTCTAGAAGGATTGGAATATTATAATTTCCTTAGACCTGAGATCAACATAGTAACTGACAAGTTATCTACCATTCTTTGATACTGGACACCTTATGCCTTGGGATGTAAGTTGAAAGGATATTGGGAATGATTAGATGCTTGTGCAGTTAGTGATTGATCAAGATGGAATCCGTCAACTCTAGGTAAAGAGTTTGAGCTCTATGTTGTCAGCAACATAATGACTGAAAGACCTTGGCCAGGGCATTTGAATGAGATAAGAAAGGAGTTTCTTGCGATCATTCACCAGTCAGTTATGTTTGGCATGAAACATAGTTGATAATCTATTAGGACTTGACAGTCAGACCATGTCCTAGGATTATCCGGAGCTGTAAAGACGGAGGGAAATAATAATATTATCCTTCTACCATGGTTCTACAGAGTAAGGATGTTACTTCACACTATCTGGTCGTTGAGGAGTGTTGCTAGACGCCAACCTCGATTAGTTAATTAGTCTTAATTAACTACCAGTTTAGTGATGAACCTACGAGGTCACACGCATACGAGTGTCTCGGTATCTGTTTATGATTGTTAGACAATCAGTGTGGAATGCAGTTATATTCATCCGCTAGCACCGAAGAATATAATTGTATTTGTTTTCTTTTGGAGACAGTACATGAGATGTACGGGCAAATATGTGTATGGAGATACATGTATTTTCGACTATATTAGATATTACGTAAAGGCAAGTGGGAGATTGAAAGTCCTATGCCTATTATGTAATATTGAATAAGTTGAGGGTTTAATTGTAATTATTAAAAGTGTTAATAATTATATAAATAACGAAAACAGGTTTTCGTTATCAGACGATCAGTCAAATAATCTAAACCCTAGAAACGCAGCCGTCAAACAGAAAACCCGAAGAACGAAAACAGTTTTCGTTCTTCCGAATTCCGCACCAAAAGGTTGAAGGCAGATCCCGATCTCGGCGTGGATACGCGTAGAGGGCTTGTACCATCAAGCCTCACATCCGATCCTCAGTTCAACGTTTCAGGTATCTCAGAAACTGTTCTTGAGTCGTTTAACGTTGAAACCGAACAATTAATCGTAAACATGACTAGATCTTAATTCGTGTTGATTAAAACACGATTCCGCATGAAATTCAACCCTTCATTTATCACACTTCAAATTATGTATTCACCAAATGTTGGAAAAAGCACACATAAATTTGAAAAAAAAATAAGAATGGTAATAAAATATGGATGATAAAACCAAAGGGATAGATGAAGATCATCATAAACTTCCAAAGCAATATTGGTAATAAGAAGAACGTTGAGATGCACAAGGGACAATTCAAGTCAATCGTAACATCGTAATCCCTACTTGTATTCTTTGAAACCTTTTTTTCTCTTTGTTTTCTAAGATCAAATTAAATTAACCGAACATTTTTATTTATAAATTTTGGTTTTTAATAATAAATTTATCAATTCTATACGATTTAGAATTTTTGAAATAATAGTTGGAAAATACACTTGATAATTGTTCTGCATTTCAAACGGATTGTTGTCCGTTTTATCGGTACGATTATTTGGTTTGGTATATATCACATGTAAATTTTCTAAAAACGTAATGAAAAACCTACTCATGTATATAATCATTTTATAACATAACAATATATAACAATAAATAGATTGATGTGTAATTCAATTTAAATCTTAGTTTAAAAATTTAGTTTTGACGAATTCAGTTGATTTGGTGTAATCTTCTACTATAACATTCGGTGTAGAAATAAAAATAACATAGATCAATATAAAAATATTCAAAATATAATTCAAAAATTAAAGTTATTAAATATTATATAGACGGATCTAAATGTAATTGTTGAGGTCAAATATCCTCAATAATTATTTATTTTATACGGATCTAAATGTTGAGGTCAAATATCCTCAATAATTATTTATTTTATATAATTTTTATTAAGATTTAAAATAAAAATTAATTGATACTAATATTTATAAAAAAATAAGATTTTTTTTATTTGCCTTAATAAAATTTGTATTTATATGTATGTCACTAACAAAAAACATATATATATATATGTATATTATAAATCAATGGCCAATATTCTAATGAATGGGGGATAAAAAGACATATTATCGTATTTTCTATACATATTTAGGTGTTTACACTACAAAAGATAGATGTATATATATATATATATAGATATTATAAATCACTTGTTGAAGATTGTTGTTGAACAGGAAAAGCAAAAGCGACGTCATTTCTTGCGGCAACCACTGGAATATTTCAGACTGACTCTTTTGTATAAGTAACCGTTTATGGATGAGTGCTCTTGTATTAGTCGAGATATTGCCTCACCAAATAGCTAATCAAACGTCAAAATAAAAAAAAACTCTATTGATAGAAAGAATCTTAAGATGTCCATCAAGGGAGATCTTGACCAATGGCATGCACGAGATCTTTAACACTCTGTTGCAGCCCGTTGAAACTTTCAACGGACGTGAAACAGATATTATCCATTGCAATGTTGGTAGTGCATCCGTTGAATGTCTGTTGAAAACCGATATTTCAATCCAACATATGAACAATTTAGAATTTCAAGGGTGCCACTGGAATAATCCAACGGTTTTTTTCAATGGTTTTCGGTTGGTATTTCCAACGGTCATCCGTTGGTAGTTTCAATGGTCATTTGTTGGTAGTTTCAACGGGTATCTATTGGAATATTAACTATTTATACATCGAAATTGAACTGTTTGCTATCAACACAAAATATATTTTCAAATAATGTTTTCTTCTTCAAATAGAGATATATATAGATCGAGAGAGTGAATATATAGAAGAAAAGATCTCGTAACCGAGGAAGTTACTCAAGAATTCTTACACAGATTGGAGCAGTTCATGAGTTTTACGTCGATGCAACCATTGTGTCAAGAACGCCGGACAATGTGATGTCCCTTCAAATAATGAAAAAACATGAAATATAAAAGTCAATAAATTTTTTGCACATCGTTACAAGATGAGTTTCATAGAGAATTACGAAATTTGGTTATTTCACTACGAAAATTGTGGTGTTAGAGATAGTTTGCAAGAAGCACAAGAAATGAAGAGAAATGAAGAAGTTCTTTATGAAACGTCGACAACCATTCCATATGTGAAAATGGTGTTAGATGCTTTTTCTGACCATGGAGTTATTGAGAAAATACATGAAGAGATGCCGAACAATGAAGCACATTGATTTTTAACCTATTGGATGCGGCGAAACAACCAATATATGAAGGTTTTCGTGAAGGTCAGACTCGTTTATCATTGTCATCAAGATTGACGAGTGTAAAAACAGACTACAATGTAGCTGAAAATTGTATGGATTCATGTTGCAAAACCATAATCAAGCTATTGAGACATATTATGAAACAAAGAATATTTTAAAAGATTTACAAATGCCACATCAGAAAATTTATGTTTATAGAAATAGTCGCATGTTGTTTTGGGAGAAGATAAAAACCTGTTGGAATGTAAATTTTGCTGTGCAAGCAGGTTTCGTCTAAGAAAACCATCTTCACGAAAATATGTACCGTACAAAAAGATGTTCTATATGCTTGTAGCAAATAGGTTGAGAAGGTTATATGAATAAAAAATCCCTGCGACAATGAGATGGCACATACAACACTCGATGGACGAAGAGATAATGTAACATCCATCAAATAGTAAGGCTTGGAAAGATTTCAATGAACTATTTCCTGAGTTCGCGTATAAAAGGATAAATGTTTATCTTTGTCTCTACACCGATGGTTTTAGTTTATATGGACAATGTGGAAGTCAATATTCTCTATGGTCAATGAATTCATCTCCGTATAATTTGTCTCTCGATATGTGTCTGAAAAGAGAAGTAATGTTTCTGATTTTGTTGATTCTAAGACCAAAACATCCGAAGAAAAGTTTCGATATTTTTTCAGCCCTTAATTCATGAAATAATAGATTTGTGGAACAATAGAATTCTTGCTTATGACGTATGTACGAAGCAAAATTTCACATTGAAAGCATTCTTGTTTTGGACTATTAGAGACTTCCATGCCTATAGAATGTTATATGGATGGAGCATGCACGGGAGATTGGCATATCCATATTGTATGTAGGATATAGATTCATTTCGACTAGTAAATAGGAAGAAACCATGTTGGTCTGATTGTCATAGAATATTTCTTCCACGTGGGTATACATTCAGAAAAAGATAAAAAACATTTTCAAAAGAACGTGGTATGAAAAGAACTGACACCGTTCATGCAAACAAGAATACAAATCATTTATGAACGATTAAGTACGACGGGACATCTATAAGAATCAGTAGAATACGGTGGAGATCATGGCATCGAAAATCACAAGGCCAAGGTGAATGGTATTACTGGTATAAACGTAGTATTTTTGGAAACTACCATATTGGAAATCATTGATATTGCATAATTATTTAGATGTTATGCATATTGAACAAACTTTTTCGATAACATCATCAACAGTTGTTTGAATGTGACAAGGAAAACAAATGATAACATACAATCAAGAAAATATTTGAAGACAATATGTCGAAGACTTGAGTTAGAGTTACAAGATGGAAGGGCACATATCCTAATATTCAGATTATCTAGACCAGCAAAACAACATTATTGAGGTGGTTAAAAGAAGATGTTAAATTTTTAAATGGATATGCATCAAACATTGCTCGGTATATGGATATTTTTTATTTAAAGTCTAATCGGGTTGAAAAGTTACGATTGCCACATTTTCATGTAGCGACTCATTCCAATTGCATTTGTTGAGCTATTACCACGAAAAATTTACGATGTGTTATGTGAAGTTAGCATACTTTTCGAAGATATATGTTCAAAAATTTAAAAAGGGATGACTTGGAGTTATTGAGAAACAATATTTTTGAAGTATTATATCTTTGGAAAAAAAAATTCCTCATTCTTTCTTTGATATCATGGAACATTTGCCAATCATTTACCAACGAGGCAATACTTGGTGGCTCTGTTCAATTCATATGGATGTATCCTTTCAAAAGGTTTTTCTTTCATCTAAAAACGTAAAAAAAACAGTGGTTGAATGATCTATTATTAAACAATACTTGTTCGAAGAAATTATATGTTTCAACACATTTTATTTCAAGTCACATATTCCGAAGAAACAAAGACACTCAGCAGAAGATCATACAAACTATCTATATCAATAAAATCTTCAATTTGACACAATTCCTGATATCTTTACACCAATTGGACGTACATGGGGAAACCCGAAGAATATTGACTAACATTAGAAGAGTATAATCACGTCCACACATATGTATTGTTAAATTTTCAAGATTTATTACATTTCGAAAGGTACAAAATGATGATAATTGATCTTTTAATTTACAAATATATATATATATATGTGTGTGTGTGTGTTTTAACATACTTTCATTACAAAATATTTGATAAAGAAGTAATGGTACATATCTTCATCTAAATGTAGATGAACTCACGAAAATGAAAGTTTAATATTATGCCTCGTGTTTCAGAGATTACATGCATACACGTTTTTCGTATATACGTAAAATACTTTATGTTATAAGTAATCATTCATTTTTATCTTATATAGGTCAAAGATTCCGATGAGAGACATCCTACCTAGTTACAAGATTTGGCTAATAGTTCTGCAAAAAATGTATTGTGTTGGTCAATTATGTTTACTCGGGGATATACATTCTATTCTTACGAGCACGGAAAATATAGAAGCATGTTCAATTACAACGTTTATGTTAATAGTGAAAAAGATGATGATAATTTTTACGACATTTTTCACCAAATCTTACAGGTGGAATATCTTGGTCACGTTGGATTGAAGGTAATACTTTTTAAATGTCAGTGGTTTGACCCAACCATGGGACGTGGTATGAAAAATTGATGGGGAAGAATTGACATTAACTTGGCACGACAATATAGAAAATATGATCCATTCATTATAATAGATCAAACAGATCAAGTATGTTACGTGCACTATCCAACAACATTGAAACGTCGAAGAGATGAGCGATGGGTCGTAGTTAAGATTAAACCATGGGGAGTTAGAAACAAAAACGAAAAAAAAAGATCCGCTGCAAACCGATCACCTTGAGCCCATAAGGTTAATTGATAAAAACAATCGGGAAGAAATCCTCGCAAGACTTGACATAGAAGCAGAATACATATGCAATTATGAAGACGTTGAACCGAAAGATACAGAAGACGATCCAAGATTCATTACAAGATCAACTTTATTACTCTTAGCAGGTGACGCTAGAAGTTATACGCTGTCAATGGTGGTGTATATTTAACGTAAGTGTATTACGTATAAACATTAATTTAAAATTATTATCGACTTTTATTCATAAATTAATATATTTAAATTTAATTTTTTAGCGTGCATATAGATGGCGGAAGAAGGATACATCACGCATCTATACTGCTTGGATGCGAGATATACAAGCTTGGTTGCGTTTGATGATAAACAATCCAAGTGAAACTATTATAAGAACAACGCCAAACCGACATGGACAACGAACGAGGTATTCAACGAACTCGTTCAACATTGGGAGTCAGAAGATTTCAAGGCCAAAAAAATCAGTACGGCAGGAAAGTTCCTAGGGATAGTCCATATCGCCATACCTTGGGATGAAAGTAATTTTAGAACGTATCAGCCACAACCCCCGACTGGGGCAAGTGAGACCACAATTTCGATTTAGATGAAATGTAGTAAATCGGTTTTTTAATTTTATATAAATTATATATATATATATATATTAATTGTTTTTATTTTTTTGTTTAACGTAAAACTGTCAAATGGTTTCCCGTTGGAAATGTTCAATATTTTCAATGGGCGTTCGTTGAAATTTTTTAAACTTCACACCAATTCAATTCCAATAGATACTCGTTGACAATGTTTCACGGGCATCTGTTGAAATTTTGCAACGAGTATTAGTTGATACTTTCGATGGATATATCCGTTACATTCCGTTGAACATTATCAATGGATAATATCCATTGCAACACCGTTTCAAATAACAACGGATGTGTTTTTCAACAATCGTTTTCCGACAGCATATAATCCATTGGAAAAGGTCATTACCAATGAAAAATAAGTCATTTCAAACGGATATATCCGTTGGAAATTATCTATTTTTTGTTGTGTTACAGTAAATTTGTGGATATATATGATGGTGTTGATGTAAGTACGTGAAATTAAGATTTATGTATGGTGGTGGTCTTAATTGGATTTTTCAAGGTATAAATGTGTTGAATGATATGAATGTGAAGAACCGGGTGTGTTTTTATATGGACATTTCTGTGAATGCAGTAAAAATAGGATCGGAGTTTATAATTGTTGTTTCAGGAAGTTGAGACAATTAAGGAAGCTTGAATTCAAATTGAGGAGGACTAGAGTGAGTCAACGAGAAGACTAAGGAGAAGAATGAGGAGTCAAAGTGAATCGAGCGGATTCAAAGCTAAAGAGAGTTCAGCATGACGGCGCGGCGGAAGAACCGGGAGTGGTTGCTGAGCCGAGAGCAAGGCAGATAAGTTGACCTGGAAATCAAAAAACAAGGTTAACGAATCTGACGAGTATTATCGGAGTACACGAAACAGAGAAAGAGAGAGTTCTTAGGTTTAGGTGTACTTAATTGGATACTGTACTGAGCAAGTAAACAGTTGAGGTTGTATTTACGTCTAACTCAGGGGGAGTTATCCGTGGAGGTCTTTAGTACATTGTATAAACTGGCAAGTGTACTTAAAGATTGACAAGTAAATAAATGAATACGGTTTGATATTTTCTGATCTCTTTGGTTATTGATTTAACTGTCATATTTTACAAGTTTTCAATTGGTATCAGAGCAGGTAACCATCAATTAGAGTAAAATCTAAAATCTGGTTGGAGATCCAAGAAGACGACTAAAATGGAAGGACCAAGAGACATGTATTCGTTCGGCAAACCTGTCATGTTAGACTCATCTAACTACGGATACTGGAAAGTAAAGATGCGAGCAAGCATTCGAGGAATTGACGAAGATGCTTGGAGTGCAGTTAAAAACGGATGGACACCACCAACTGTTATCGATGAAAATTGAAAAGAAAAGAAAAAGCCATCAGATCAGTGGACACCTAGTGAAAAAAGGAGTTCAACGTTCAATGTAAAGGCCCTGACAGCTATCTTTTCATCAGTAGATATAAATGAATTTAAACAGATTCAAGGGTGCGAATCTGCTAAGGAGGCGTGGGATACACTAGAAACTATCCACGAAGGCACAACGAGTGTTAAGAGAACACGCCTAGATATATTGGAACACCAATTTGAGAAGCTGGAGATGGGAGAATACGAAAGTGTGAAAGAATTCAGTGGTCGGATGACTGCAATTGCGAACGAGGTAAGTGTACTTGGACAAAACTTGGATGACAAGAAACTTGTCAAAAAGTTATTGAGATGTCTTCCGAAGAAATTTCATGCTCAGAAAGTGGCTATGAATATGTCGTTAAACACAGATACAACTAGTTTCAAAGAAATAGTTGGAATCCTGGCAGCTTATGAACTGGAAATGCAGCTGGAACAAGGGGATATTGCCAAAGATGGAAGCAAAGGAGTTGTACTACAAGCCGTTTCAGAAAGCACCAGGTTGGACAGTATTGAAGAAAACATTGTGTTACTGACCAGAAAATTTGGAAAATTCATGAAGAGAAGGTCAGGGATGAAAAAATCATCAACCGAAGATGCTGGATACAGAAAGGAGAACAAATCTGGATCTCATTGTCATGAGTGCAAAGGTTTTGGTCATTTTAAATCACATTGCCCTAGCATCACAAAAAGGGAAAATGTATTGAAGAATCTCAGAGAAACACAGTGTTTTAAATGCAAGGGATTTGGTCACACAAAGAACGAATGTGCTGATAATAATCTAGTGAAAGGAAAATCACTAATCATGCTTAGTGAATCCAGTTCTGAATCTGGAGAAGAATCAGAAGAAGAACAGTCTAGTTTTGTTGCCTTCATCGGCATTATTGATGAGGATGATAAAGAAAGTGAAAAAGATCAACTTGAAGAAGAAGATGAAGTTGATGTAGAGATGATATACAATGAGTGGATCAAGATAGGAAAGTTGAATGTTCAACTAATGAAAGAAAATGAGATTCTGGAAACTCAGATTCAGAGCATGAAGAACGAGGTACTTGCTAAGGACGAGGAAGTGCACTTTGTTAAAAGGCAGCTAGAGGAAACAAACAAACAACTGAAGATGCTGTCGAATGGAACTGACAAATTAGATCACCTGCTTTCGATTGGAAAAATGAAAGG
Organism: Gynandropsis gynandra; assembly: GCA_036759665.1. Taxonomy (NCBI): domain Eukaryota; kingdom Viridiplantae; phylum Streptophyta; class Magnoliopsida; order Brassicales; family Cleomaceae; genus Gynandropsis; species Gynandropsis gynandra. The sequence continues at coordinate 32,363,070 of CM071867.1, forward strand.
TGACAATCATGGAATCGGTTATGTTGAGAATACAAGCAAGACAGAAAACAACTTTGTTTCTGGAGGAGATTTAAAAGAAAGACAGCCGACTTATAGCGCTCCAAAGCACGACCAGAACCAGCAAAGTGTTGACAGAAAAAGAAATTGGCATAATCACATTGTTGACTATAGACATAGAGAAAAATATCAGAAATCCTTTCATCACTACAATCAGAGAAGAAATATGTCAATACCGAACCAAGAACATCACAATTGGAAAACACATTATGGTAAGTACAGAAGGATGAAGTCTGTTACTTGTTACTTCTATGGAATTAAAGGCCATAAGCAACGTACGTGCTACAAGAAAAACAGGTATGATGCCAGTAAGTCTTCAAAAGTAAAACAAATCTGGGTAAGGAAAAGTGAATTATATTGCAATGTTGCATACATTTCTGACCACAAAGAAAAGACAAATACCTGGTACTTTGACAGTGGATGCTCAAGACACATGACAGGTAATAAAGAACTACTTTCAAATTTTGTTGAAATAAAGAATGCAGGGAGTGTAGTGTTTGGAGACGGAAACAAAGGAAAAATTCTGGGCAGAGGAGATCTTATTTCACCTGGACAACCAGCATTAACAAATGTCCAATTTGTTGCGGGTCTAACGGCCAATTTGATTAGCATCAGTCAACTTTGTGACAGTCATCACCAGGTTAAGTTTACTAACAAAGAATGTTTAGTGATGGATTCTGAAAATAAATGTGTGCTTACAGGATCACGGTCTTCAAACAACTGTTACGTATGGACTGAAGAAAATGTGTGCTTTAAAGCAACCGACGACGTGCTATCACTGTGGCATCAGCGTCTAGGACACGTAAACTACAGATCCTTGGTGAAACTGTCCGATTCTGTAGCAGTAAGAGGTATACCTAAGCTAAAGTTAGATAAATCATAAACATGTAAACCTTGTCAGCTAGGTAAACAAATCAAAGTTTATCACAAGCGTATGCCCGAAGTAAAGACAGAAAGAATCTTGGAACTGGTACACATGGACTTGATGGGTCCAATGAGAACAGAGAGTTTCGGAGGAAAAAGATATATCTTTGTCATCGTAGATGATTTTTCTCGATACACTTGGGTAAAATTTCTGAGAGAAAAATCTGAAACGTTTGAGCTGTTTCATTTCCTATTTCTTCAATTGAAAAATACTAAAGGTTGCATTGAGCGAATCAGGAGCGATCATGGAAAAGAATTCGAGAATGACATATTTAACAAATTTTGTCAAAAACATGGTATCATTCACGAATTCTCAGCACCTAAGACACCGCAGCAAAACGGAGTTGTAGAAAGGAAGAATAGGACATTGCAAGAAATGGCTCGAGCAATGCTGCATGGAAAGTCCATATCTATCAGGTTCTGGGCAGAAGCGGTAAACACAGCATGTTATATCATCAATCGTGTATATCTTCGTCCAGGTATGTCGAAAACTCCATATGAGCTGTGGAAAGGTAAGAGTGCAAGTTTGAGTTATTTTCATATATTTGGGTGCACTTGCTTTGTACTGAACGATAGAGAATGCCTCGGTAAGTTTGAAGCAAAGAGTGATGAGGGAATTTTTCTCGGTTATGGAAATAACACAACTGCTTTTCGAATTTTCAACTTACGAACAAGAAAAGTTATTGAATCAGTAAATGTTGTGTTTGATGAAGATCATTCAACTCATGAACATTTAAGTGCACCTGCTGACCATTATATGATTGAAAGTGAGACAAATGGGGATGTTTCGGAACATGAGAGTCCTCGAACCAATACTTAGCAAATAACGGTACACAAAAATCATTCTATAGAGGATGTTATTGGTAATCTTGAGGATGGAATCGCACACGTAATAAACCACGAATAAACTATCATGACTGATCATCTCGTTTTCATACGTATTTCTTGCACGATTTAAGAGACGTTTTTGATATATATGTGTTGCTTTACGTATGATTCCGTTTCCGTTTTACTTGTTTTTGTGTTTTCATGTTCTTACAGGTTTTTACGCGTATTTGGATCATTTTGGAGCCAAAGGGCATGCACGGAGCTAAGGAGCAACTTCGAGGATCATCACGGGACAAACGGGACGAGATTTAGCATGAAGAGCTCCACCCGGTCGGGCACAACTCAGGCACGATCGGGCAAAAGCTACGGCAAATTTTGTGCACAATTCATGCACGACTCGGGCAAGGAAATGCCCGACCAGCTGCCCCATACCCGAGCGGGCACACACCATGCCCGATCGGGCATCACTTGCAGCCCATGACCCGCGCGTTCTGCCCTAGCCGCACCCGAGCGGGCACATTCAATGCCCGAGCGGGTCGCGACCCGAGAAGCCAGCAAAGTTAAGTAAAATTAACTTAAAACAAAAGGAAACTCGTTGGGGCAATTAAGGCAACACTTAGACCGACTTAGGAGGCATAAAAGAGGCTAGAATACGTCATTAAAGAGGGGATACATTGGACCTTTCATTCAGTTCGTGATTGGAGAAGACTCTTGCGAGGAGGCACGCTAGGAGCATTGAAGATCAACCCGACACTTCGGTTTCGCTTGGTTTTCATGTTCCTTAGACTTTCTACTTTGTTTATGTTTGTTTACAGATGCATGAGCGAGTAGTTTGTTTGTTCTACGAAAAGGGATTAGCCCTTGGCTATCCCGGAACCACTTTCTATTTATCTTTGAATGCATCTTCCCGTTTTAGTTTATCTATTCTACAACCGAGGTTAGGCCACGAAAGTAGGATAGCAACGGTTGAGGGTCCAACGGATGAATCATAGTTCTTATGGGTTTAGTTCAAGGTGTCAGCCACGAAAGTAGGGGGCAACTTATCTAGATCATGTGTCTATGCCTTGAGAGAGGGTAGATATCATATTAGGATCGTCTGCCTTAGATAGCTTTAACTGGGATTGCATGATAGATAGATCGATTGTCGGTTACGGTAGTCTTGTGGTGAAACTGGATTCCTAGAACGTTTGTCCTATCGTTAAGAGTCAATTCATTTATTTACTTTCAGTATTTCATTCTTCCACCATATTTGTTCGTTAGCAAGTTTGATTCCTAGTTCGAGTTTAGATAGTGTTGCGTAGTCTCTGTGGGATCGACACCTAAAATACTACACACGTGTTGTGCACTTGCGGGTAGGTTAGGTTATTTTATTTAACTTTGAGAACGCATCAAGTTTTTGGCGCCGTTGCCGGGGACTATTGTCAACACGTCTTAGATTCGAACCTAGAGTCTTTCTTCCTCTGTTTTTTGTTTTTATTTTTCTTTTCTTTTCTTTCGTTCCTTCTACGTAAATTGTTCTTTGTTTGTCCTTTGCAGAGAACTGGGATTGCATGATAGATAGATCGATTGTCGGTTACGGTAGTCTTGTGGTGAAACTGGATTCCTAGAACGTTTGTCCTATCGTTAAGAGTCAATTCATTTATTTACTTTCAGTATTTCATTCTTCCACCATATTTGTTCGTTAGCAAGTTTGATTCCTAGTTCGAGTTTAGATAGTGTTGCGTAGTCTCTGTGGGATCGACACCTAAAATACTACACACGTGTCGTGCATTTGCGGGTATTTAGGTTATTTTATTTAACTTTGAGAACGCATCAAGTTTTTGGCGCCGTGGCCGGGGACTATTGTCAACACGTCTTAGATTCGAACCTAGAGTCTTTCTTGCTTTGTTTTTTGTTTTTATTTTTTTTCTTTTCTTTCGTTCTTTCTACGTAAATTGTTCTTTGTTTGTCCTTTGCAGAGCCTTCAGATCGACAAGAGATGGACAATCAGAACGGCAATGGATAGATACAATTACAGGCTCCTCCACCACGTCGTCTAAGGGATTACGTGGTGCCGAACATGAACATTGCGTCTTTTCCCCTTCTCAATTGGGGGAAGAGCGAAAACTTGGCTGCAATCGCTCCCCGCCGAATCTATCACTACTTGGGATCAGCTCTGCACATTGTTCCTATCACGTTTCTTTCCTCCAAGCAAGACGATTCAGATGAGGGGGGAAATCACAACATTCAGATGCAGAGATGGAGAGACTTTGTTTGAGGCGTGGGGTAGATTCAAGGATCTTCTACAGTTATGTCTACATCATGGTCTTGAGCAGTGGTACGTTATCCAAACTTTCTATAACGGAATTTCAGATGAGCACCGAACGACGTTGGATAATGCTGCCAGAGGATCATTCATGGATCTGAGCGTCGAGGAGGCATTTGATGTGCGTAGACTCATTTAATAAATTACCTAGATCTAACGCTTCCGCAAGAATATGGATCGTATAGTAACTAGGGTCAAACACAAGGAATTGATGCGACTCTAAAGCTATTAGACTAATGAATAAGACGTGTGAAATCAATAAGTAGATGGAATGCAAATGCAAACTAAACTAAACTAATGATAGGAATGACTCAAAGACTAAACACCATAGGTATCGAGAATCGCACAACGATGCAATGAAGTTCTAACAAGATCATTGGTCTTAGATACTATCACGAGTTCAGGGAATTCAAGCTCTCCTATAGGAACTGACTGGCGTAGACTTGTCCACTATCTAGCATGCGTATACCAATATATCTATTGCGCATCTCACATACATAGACGCATTACGACCGCTATCCTAATCCCTAGATTCAATCGATTGACCTGGCGTAGATTCTAAACCGATTAAACCCTAAATCATGGCTAAGTTCCAAAGTCTAATGCCCTGGCATAGATTTATTAGACTTCTAACATCATCAATCAAGTGGCATGCAAGTATTGAAGCATTAAGATCAACCAATCAATATGAAAACATGATCAAATACCAAATTCATTCATATCGAGTGGCGTACAAGTATGAAAGCATTAAGATCCACCATTCATTAAGCACAAGACTTCATTACAAATTGGCAATACTCTCTAACC
>CM071867.1:32384264-32394514 GCA_036759665.1 Gynandropsis gynandra
CGAGCGGGTACTCCACTTGCACCCGACCGGGCACTTCAACATTGATCGTGTTCCCTAAGTGCCTGAGTCGTGTAAACCTACGGGGATGATTGACAAAAATCGCCCGGTCGTGCACTCCAATACCACCCGAGCGGGCACTCCATCTTGGTCGTGTACCTTGAGTGCCCGAGTCGTGCAAAGCTACGGGGGTATTTGGTAGCTAATGACCCGATCGTGTACACTTCTAACGCCCGAGCGGGCATGTCTTGAAATGTGGTTTCTCTCCCTTCGCTCGGTGTTTGAGTGTTCACTTTCAGTCCATGGCCTTGCACAGGTCGAACCTTGTTACTCAACTTCATTTTCGGGGCTAGATTGTCAAAATCACTCGTGTTTCTTCTCGTGTCTTCATTTCCTATGCACAACACGAAATATGGATAAAGTCTTAGAATATACTCAATAAATGAATGAAATGTAAATAATCTACTCTAAACTAGACCTAAGAACGATATAAAAACTATGACGGATTACGTGTTATCAAACTCCCCCAGACTTAACCTTTTGCTCGTCCTCGAGCAAACCTAGAGTCGAGTATTAGAGGAATTAAACAACAATGGATACTAACACAAACTTATCAAAGAATTAGCCATTACGCAAAACAACGCGTCACATGAACGCAAGCCTAAGCGTACCAAGTTTTAGATTTCTATCAACCGAAAGTCTTAAATCACGCAATTCTACCAATGACCTAAGTTAGTCCATACTCCTAAACAACGTCCAAGCGATCTCTATACCAACTCTCCTAAGCTTGAGATATCATTGAATTCACATTCTCGTTCTTATTCCTTTTTTTTATCTTTTTTTATTTTTATTTTTTTTCTTCTTTTCTATGGTTCCACGCTTGGTTCCTAGGACGTCGAAGTCGAAGAGGTTGGCTTTCTACTTAGACCCAGGTTGCCTATGGCACACTCATAAGGTTTCTTAACCTTAGCGGAGTGAAGAGATGCGTTATTGAAGCTTATTTGTTATTTTTCTTTTTTTTATGACATATACGCATCAATCTAACCCTTAGGACGTAGAATAGCGCCTCTACCCACCACTTAGACCCGAACCATCGATCTCGATGTACTCATGTCAATGAAAAACTCGAATAGTTAAAACTTATCCAAAAATAGAACATTGACAGCGGAGTATAAGCGTGTGAATCTTATGAACGCTAAAGATCTATCATCAAGCATTGATTAGTCGGTATACATGGAGATATAAAACTTGGTACCGAAACTTAGGAGGTGAATGTCACTATAAGTCATGGCTTCTTGCACAATTACCCAACTAATCGGAATCTAGAAATCTTCTAAACACACCTAGACTATAGTTCACGATTCGACAAGGTCGCAATAATGACTAAAACTTGAAAATTTATGCTAAGTATCCATCCGTTTATCCGTTTGAAAATCTACATCTAATCCTAATCCTAATCGTCTAATCCTAATCATATGACAATACTCGACGAGTACCCCCCCAGACTTGAACGAAACACCGTCCCGGTGTTTAAAACCTAAGAGGAATATCGTAAACAAAACACGGGAAAAGTATGAGTTGGAACGTGTGCACCTTGTATGACTTCCAATCCCGAGTTTGTGTTTCCTCCTCAAGGATGATATGGACGTTGAAGAACCTGCGAAAATAATTCACACAATCCAAAAAGAGGAATACAATCCCACCAAGTATATCAATATGAAAAGAAAAAGGAAATGGTCCGAAAGAAAAAAAAATGAAATGAAAAACGAAATAATCGGGTTGCCTCCCGACAAGCGCTTGTTTAAGGTCTTGAGCTTGACCGAAATGTTCTACTCATGAGTCGGCTCCGAAAGAGCGAACTTAGCGTGATCAAGATCCTGGTTGTCCGCGTTGTAGAGCTTAATACGTTGGGCGTTCACTTTAAATGCACCGTTTGCTCCGATTAGCTCGATTGCTCCATGTGGTGAGATGCTTTTAATCGTGAATGGCCCGGACCAGCGTGACTTAAGCTTTCCTGGAAAGAGCTTTAGACGTGAGTTAAAAACAAGTACACGATCACCTACCTCAAAGGTCCGCTGGAGTATGTGCCGATCGTGCCACCGCTTCGTACGTTCCTTGTAGATTCTTGCGTTTTCGTACGAATCGAGACGCATTTCCTCAAGGTGATGAAGCTGTAACGTTCTCTTCTCAGCGGCAGATTTATAGTCGTAGTTCAATGCCTTAATCGCCCAATAAGCTCGGTACTCTAACTCAACCGGTAGATGACATGCCTTACCGTACACAAGCTGAAACGGAGTCATTCCGATTGGCGTCTTGAAAGCGGTACGGTAAGCCCACAAAGCATCATCGAGTTTCAATGCCCAATCCCTCCAAGACCTTGAGACCGTTTTCTCCAAAATCGACTTGATTTCTCTATTAGAAACCTCAACTTGTCCGCTGGTTTGAGGGTGATAAGGCGTTGCTACCCTATGTCTAACACCGTACTTTCTCAACAACCCATCTATGGTACGATTCACAAAATGCTTACCTCCGTCGCTGATCACAACTCTCGGAACTCCAAAACGTGGAAATATGACACGCTTAAACATCTTAGCAACTGGTTTGGAGTCGTTTGTGTGACATGCCAAAGCTTCTACCCACTTCGTGACGTAATCTACCGCAACTAGGATATAAGAATGTCCGCACGAGGATGGGAAAGGGCCCATGAAATCTATCCCCCACACGTCAAATGGCTCGACTTCTAGAATGTATTGCTGTGGCATTTCATTGCGTCTAGAAATATTACCTGTCCTTTGGCAATTGTCGCACGATTTGACGTAGTCGTGGGCGTCCCTAAAAACAGTGGGCCAAAAGAATCCCGCTTGCAACACCTTCGCAGCGGTCTTTGCTGCGACAAAGTGTCCTCCGTAGCTCGAAGAATGACAACGTGACAGTATGTGTGGAGCTTCTTCTTCGGAGATGCAGCGCCTAAAGATCCCGTCTATACCTCGTTTGAAAAGATAGGGCTCATCCCAATAATATGCCTTGACGTCATGGAGAAATTTCTTTCTCGCATTGTAGTTCAGCCCCTCCGGTAATACTCGACAAGCTAGATAATTAACAAAGTCAGCATACCAAGGAATTGAAGTACAAGTCAAGGACATTACCAAATCATCTCGGAGGTAGTCATCGATGGGAATGCACTCGGGGATCGCAAGACGTGAAAGATGATCAGCCACTCCATTCTCGGCTCCTTTCCTATCCCTAATCTCTAGATCAAACTCTTGGAGAAGTAAGATCCATCTAATCAACCTAGGCTTCGCATCCTTCTTAGTGAGTAGGTAACGCAATGCAGCGTGATCCATATAAACAATTACCTTCGAACCCACTAAATATGACCGGAACTTCTCAAACGCGTAGACTATCGCAAGGAGCTCTTTCTCCGTCGTAGAATAGTTGCATTGGGCACTGTCCAAAGTCCTACTAGCGTAGTATATAGCATGCAACATTCTATCTTTACGCTGACCTAAAACTGCTCCTACCGCATAGTCACTTGCATCGCACATAATCTCGAAAGGAAGTTCCCAATCCGGTGGTTGAATGATAGGTGGGGAAACTAAAGCTTTCTTCAACCTCTCAAAAGCATCATGACAACTCGCTGTGAACTCAAAAGGCACGTCCTTACCTAATAGATCCGTGAGGGGTTTTGAAATTTTCGAAAAATCCTTAATGAAACGCCTATAAAACCCCGCATGACCTAAAAAGCTACGAATACCCTTGACGTTCGTTGGTGGTGGTAGTTTCTCAATGACTTCGATCTTAGCCTTATCTACCTCAATGCCCTTCGCTGATATCTTGTGTCCCAATACAATGCCCTCGCGAACCATAAAGTGGCATTTCTCCCAATTCAAAACGAGGTTCGCCTCCAAGCACCTATCTAACACTTTGCACAAATGAGTTAGACACGCATCAAAGGAAGGTCCATGAACGGAAAAATCGTCCATAAACACTTCCATAATATCTCCATTCACATCGGAAAAGATTGAAGTCATGCACCGCTGAAAAGTAGCGGGTGCATTACACAAACCGAATGGCATCTTCCGATAAGCGAATGTACCGAATGGGCAAGTGAACGTCGTCTTCTCTTGATCGTCGGGATGGATTGGAATCTGGAAAAACCCTGAATAACCATCAAGAAAACAAAAGTAGGAGTGAAGAGCTAGACGTTCAAGCATTTGATCGATAAAAGGAAGAGGGAAGTGATCTTTCCGTGTGTTTGCATTCAACTTGCGGTAGTCGATGCACATCCGCCATCCCGTGACTGCCCTCGTGGGAATCAACTCGTTGTTTGCATTCGGAATGACCGTGATACCTCCCTTCTTTGGCACTACATGAACTGGACTCACCCAAGCACTATCCGAAATTGGATAAATAATTCCCGCATCTAACAACTTAAGTACCTCCTTCTTTACCACTTCCATCATATTAGGGTTTAACCTACGTTGGTGCTCAATCGAGGTCTTAGTGTCATCTTCAAGGTGAATTCTATGCATGCAAAGCCCAGGACTAAGTCCCTTAATATCCGCTATCGTATAACCTATAGCTCCCCTATATCTCCTAAGAGCCTCTAGCAATCGTTCTCTTTGGGAATCATCTAGGTTGTCATTTACTATAACCGGATACGTGGAATCAAGTCCGAGAAACTCATACCTCAGCCCTTGTGGTAAGGGCTTCAACTCCACCTTCGGTGCCTTGTCAACACTCCAGTCATGATTCGGATGCTTGATTCGATCATTAAGCTCGTCGGGAGTGGTTGAACTATCAATGAAGGCCGCGTGAGGTGCGCTGAATTCTGTCTGGAATTGTCGGAGGGTTGTGCACTGGCTTGCAACATCTTCTTGACTCGAAACCCCTTCCAACTGGTCCGTACTCATGTGGCCATGAGTTGAGAAGTCCTCTTGTTGAGAACTACCCGAAAATCCATCGTTCTCTAAGGCTGCGACCTGCTGTGCTCGGGCCGCGCAGAATTCTGCTCTAAGTTCATCTAACTCGGTTCTCGGGATTTCTTTTTCATCTCTCTCATCTAGCAGCTTCGTATAATGCTTTACCTCATGGGGATCTTTGTAAAGTCCCTCTCCAGCTGCTAGAAGAGCCATCTCAAGGGAATCCATATTCCCAAACTCCTCTAACACTTCCTCGGCTAATCTCTCTAATACATCAATATAAAACACCGAGTCTACCATACAAGGTTGCCTAAGTGTGTCGTTCAAATTGAACTCCACTTCCTCATCTCCAAACTTTAAAGTGAGTCTACCCTCGGCACAATGTATAATAGTCTTAGCCGTATTGAGGAAAGGTCTACCTAGAATGATAGGAATTTTCTTGTCCTCCTCCATGTCTAGTACAACAAAATCAACCGGGACAAAGAATTTTCCTACTTGCAATGGGACGTCTTCAAGTATTCCTTCGGGGATCCTAACACTCCGATCAGCCATGGTGAGTGCCATTCTCGTCGGTCGAAGATCCATCCTACCCTTAAGATCCAACTTCTCATACAATGACAATGGTAGCACGCTTACGCTTGCTCCGACGTCGATTAGCGCATGGTTAATCTCATAATCTCCAATTTTACAAGGGATTACGAAAATACCTGGATCCGGCATCTTTTTGGGTAGACTTGGCTGTAGCATTGAGTTGGTGACCATGACGGTTTCCGTTTCCACGTCCCGCTTGTTCGCAAGTACGTCTTTGAGGAACTTAGCGTATGAAGGCATCTTCTTCAACGCTTCGTGGAATGGAATCGTAATGTGCATCTTCTTCAACATCTCCGCAAACTTTGCAAATTGCGCATCATCGTTCTTTTTGCGTTGACGTTGAGGAAATGGCAAAGGAGGAGGCCTCGGTTCGGGTTTAACGTATTTGGGCTCCTCTTCCTCCTTGTGCTCCTTGACGTGGTCGCTCTCCTTTTCTACTGCCATTGATGGTTCTACCTGTTCAAACCTTGGAAGAGTAGGGGAATCAAGTGTCTTACCGCTTCTCAAATGGATGGCATTGATTTGCGCTCGAGGATTCGCTTCCGGGCGTGCCGGTAGAATCCCTTGCGGTTGAGAGGATTTCGCAGCGAGCTGCGAAACTTGAGTATCCAATATCTTTAGATGCGTTTTCACCTCATTATACTCATTCTTCCTCTCTTGATTCTCTGCTTTCATCCCTTCCTGATTCGTTATCAACGTTCTAATGTCATTGGCTTGGTCCTTTTGTGCTTGTAGGATTTGAGCAAGCATTGACGCGATATCGGGGCTAACTTCTTGTTGCGGAGGAGCAGGCGCACGTGATTGGAAATTCTGATTTTGGGGCTGCGTCCTCGGCTGGAAATTTTGATTGCGTTGCATCAAACGCGGCTGGAAGTTACCCGATGCTCGTTGTGCATTGAATGCACCGTCGGAATTCTTGTACGAGAGATTGGGGTGATTTCTCCACTCGGGAGTATAGGTGTTACCCAAAGGTTGGGCGTTGCTCACATAGCTCACCCCTTCGTACCCTTGAATTCCTTGCTCGTCCGGTTGCTCATAATATTGCTGTTGATTTGCTCCGGACATCAGCTCATAAAGACCATTGATTTTACCATTCATTTCGGCTCTCATCTCGGCTAATTCGGAATATATGGATTGCGAATTATCCACCTTGGCTACTCTTGCTGGAGTGTTGCGATTATACTCTCCGGCGGTGTGATTTCCCTCATCAGCCATTCGATCTATCAAATCCTCGATTTGTGGGAAAGTGAGGTTGCTCAAAGAACCTCCAGCAGCGGCTACGATCAAGATCCTCGTATTGTCCATAAGTCCTTGGAGAAAATTGTGTATGAGGTAGCTTTGATCCATGCCGTGATGTGGGCAAAGGCGTTGATAGCCCTTGAATCGCTCCCATGCTTCATATAAGCTCTCGGCTGCCCCTTGCACGAATGTGTTGATGTTGTTCTTGGCTAGCTGAGCTTTACTTTGCGGGAAGAACCTTGTCATGAACTTCTCCTCTAGCTGTCCCCATGACGCGATAGAATTCGCCGGTTGCGAATATAACCAATCATGCGCTTTGTCCTTTACCGAGAATGGGAAAGCGGCTAGCATGACATCCTCCTCCGATACCCCATCTCCAGCCCTTATAGTTCGGCATAACATCTTAAAATCAGTAAGATGCTGGTTTGGGTCCTCGGCGGGTCTCCCTCTAAACGCCGCGTTACCAAGCATTTGGATGAATGCCGGTTGAAGCTCTACGCGGGCGTTTCTCCTCGCAATACATGACAAGAGCTGCGTGTGCCTAGGGACCGTGTATGATCCATAGGTCAGTGCCGGTTGCACTTGTTGCGCGTTTTGAACGTTCATATCTCGACGTTCGGCCATTAGCTCTTCTTCAAATGGTTGTTCAACTACTTCCTCGGGTTGGAAGTTCAAGTGTACTTGCGTGTTATCAACTGGATTGCTCGCACTAGTTCTCGTTTCCTTCCTTAGTTTTCTGAGTGTCTTATCAATGTCGGGGTCGAAAACTAGATCCGCGCTTCCGGTATTTCTCATGCACAATTAAGCTGCACAAGAAAAAGAAAACAAACACAAGAGCACGTGAGATCCGAGAAGTAATAGAACTTGACTCTAAACACAATAGACAAACAAAATAAACACGAAAAAGCAAAAACAAACAAGACTCTATCTAAACTAATGTCTAATCTAAAAGTTTCCTAACTCCTAAGCCGTAATTAACTCCCCGGCAACGGCGCCAAAAACTTGATGTGCGTTATATCAAGTAATAAAAACCTAGACTAACGCTTCCGCAAGAATACGGATCGTGTAGTAACTAGGGTCGAACACAAGGAGCTAATGCGACTAAAGAGCTACTAAACTAATTGAATAGACGTGTGAGATGACTAAAGTTGGAATTGTGGTTAAGCTAAACTAAACTAAATCGAAGAGAATAAACTTATGGATAAGCACCATGGGTGTCGAGAATTTGCCTAATGAAGTAACGAAGTTTCAAAAGGATAATTGGTCTAGGTACTATCATGAATTCAGGGAATTCAAGCTCTCCTATAGGAACTGACTGGCGTAGACTTGTCCACTATCTAGCATGCATATACCAATGTATCCATTGCGTATCTTACATGCATAGACGCATTATGGCCGCTATCCTAATCCCTAGATTAAACCGATTGACCTGGCGTAGATTCTAAACCGGCTAACCCTAAGTCATGGCTAAGTTCCGAAACCTAATGCCCTGGCGTTGGTTTATTAGGCTTCTAAGATCATTCAATCAAGTGGCGTACAGGTAGAGAAAGCATTAAGAACAACCATGAAATCTAAAAACATGATAGATACCAAATTCATTCATTCAAGTGGCGTACAGGTAATGAAAGCATTAAGTACCACCATTCATTAAGCATAGACTTCGTTACAACATGGCAAATCACTCTAACCCATGGCAAAGGATCTACTCAGACATAGATACAGAAAAGGAAACACAAGAGAAGTCTAGATTCGACATAGATATGGAAAGAGATAACTCCCTATTCATAAACCGATGTCTTCGGTAGATTCTCCTCGCTCCCGATCCGTAGATCCGTCTTTTCTTCCTCCTTCCCCTTGCTCTAATGTCTCTCTATCTGCTCTAATCTCTTCTGGTTCGAATTCCCTCTTTCAGATCTGATTTATCTTTTAATTTGGCCGTTCTAGATCTTAGGAAAGTTTGTTGAGAATCAAGGACCCGAGCGGGCATGTCCCTTACCCGCTCGTGCAAGACCTCTACCCGACCGGGTTGCACACCTTTGAGCCCGAGCGGGCACCATGCCCGACCGTGTGCTTCATCAGCCCGAGTCGTGTAGACCTACGGGGTTTTCTTGACATGAATGAGCCCGAGCGGGCACACCAAATGGACCCGAGCGGGCACACCTCCCAGGTCGTGTCCCTTGAGTGCCCGAGTCGTGTAAAGCTACGGGGATATTTGGTAGCAATCAACCCGACCGGGCACTCCCAATCCACCCGAGCGGGCATGACTTGAGGTGTTATTTCCGCTCCTTTCGCTCGGTGTTTGAGTGCTCACTTCCATCCGTCGCCTCGCACAAGTTGAACCTACGTTTCCGGGGTTAGATTGCCAAAAGCACTCGTGTTTCTTCTCGTGTCTTCATTTCCTACGCAAAACACGAAATGTGGATAAAGTCTCCGAATATACTCAATAAATGAATGAAATATGAATAATCTACCCTAAACGAGACCTAAGAATGATATAAAAACTATAACGGATTGCGTGTTATCAAACTCCCCCGGACTTAACCTTTTGCTCGTCCTCGAGCAAACCTAAAGTCGAGTCATAGAAGAATTAAACAACAATGGATACTAACATAAACTTATCAAAGAATTAGCCATTACGCAAAACAACGCGTCACATGAATGCAAGCCTAAGCGTACCAAGTTCAGACTTCGATCAACCGAAAGTCTTAAACTATGCAATTCTACCAATGACCCTAGCTAGTCCATGCTCCTAAACAACGTCCAAGCGCTCTCCATACCAACTCTCCTAAGCTTGAGATATCATTGAATTTACATTCTCGTTCTTATTCCTCTTTTTTTATTCTTTTTCTTTCTTCTTTTCTATGGTTCCACGCTTAGTTCCTAGGACGTCGAAGTCGAAGAGGTTGGCTTTCTACTTAGACCCAGGCTGCCTATGGCACACTCATAAGGTTGCGCGGCCTTAGAGGAGTGAAGAGGTGCGTCGTTGAAGTTTATTTTCTGATCTTTTTCCCTTTTTTTTATATTATTATTTTCTTCTTTTTTTTCTTCTTATGAAGCATACGCATAACTCTAACCCTTAGGACGTAGAATAGCGCCTCAACCCACCACTTAGACCCGAACCATCGATCTCGATGTACTCATGTCAATGAAAATCTAAAATGATTAAAACTTATCCAAGGAGAGAATCGTTGACAGCGGAGTATAAGCGTGTGGAATCTTATGAACGCTAAAGATCTATCAACAAGCATCGATTAGTCGGTATACACGGAGATATGATACTTGGTACCGAAATCTAGGAGGTGAATGTAACTATAAGTCATGGCTTCTTGCACAATTACCCAACTAATCGGAATCTAAAAGTCTTCTAAACACACCTAGACTATAGTTCATGATTCGACAAGGTCGCACAATAACGACTAAAACTTGAAAATTTATGCTAGGTATCCATCCGTTTACCCTAAAAACAAAAATCTACATCTAATCCTAATCCTAATCATATGA
>CM071867.1:32421700-32432027 GCA_036759665.1 Gynandropsis gynandra
GTGACGAATTTCAGAATACGGATTCCCTAGATATGGATCTCTTAGCAGCTGGAGAAGATTCATACAAGGTACCAAACGAGCTACTTGATAATGAAAAGAAAGAGGAATCCACCGAACGAGACTTCCACGCAACACTAGCTAAACGCGGTTCAAATCAGTACATGAATGATCCCGAAATGCCGCGAAGCTACACCCAACGTCCAGCACACAATTGGGACGTTGACAAGATGCCCAAGGTGAATATGAAGCCTTCACCACAAAGGCATACACACCAAAAATTTCTGGAGACGCTGGAGGAAACAAGCGATGAAAGCCTAACCGGTTTCATGGAGTACACAACCGGACTTATGGACAGCTCGACCAGAATTTTTGGACAGCACGATCTAGCCCCCAACTTAGAGAACATCATGATCAAACCTAGGGAAGACATGACTGATCGTGTAAGGAACTCAACCGATCCGAGTGATACGCCTTATCGAGAACATATTGCACGCGAGACGCTGCGCACACGACGACGTCGAGGACGTCCACCTAATGGGTAGCATTTGGTCAAGCTCGAGACCTTAAACGAGTGCTTATCAGGAGGCAACCCGACTTTTGCATTTTCTTTCTATTACGTTTTCGGACCTATTCTTTTTCTTTTCATATTGATTTACTCGGTGGATAGTATTCCTTCTTTTGGATTGTGTGATTCTTTTCACAGGTTTTTTAACGTCGATATCATCCTTGAGGAGGAGACGCATACAACATCCGGATGCAAACATGGGATTGCAAGACACACAAGGTGCACACGTTCTAACCCTTATTCTTCCCGTTGTTTGGTATGCGATATTCTCTCAGGTTTTGAACACCGGGACGGTGTTTCATTTAAGTCTGGGGGGAGTACTCGTCGAGTATTATGCATGTGATTAGGATTAGATGATTAGGATTAGATGTAGATTTTTGTTTTTAGGAATTAACGGATGGATACCTAGCATGAATTGTCGAGCTTTAGTCATTATTGTGCGACTTTGTCGAATCGTGAATAAAAGTCTAGGTGTGTTTAGAAGTCTTCTTGATTTCCGATTAGTTGAAGTAATTGTGCTTGAAACCATGACTTATAGTTATATTCACCTCCTAGGTTTCAGTACCAAGTATCATATCTCCGTGTATACCGATTATTCGTTGCTTGGCTTGATAGATTTTACCGTTCATTAGATTCCACACGCTTATACTCCACTGTCAATTTTAGGTTTTCATTGACATGAGTACATCGAGATCGATGGTTCGGGTCTAAGTGGTGGGTTGAGGCGCTATTCTACGTCCTAAGGGTTAGAGTCATGTGTATTCGTCAATAAAAAAGAAGTAAAAAATCAGAAAAATATGCTTCAATGACGCATTTCTTCACTCCGCTAAGGTTACGAGACCTTATGAGTGTGCCATAGGCAGCCTGGGTGTAAGTAGAAAGCCACCCTCTTCAACTTTGACGTCCTAGGAACCAAGCGTGGATCTATAAAAAAAAGAAAAGAAGAAAGAAAGAAATAAAAAAGAATAAGAACGAGAATATGAGCTTAATGATATCTCAAGCTTAGGAGAGTTGGTATGGAGATCGCTTGGACGTTGTTTAGGAGTACGGATTAGACTTAGGTCATTGGTAGGATTGCATAGTTCGAGACTTTCGGTTGATAGAAGTCTGAACTTGGTACGCTTAGGCTTGCGTTCATGTGACGCGTTGTTTTGCATGATGGCTAATCCTTTGATGTATTTGTGTTAGTATCCATTGTTGTTTAGCTCTTCTAGTACTCGACTCTAGGTTTGCTCGAGGACGAGCAAAAGGTTAAGTCTGGGGGAGTTTGATAACACGTAATCCGTTGTAGTTTTTATATCATTCTTAGGTCTAGTTTTAGGTAGATTTATTAGATTTCATTAATTTATCGAGATTATTCGAGGATTTCATCTACATTTCGTGTTTTGTGTAGGAAACGAAGACATGAGGAGAAACATGAGAGATATTGGCAATTTAACCCCGAAATAACATGGTTCAGCTTGTGCAAGGCCGTGGATTGAAGTGAACATACAAACACCAAGCGAAAGGAGCGGAAACAACATCTTAGGTCATGCACGCTCGGGCATTAGAAGTGTGCCCTCTCGGGTAATTGATGCCAAGACAACCCCGTAGCTTTGCACGACTCGGGTGTTCAAGGAACATGGTCGGGCATGTGTGCCCGATCGGGTGAAAATGGAGTGCCCGCTCGGGTTAATTGTCATGAAGATGCGCCGTAGGTTTGCACGACTCGGGCTGAAGAGGAACACGCTCGGGCATGAATGCCCGTTCGGGCGGAAATTGGTGTACACGGTCGGGCACAAGGCCTGCACGAGCGGGTACAAGCTGTGCCCGCTCGGGCCCTTGATTTTCTCAACTAATTTCCAAGATTTAGAACAACCAAATCATGAGAAATGAGATCTATAAAAAGGGGATTCGAACCAGATTGAAAGCGGGGGACTCAGGGACGATTCAGGGGCATTAGAGACAGATTTGGAGAGAAGAAGAAGGACGGAACAAGGGATCCGAAGCATGGAGGATCTTAATAAGACATCGGTTGATGAATAGGGAGTCATCTCTTTCTCTATCTATGTTGAATTTAGTTTTCCCTTGTGTTTCGTTTTCTGAGTTCATGTCCAAGTAGATCTATTGCCATAGGGTAGAGAGTATTGCCAAGATGTAATGGAGTTTCGTGCTTAATGAATGGTGGATCTTAATGCTTTCATACTTGTACGCCACTCGATATGAATGAATTCAATATTTTATCATGTTTTCAGATCTCATGGTTGATCTTAATGCTTTCATTACTTGTACGCCACTCATTATCTCGTTAGAACTTCGATACATCGTTGTGCAACTCTTGATACCTATGGTGATTTGTTGCTGAGTCATCCCTATCATTAGTCTAGTTTAGTTAGTTTGCATTTGCATTTGCATTCCATCACTATTTGATTCATCACGTCTTATTCATTATTCTAATAGCTTTAGAGTTGCATCAATTCCTTGTGTTCGACCCTAGTTGCTACACGATCCGTATCCTTGCGGAAGCGTTAGTCTAGGTAATTTATTACTTGAGTCTACGCACATCATCACGTGAAAACAAAAACAAAAAGCGGAAAAGGGGTGCAACACGAGAGACAAACGCAAATAGAAAATAGGAAGAAAAAGGAATATCCGAGAGACAATCGCAATGCAAGCGTTGTGATGACATTCGTATCCTAACAAACTCGAAAAGGGCATCTCCCGGCTCTAAAAATCAAACGTATTGACCTAAAAAAAGCATTTTGAGCTTGAAAACGGGGTCGGGCTGCCTTCAGTAACCCGCACCATTGTTTATCTCGAAAGGAGGAATAAAATGTGAAAAAATCATGCAATTCGGAGCTTCGAACGCAAAGTTATGGTATTTCAAAGCCCGACGTACAATTCATTGTTTTGGTTGTCTAATCACGTGAAATCAAAAACAGAAAGCGGAAAAGGGGTGCAATACGAGGGACAAAAGCAAAAGGAATATCCGAGAGACAAACGGAACGCAAGCGGAGTATTGACAAGAAATGACATCCGTTCCCCAACAAACTTCAAAAGTGCATATCCTGGCTCTAAAAATCTAACGTATCGACCTAAATAAAGCATTTTCAGTGCTAAAATAGGGTCGGACTGCCTTCAGCAATCCGCAACATCGTTTATCCCGAAAAGAGGAATAAAATGTGAGAAAATCATGTAATTCGGAGCTTTGTACAAATGCAAATAGGAAATCATTATTTTGAGCTTGAAAATGGGGTCGGACTGCCTTCAGTAACCCGCACCATTGTTTCTCTCGAAAGGAGGAATAAAATGTGAAAAAATCATGCAATTCAGAGCTTCGAACGCAAAGTTATGGTATTTTAAAGCCCGACGTACAATTCATTGTTTTGGTTGTCTAATCACGTGAAATCAAAAACAAAAAGCGGAAAAGGGGTGCAATACGAGGGACAAACGCAAATAGGAAATAGGAAGTAAAAGGAATATCCGAGAGGCAAATGGAGCGCAAGCGGAGTATTGACAAGAAATTACGGCCGTTTCCCAACAAACTCGAAAAGGGTATCTTCTGGCTCTAAAAATCCAACGTATCGACCTAAATAAAGCATTAAGAGCTCTAAAACAGGGTCGGACTTCCTCCAGCAACCCGCAGCATCGTTTATCTCAAAAAGAGGAATTAAATGGGGAAAAATCATGTAAATCGGAGCTTTGTACGCAAAGTTATGGTATTTCAAAGCCCGTCGTACAATTCATAGTTTTAGTCATCTAATCACGTGAAAACAAAAATAAAAAGCGGAAAAGGGGTCCAACACGAGAGATAAACACAATTAGGAAATAGGAAGCGAAAGGAATGTCCGAGAGACAAACGGAACGCAAGCGACGTATTGACAAGAAATGACATTCGTATCCTAACAAACTCGAAATGGGCATCTCCCAGCTCTAAAAATCCAACGTATCGACCTAAATAAAGCATTTTGAGCTTGAAAACAGGGTCGGGAGGCCTTCAGCAATCCGCAACATCGTTTATCTCGAAATAAGGAATAAAATGTGAAAAAAATCATGTAACTCGGAGCTTCGTACGCAAAGTTATGGTATTTCAAAGCCCGTCGTACAATTCAATTTTTAGTCGACTAATCAGGTGAAAACAAAAAAAAGCGGAAAAGGGGTGCAACACGAGAGACAAACGCAAATAGAAAATAGGAAGCACAAGGAATATCCGGGAGACAAACGCAACGCAAGCATCGTATTGACAAGAAATGACATTCGTATCCTAACAAACTCGGAAACGGTATCTCTCGGCTTTAAAAAGCCAACGTATCGACCTAAATAAAGCATTTTGAGCTTTAAAAAGGGGTTGGGCTGCCTTCAGCAACCCCCAGCATCGTTTATCTGGAAAAGAGGAATAAAATGTGAAAAAATCATGTTATTAAGAGCTTCGTACGCAAGGTTATGGTATTTCAAATCCCGTCGTACAATTCATCGTCTTAGTCGTCTAATCACGTGAAAACAAAAACAAAAAGCGGAAAAGGGGTGCTACACGAGAGACAAAACGCAAATAGGAAATAGGAAGCAAAAGGAATATGCGAGAGACAAACGCAACGCAAGCGACGTATTGACAAGAAATGGCATTCTTATCCCAACAAACTCGAAAAGGGCATCTTCCAGCATAAAAACTCCATCCTATCGACCTAAATAAAGCATTTTGAGCTCAAAAACGGGGTCGAATTGCCTTTAGCAACCCGCAGCATCGTTTATCTCGAAAAAGAGGAATAAAATGTGAAAAAACATGTAATTCGGAGCTTCGTACGCAAAGTTATGGTATTTCAAAGCCCGTCGTACAATTCATTGTTTTGTGTCGTGTAATCACGTGAAAACAAAAACAAAAAGCGGATAACAGGTGGAACACGAGAGATAAATGCAAATTGGAAATAGGAAGCAAAAGGAATATCCGCGAGACAAACCAACGCAAGCGGCGTATTGACAAGAAATGACAATTGTATCCCTTCAAAATCAAAAAGGACATCTCCCGGCTTTAAAATCCAACGTATCGTCCTAAATAAAAAATTTTGATCTCGAAAACAGGGTCGGGCTGCCTTCAGCAACCCGCAGCATCGTTTATCTCGAAAAGAGGAAGAAAATGTGAAAACCTCATTAATTCGGAGCTTCGTATGCAAAGTTACGGGATTTCAAATCCCGTCGTATAATTCATTGTTTTAGTCGTCTAATCACGTGAATACAAAAACAAAAAGCGGAAAAGGGGTGAAGCACGAGAGACAAACGCAAATAGGAAATAGGAAGCAAAAGGAATATCCGTGAGACAAACGCAACGCAAGCGTTGTGATGACATTCGTATCCTAACAAACTCGAAAAGGGTATCTCCCGGCTTTAAAAATCAAATGTATTGACCTAAAAAAAGCATTTTGAGCTCGAAAACGGGGTCGGCTGCCTTCAGTAACCCGTATCATTGTTTATCTCGAAAAGAGGAATAAATGTGAAAAAATCATGCAATTCGGAGCTTCGTACACAAAGTTATGGTATTTCAAAGCCTGTCGTACCATTCATTGTTTTGGTTGTCTAATCACGTGAAAACAAAAACAAAAAGCGGAAAAGGGGTGCAACACGAGGGACAAATGCAAATAGCAAATAGGAAGCAAAAGGAATATTTGAGAGACAAACACAACGCAAGCGGAGTATTAACAAGAAATTGCATCCATATCCCAACAAACTCGAAAAATGGCATCTTCCGGCTCTAAAAATCCAACGTATCGACCTAAATAAAGCATTTTGACCTTGAAAACGGGGTCGGGCTGCCTTTAGCAACCCGCAGCATCGTTTATCTCGGAAAGAGGAATAAAATGTGGAAGAAATTATGTAATTTGGATCTTCGTACGCAAAGTTATGGTATATCAAAGCCCTTCGTTCAGGTTATTGTTTTAGTCGTCTAATCACATGAAAAGAAAAAAAAACGGAAAAGGAGTGAAACACGAGTGACAAACGCAAATACGAAATAGGAAGCAAAAGGAATATCCGAGAGACAACCGCAATGCAAGCGGAGTATTGACAAGAAATGACATCTGTATCCCAACAAACTCGAAAAGGGCATCTTTCGACTCTAAAAATCCATCGTGTCGACCTAAATAAAGCATTTTGAGCTCAAAAATGGGGTAGGGCTGCATTCAGCAACCCGCAGCATCGTTTATCTCGAAAAGACGAATAAAATTTGGAAAAAATCATGGAATTCGGAGCTTCGTACGCAAAGTTATGGTATTTCAAAACCCGTCGTACAATTCATTATTTTAGTCATCTAAACACGTGAAAACAAAAACAAAATAGCAGAAAAGGGTTGCAACACGAGAGACAAACGCAAATAGGAAATAGGAAACAAAACGAGTATCTGAGAGACAAAGTCAATGCAAGCGGAGTATTGACAAGAAATGACATTCCTAAACTAACAAACTCGAAAAGCGCATCTTCCGGCTCTAAAAATCCAACGTATCGACCTAAATAAAGCATTTTGAGCTCGAAAACGGGGTCGGGCTGCCTTCAGCAACCCGCAGTATAGTTTATCTCGAAAAGTGGAATAAAATGTGAAAAAATCATGCAATTCGGAGCTTCGTACGCAAAGTTATGGTCCTTAAAGCCCATCATACAATTCATTGTTTTAGTCGTCTAATCACGTGAAAACAAAAACAAAAAGCGGAAAAGGGGTGCAACACGAGAGACAAATGAAAACAAAAGCGGAAAAGGGGTGCAACACGAGAGACAAACACAAATAGGAAATAGGAATCAAATGGAATATCCGAGAGACAAACGGAACACAAGCGGAGTATTGACAAGAAATGACATCAAATTCCCAACAAATTCGAAAAAGGGCATCTCCCTGCTCTAAAAATCCAACGTATCGACCTAAATAAATCATTATGAGCTCTAAAACAGGGTCGGACTGCCTTCAGCAACCCGCAGTGATAACACTGAAAGTGCATCAATTTTAGGATAGGTTTTAGTGCCATTTTCGCATATATTATATATATAGATTTTTATATCCGATATGATTATGAGTTTCATACACCCGTTTTGTTGGTTTTCAGGGTTTTAGGCGACAAGGCCTAAATGAGCTTAAAAAGACGGATTCTTGAACAAAACCACATAATTTGAAGATATATCTATTCAGAGCCAAGATCGAACTTTAGAACCCAAAGGAACACCCGAGCAACGAGCGGAAAAGAGAAATTTCAAGGAAACAAGGGTGCCCGGTCGGGCACGGGCACCATCCCGCTCGGGTAAAACCTACGGGGTTTTATCCGCATACCTTGCACGACCCAGGCACGAAGGCAACGAGATCGGGTAGCCTTAGCCTATCGGGCGCGAGACAATACCCGCTCGGGCGTTAATTCATCCCAAAATTCCCTGAGAGTTTGCACGACTCGGGCCGCTCAACCACGCGATCGGGTACTGATGCCCGATCGGGCATTATGGAGGAACACGACCGGGTGCGCCTCTGCACGACCGGGCAACAATGGTGCCCGAGCGGGCCGCGTATTTCGCAACAACTTAGATCTTGCATTCAAATGTCCGAATTTAAGGAACAGAACAGATCTAGAGCAAAGGGGGAGACGTACAGGGCAAGGAGAGGCTGGGAAAACATCTGGAGAGGCTCGGGAGACATTGGAGAAGAAGAGAAGCATCAATCCTTGCACCGGTAACACGATAGGGAAGGTCGAGGCATCGAATTTCCTAGAGTCTATCATGTATAGGGTTATGTTATCTTCGTCTTTTGTTTTCTCCATGAGTGAGTAGAGTCCCAACTGCGGGTAGGGATATCGGATTGTAATGGATGAACAATGATTTGCGTTAATGGTTAGATTTATTGATTTATTCTTGATTATCGATTCTACGCTTAACATTATCACTCTTACGCTAGTGCTGCCCGCTCAGTGACATAGGATTTCAGACTTTGCTGGAAGGTTAAAGAATTAATCCGGACGTGTTAAGTCGTAGTTTAAGTTTGGCTAATGAGAATCTGACCGGTCGGTTAGTTATCTTAGGGATAATGATTGCGTTTGTAAAGCTGTCATGGTACGGGTTAATCATTGCTGGAAGGTAGGGTTGCACGTACTCATGGTTAGGAGGTTTAAGCTCGGAAGAATCACTCCTCACCTTAGGGCATGAATTTCCCGTTGTCAAGATAAGTTGATAGATCTATGATCCTTAGTTGTTTCATCCATGCGATTCCCGGTATCCCGGACACCCTAGTGTTTATCATATCCGAGTTCATCCCCAACCTAGTATTGTTGTCACCACTTAGATTAGTTTTAGATTTTTAGGACTATATCTCATTCTTTTTTTATTCATCTTAGTTTAGTTCCATTCTTAGTTTTTGGCTGCTTTAGTCCCCAGAGATTGACCCTGGTACTACACGATCCGTATACTTGCGGTGAAGTGGTCTAGGATAATTTATAACTCGTGTTTCCACACATCACGCAGCATCGTTTATCTCGAAAAGAGGAATAAAATGTGAAAAAATCATGTAAATCGGAGCTTTGTATGCAAAGTTATGGTATTTCAAAGCCCGTCGTACAATTCATAGTTTTAGTCGTCTAAACACGTGAAAAAAAATAAAAAGCGAAAAAGGGGTGCAACACGAGAGACAAACACAATTAGAAAATAGGAAGCGAAAGGAATGTCCGAGAGACAAACGCAACGCAAGCGGCATATTGACAAGAAATGACATTCGTATCCTAACAAACTCGAAAAGGGCATCTCCTAGCTCTAAAAATCCAACGTATCGACCTAAATAAAGCATTTGGAGCTCGAAAATAGGGTCGGGCGGCCTTCAGCAATCCGCAGCGTCATTTATCTCGAAATGAGGAATAAAATGTGAAAAAAAATCATGTAATTCGGAGCTTCGTACACAAAGTTATGGTATTTTAAAGCCTGTCGTACAATTCAGTGTTTTACTCCTCTAATCACGTGAAAACAAAAACAAAAAGTAGAAAGGGGGTGCAACACGAGAGACAAACGCAAATAGGAAATAGGAAGAAAAAGGAATATCCGAAAGACAAACACAACGCAAGAGGCGTATTGACAAGAAATGACATTCGTATCCCAACAAACTCGAAAAGGACATCTTCTCGCTGTAAAAATTTATCGTATTGACCTAAATAAAGCATTTTTAGCTCAAAAATGGGGTCAAACTGCCTTCAGCAACCCGCAGCATCGTTTATCTAGAAAACATGAATAAAATGTGAAAAATCATGTAATTTAGAGCTTCGTACGCAAAGTTATTGTATTTCAAAGCCCGTCGTACAATTCATTGTTTTAGTCGTCTAATCATGTGAAAACAAATAAAAAAGCGGAAAAGGGGTGCAACACGAGAGACAAACACAAATAGGAAATAAGAACCAAAAGGAATATCCGAGAGACAAACACAACGCAAGCGGCGTATTGAAAAGAAATGACATTCGTATCCTAACAAACTCGAAAAGGGAATCTTCTGGCTCTAAAAATCCATCACATCGACCTCAATAAAGCGTTTGTTAAGCATTTTGGGCTGTCTTCAGCAACCAGCAGCCTTGTTTATCTCGAAAAGAGGAATAAAATGTGAAAAAATCATGTAATTCGGAGCTTCGTATGCAAAGTTATGGTATTTTAAAGCCTGTCGTACAATTCATTGTTTTAGTTGTCTACTCACGTGAAAACAAAAAAAAAAGCAAAAAAGGGGAGCAACATGATATGATCCTGGAGGACGCTGAAGACGCGACCAACAACAGTGAGGAGGACGCGACCCGC
>CM071867.1:32457777-32468365 GCA_036759665.1 Gynandropsis gynandra
TATGCAAACTCTCGATACCCATGGTGCTTAGCTATAAGTTTATCTCGTCGATTTAGTTAGGTTTAGTTCAATCACAATTCCATCTTTAGTCACCTTACACGTCTATTCCTTTAGTTTAATAGCTTATAAGTCGCATCAATTCCTTGTGTTCGACCCTAGTTACTACAAGATCCGTATTCTTGCGGAAGCGTTAGTCTAGGTTTTATTACTTGAGCTTAATGCACATCAGAGTGCAACACGAAAGACAAACGCAAATAGGAAACAGGAAGAAAAAGGAATATCCAAGAGACAAATGCAACGAAAGCGGCATATTGAAAAGAAATGGCATACGTATCCTAACAATCTCGAAAGGGGCACCTCCCGGCCCTAAAAGTCAAATGTATCGACCTAAATAAATAATTATGAGCTCAAAAACGGTGTGGGGCTGCCTTCAGAAACCCGCGGCATGGTTTATCTCGAAAAAAGGAATAAAATGCGAAAAAAAACATGTAATTCGGAGCTTCGTACGCAAATTTATGGTATTTCAAAGCCCGTCGTACAATTCATTCTTTTAATCGTCTAATCATGTGAAAACAAAAATAAAAACCGGAAAAGGGGTGTAACACGAGAGACAAACGCAAATAGGAAATAGGAAGCAAACGGAATATCCAAGAGACAAATGCAACGCAAGCGGCGTACTGACAAGAAATGACATTTGTATTAACAAACTCGAAAAAAGCATCTTCCGGCTCTAAAAATCCATCGTATCGACCTCAATAAAGCATTTTGAGCTGGAAAACAGTGTCGGCCTGCCATCAGCAACCTGCGGAATGGTTTATCTCGAAAAGAGGAATAAAATGTGAAATAATTCATGCAATTCGGAGCTTCGTACGCAAATTTATGGTATTTCAAAGCCCGTCGTACAATTCATTGTTTTAGTCGTCTAATCACGTGAAAACAAAAACAAAAAGCGGAAAACGGGTGCAACACGAGAGACAATTGCGAATAGGAAATGGGAAGCAAAAGGAATATGCGAGAGACCAACGCAATGCAAGCGGCGTATTGACAATAATTGACATTCGTATCCTAACAAATTCGAAAAGGGCATCTTCCGGCTCTAACAATCCATCGTATCCACCTAAATAAAGCATTTTGAGCTCAAAAACAGTTTCGGACTGCCTTCAGCAACCCACGGTATGGTTTATCTCGACAAGCGGAATAAAATGTGAAAAAAATCATGTAATTCGGAGCTTCGTACGCAAAGTTATGGTATTTCAAAGCGTGTCGTACAATTCATTGTTTTAGTCGTCTAATCACGTGAAATCAAAAACAAAAAGCGGAAAAGGGGCACAACACGGGAGACAAACGCAAATAGGAAATAGGTAGCAAAAGGAATATCCGAGAGACAAACGCAACACAAGCGGCGTATTGACAAGAAATGACATTCGTATCCTAACAAACTCGAAAATGGCATCTTCCGACTCTAAAAATCCATCGTATCTGCCTAAATAAAGCATTTGGAGCTCGAAAACGGGGTCGGGCTACCTTCAGCAACACGCTGCATGGTTTCTCTTGAAAAGAGGAATAAAATATGAAACAAATCATGTAATTCTGAGCTTCGTACGCAAAGTTATGGTATTTCAAAGTCCGTCGTACAATGCATTGTTTTAGTCGTCTAATCACGTGAAAACAAAAACAAAAAGCGGAATAGGGGTGCAATACGAGAGACAAACGAAAATAGGAAATAGAAAGCAAAAGGAATATCCAAGAGACAAACGCAACGCAAGCGGCGTATTGACAAGAAATGACATGCGTATCCTAACAAACTCGAAAAGGGTATCGTCTGGGTCTAAAAATCAAACGTATCGACCTAAATAAAATATTTTGAGCTCGAAACAGGGTCGGGCTGCTTTCAGCAACCCACATCATGGTTTATCTCGAAAAGAGGAATAAAATGTGAAAAAAATCATGTAATTCGGAGCTTCGTACGCAAAGTTAAGGTAATTCAAAGCCCGTCGTACAATTCATTGTTTCAGCCGTCTAATCACGTGAAACAAAAACAAAAAGTGGAAAAAGGATGCAACAGGAGAGACAAACACAAATAGGAAATATGAAGCAAAAGAAATATCCGAGAGACAAACGCAACGCAAGCGGCGTATTGACAAGAAATGACATTCGTATCCTAACAAACTCGAAAAGGGCATCTTCCGACTCTATAAATCAAACGTATCAACCTGGATAAAGAATGTTGAGCTTGAAAACGTGGTTGGGGTGCCTTCAGCATCCCGCGGCATGGTTTATCTCGAAAAGCGGAATAAAATGTGCAAAAAAATCATGTAATTCGGAGCTTCGTACGCAAAGTTATGGTATTTCAAATCTCGTCGTACAATTCATTGTTTTAGTCGTCTAATCACGTGAAAACAAAAACAAAAAACGTAAAAGGGGTACAATATGAGAGACAAACGCAAATAGGAAATAGGAAGCAAAAGGAATATTCGAGAGACAAACGCAACGCAAGCGGCGTATTGACAATACATAACATTTGTATCCTAACAAACATGAAAAGGGCATCTTCCGGCTCTAAAAATCCAACGTATCGACCTAAATAACCCATTTTGAGCTCGAAAACGGGTCGGGTTGCCTTCAGCAGCCCGCAGCACAGTTTAACTTAAAAAGAGGAATAAAATGTTAAAAAAACATGTAATTCAGAGCTTCGTATGCAAAGTTATGGTATTTCAAAGCCCGTCGTACAATTCATTGTTTTAGTCGTCTAATCACGTGAAAACAAAAACAAAAAGCGGAAAAGGGGTGCTACACGAGAGACAAACGCAAATAGGAAATAGGAAGCAAAAGGAATATCCAAGAGACAAACGCAACACAAGCGGCATATTGACAAGAAATGACATTCGTATCCTAACAAACTCGAAAAGGGCATCTCCCGGCTCTCTAAAAATCAAATGTATCGACCTAAATAAAACATTTTGAGCTCGAAAACGGGGTCGGGCTTCCTTCAGCAGCCCGCAGCATGGTTTATCTCAAAACGAGGAATAAAATGTGAAAAAAATAATGTAATTCGAAGCTTCGTACGCAAAGTTAAGGTATTTCAAAGCCCGTCGTACAATTTATTGTTTTAGTCGTCTAATCACGTGAAAACAAAAACAAAAAGCGGAAAAAGGGTGCAACACGAGAGACAAACGCAACTTCAAATAAGTTAATTTAACGTAAAACAAGTGGGAGTTCGTGGGGGACTTATACAATAAGGAAAACACATTTAGAGAAGAGGAATAAGTCATATTTCGCGGGAGAAAGTAAGGAAAACATAGCCAACTTAATCAAGATTTGGAAAACCCAAGAAAAGGAAACAAAGTGAGGTGGCTGCTTTAAGGAATGAGGGAGAGCTTGAGAGGGACGAAATTAGACAGAAAGTGAGAGAGAAGAGAGAGCACACAGAGAGAGAGAGATAGAAGGAGAGCAGCACGCACTCACAAGGGCGAAGGACGGAGCGCGGAGGAGCTATTGAAGACATCGGTAATAGAATAGGGAGGGATCTCATTCTTTATCCATGTTGAATATAGTTATCTTATGTGTTTCTTTTGCTGAGTTCATGTCCGAGTAGGTCCATAGCCATGGGTTAGAGAGCTTTGCCAATATGTAATGAAGTTCTGTTCATAATTCTTGGTTATAAGATTTGTTCGTTTCGGATTGATTGGTTTTCGTAATGCTTTTATTCTTGTTGGTAGCTTGAATGAATGATTATAAAAATCTAATTGCATTGGGAGATGAGTTGGATTTTGTAACGTAGCCATGATATGAAGTCTCAATTGATTTAGAACCTTGGCCGGTCGGTTGATTGAACTTAGGAATTAGGATAGCTATCTTAATGCGTCTAGTAGGTGAGATACACAATTGGGAGATTGGTATACGAATGCTAGATAGTGGGTTTAGGCATCGGGAGAGTGATTCCCTAGAAATGAGCTTGAATTTCCCGAACACGTAATGATATCTATAACCATGATCTTGTTAGAACTTTGTTGCATCATCGTGCATCTCTCGAAACCTGTGGTGTTTAGTTCACTGAGTTTTAATCCAATAGTTAGTTAGTTAGTTTATCTTTATTCGCATTCTCACCACTTATTCATTTTACACATCCTATTCTTTAGTTTACTCGCTTCAGAGTGGCATCGATTCCTCGTTTTCGACCATGGTACTATACGATCCGTATTCTTGCGAAAGCGTTAGTCTCGGTAATTATTACTTGAGATTAACAACATCAAGTTTTTGGTGCCGTTGCCGGGGAATTGATTATGGCTTTAGAGTTAGGATACTTTTGGATTAGGACATAGTCCTTTCCGGAGTCTTATTTGCTTTTTCATATTTTTGCTTTCTGTATTTTGAGTCAAATTCGTTAACTTCTTGGAACTCACACGACTTTTGTGTTTTGTTTCTTCATCTCGTGCAGCTCATTTGTGCATGAGAGGTACCGGAAGTGCTGATCTAGTTTACGACCCAGATATTGATAGAACGCTCAGAGAATTAAGGAGAAAAACGAGAGCTAGTGCAAGCCAACCGGTAGATAACATACAAGTGCACCTAGACCTCCAAACCGAGATAATAATCGAACCAAAGATTGTAGACAAGAGCGAAGAAGAGCTAATGGCAGAACGTCGAGACTTGAACATGCCAAACGTGCCACAAGTGCAACCAGTGATGACTTATGGATCTTACACGATCCCTAAGCATACCCAACTCCTGTCATGCATTAGTAGGAGAGACGCTCGCGTGGAACTACAGCCGGCATTCATCCAAATGCTCGGTAACGCAGCGTTCAGAGGGAGACCCACCGAGGATCCGAACCAGCATCTTACTGAATTCAAGATGCTCTGTGACCAATCAGAACCGGAGACGGAATCTCGGACGAGGACGTCATGCTAGCTGCCTTCCCATTCTCGGTGAAGGATAAGGCGCAAGACTGGTTGTATTCCCAACCGGCGAATTCTATTGGATCATGGGGACAGATAGATGAGAAGTTCATGACGCGAGTCTATACGAAGCGTGGGAGCGATTCAAAGGCTACTGATGTGTGGAATGAGAGGTTTTAATTTTTCCAAGACCACTCTACCGCAAGTATACGGTTCATGTAGTACAAGGGTCGAACTCTGGGGATAGAGTGCAGCGTTAGAACTAAGAATTCACGAGAAGAAGATCGATCGATATAAGATTATGAAACGGGAAAGTAAAGATAATAAAGGATGACGAAACTAGACTCAGCACGAAAACTTCGAAGAATTAGCCATCATGTAAAACAACGCGTCACATGAACACAAGCCTAAGCGCACCTAGTATAGAGTTCTATCAACCGAAACTCACGAGCCATGCAACCCTACTAATGACCTAAGCCTAATTCATACCCCTAGACAACGTCCAAGCGATCTCGATATCAATTTCCTAAGCTTGAGATATCATTAAACTCGTATTCTCGTTCTTATTCTCTTTTTCTTCTTTTTTTCTATTTTTTATAGATCCACGCTTGGTTCCTAGGACGTCGAAGTCGAAGAGGGATGGCTTTCTACTTAGACCCAGGCTGCCTATGGCACACTCATAAGGTTTTGTAACCTTAGCGGAGTGAAGAGTTGCGTCATTGAAGAACAATTTTCTTTTTTTTAGATTACGCTTCAAGTCTAACCCTTAGGACGTAGAATAACGCCTCAACCCACCACTTAGACCCGAACCATCGATCTCGATGTACTCATGTCAATATGAACTTGAAATAGTTAAAAACTTATCCAAGAAGAAAAAATTGACAGCGGAGTATAAGCGTGTGGAATCTAATGATCAATGAACGATAAAATATATCAAACAAAGCAAAGATCAATCGGTATACACGTAGATATGGATACTTGATACTGAAACCTAGGAGGTGAATGCAACTATAGATCATGGCTTCAAGCACAACTACTCAACTAATCGGTATCCCAAAGACTTCTAAGCAAACCTAGACTATTATTCACGATTCGACAAAGTCGCACAATAGTGACTAATACTCGAAATTTCATACTAGGTGTCCATCCGTTTATTCCTAGAAAGCGAAATTCTAATCACATGCATGTTACTCGATGAGTACTCCCCTAGACTTGAATGAAACATTGTCTCAGTGTTCAAGACCTAAGAGAATTTTGCATACCAAAACATGGGAAAATAAGGGTTGGAATGTGTGCACCTTGCATGTTTTGCTGTCTCGAGTTGGCGATGCAGCTGGACGTTATATGTGTGACCTCCTCAAGGATAATATCGAAGTCGAAAAACCTGTGAGAAAGAATCACGCAATCCAAAAGAGAAAACACAACGTAATAGCTCACCAAGTACATCAATGCAAAAAGAATAAGTTCTGAAAATAAAATAAAAAGAAAATGCAAAAGTCGGGTTGCCTCCCGATAAGCGCTTGTTTAACATCCCGAGCTTCATTGGATCTCGACTCAATGAAATCCTAAGTCCAATATCGTAACTAGTCCCCGGCAACGGCGCAAAAAACTTGATGTGTGGAATCAGAGGTTTTAATTTTTCCACGACCACTCTACCGCAAGTATACGGTTCGTGTAGTACAAGGGTCGAACTCTGGGGACAAAGTGCAACGTTAGAACTAAGAATTCACGAGAAGAAGATCGATCAATATAAGATTATGAGACGGGAAAATAAAGATAATAAAGGATGACGAAACTAGACTCAACAAGATAGAGTACATGGGCTTTGGGAATACCGGAACATGCAATGGATGTTTCTAAGGATGATGAAGTCAGTTTGTATCAATCGATGTGGAACTATTATCTAATCCTCTACCTAGGAAATCAACATCTCTCATCTTCCGATGCAGCGCAGAACATCTAGACCCATGAAGAAAAGTAGGAAAATCTACCCCTAATGCTAAAACTGACTTGGCATAAGCCTAAATCTCCTACCTAGGAAATCAACGTCACCCATATCCCTATGTAGTGCGGAACTTCTAGATGCATGAAGAACGATGTGGAATTCAACCTCTAATGTCGGATGGGAACTCGACCTCTATAAATGGAAATGACTTGGCGTAAGCCTAAATCCTTTATCTAGGAAATCAACGACACTCATATCCCTATGTAGCGCGAAACTTCTAGATGCATTAAGAACAATGGGAATTCTACCTCGATTATTACCGTTCCTGAATAGATTAACCGATTGGCCAAATTCTCGTTAACCTAATTCATTGGAAAGTTCATTCACGAGACTCAAATCTGACTCTCCCAAGCCTAGAAGAATCTCTAATCTCCATCAAACGTGCCTAATCTCAGTAGAATAGATCTAGTCTTATTCAAGCATGAAATCAACAACGTATGAGGCATTATGCATAAATCGAACCATTCAATCGAACAAAACCGAAATCAAGAATTAATAACATAAACGATCCAATACAATGGCATCCCTAACCCATGGCAACGAGAACTACTCAAAGTACATAGAGAAGTAAACAAAAACAATGTAAGTGTTCGACTCCCCTATCATCCTGAGCGTAACCTCCGACGAATCCTTCGGTTCCCCGAAGTCTCCCTCTTCGGCCGTGTTCTCTTTCTTCTCCTTTGCCTGGTTCGTCCCCCTTGTTCTCTTGTATTTTCCAGTCTGATCTTGGCTTTCCCCTTCTGTTGCTCTTAATTTCAGGCCGTTCAGAATTCAAGGAAAGTTGTTGAGAAAAAGGTGGACCCACTCGGGCACACAATGTACCCGCTCGGGCACAAGACAGCCCCTGCGTGCAGCACATTCAGCCCGATCGTTCACCATGTTCATCCTGAGCGGGCACACATGCCCGACCATGTTGTCTTTGTGCCCGAGTTGTGCTTGCTCTCGGGGATTTTTGGCTCTAATTTTGCAACCTTAGCCCGAGCGGGCTCACTCCATGCCCGAGCATGTACACATCCAATTGATGTTTCTGCTCCTTTTGCTCGAGGTTTGAGTGTTCCGTTTGCTTCCATGGCCGTGCACATGAGGTATCTTGTCATTTAAATACGTTTTCGGGGTGGGATTGTCGTTATCATTCGTGTTTCCCTTCATGTCTTTATTTCCTACACAAAACACGAAATGTAGATAAAATCTTCGAATATGCTCAATAACTCAGTAAAGTCCAAGAAATCTAATCAAAACTAAACTCAAGAAACATGTAAATACTATGATGGATTACGCGTTATCAAACTACCAATGCCTTTGCCCACATCACGGCATGGATCAGGGTTATGTCATACATAATTTTCTGCAAGGACTCATGGATAACACGAGGATCTTGATCATAGCCGCCGCTAGAGGTTCTTTGAGCAACCTCACTTTTCCGCAGATCAAAGACCTAATCGATCGTATGGCTGATGAAGGCAGCAACGCCGCTGTAGAATACAATCGCAACACTCCAGCAAGGGTAGCTAACGTGAACGACACACATGCCATATATGCCGAGCTAGCTGAAATGAAAGGTCAAATCTGTGGGCTTTTGAATATGATGTCCGAAACGAATCAATTGAAGTGATTTGAGCAGTCGAAAGAGCAAGGAATTCAAGGGTACGAGGACGTGAATTATGTGAGCAACAACCAGCTTCTGGGAAACATGTACAATCCCGGATGGAGAAATCACCCAAATTTCTCCTACAAGAATTCCGACGGTGCATACAACGCACAACAACTATCGGGAAACTTTCAACCGCGGGTGATGCAACACAATCAAAACTTTTTGCCAAGGACAAACCCCCAAACTCACAACCATCAGCCACGTGCATCGCAATCACAACCAAACCAATCCGATGCAGCCCCCGATTTGAACGGCATGTTCGCTCGCTTCCTCCAAATCCAAGAAACTCAAGCTAACTCGATGTCGGAAATGCAACAAAGTCATAATAACACCCAGAAGCAGCTAGAGAGTTTTCAAACTCATCTTAGACAATTGGAGACGCAAGTTGCACAACTTGCACAAGGGGCAGCACGACCGCAAGGAGTTCTACCGGGGCGACCGGAAGCAAATCCTCGTGAACAAATCAACGCCATTCACTTAAGGAGCAGTAAGACATTGGATCAGCCCACTCATTCAACGTTTGAAAAGGGAGAAACATCTAGGACAGTAGCAAGAGAGGGCAGCAACGTCGAAGAGCCCAAAGAGGAGGAAGAGGAGCCTAAATACGTCAAACCCAAACCGAGGCCTCCTCATTTTCCATTCCCTCAACGCCAACGCAAAAAGAACGAGGTTGCTCAATTTGCAAAGTTTTCTGAGATGTTGAAGAAAATGCACATCACTATTCCATTCCACGAAGCGTTGAAGAAGAGGCCTTCATACGCCAAGTTCCTCAAAGACGTACTTGCAAACAAACGAGATGTGGAGATGGAAACCGTCATGGTGACTAACTCGATGCTGCAGCCAAACCTACCCAAGAAGATGCCCGATCCAGGTATATTCGTGATCCCTTGTAAAATAGGAGATTATGAAATTAACCATGCACTAATCGATATCGAAGCAAACGTAAGCGTGCTACCATTGTATTATACGAAAAATTGGATCTTAGGGATAGGATGGATATTCGACCTACACGAATGGCTCTAACCATGGCTGATCGAAGCGTTAGAATACCCGAGGGCATGCTGGAAGACGTGCCTTTGCAAGTGGGGAAATTCTTCGTCCCGATTGACTTCGTCGTCTTGGATATGGAGGAGGACAAGAAGATCCCAATCATCCTTGGTAGGCCGTTTCTTAATACGGCTAAGACGATCATACATTGTGCAGAAGGTAGACTCACGTTGAAGTTTGGAGATGAAGAAGTGGAGTTTAATTTGAACGACACGCTCAAACAGCCTTGTATGGTAGACTCGGTATTCTACATAGACGTCTTAGAGAAACTAGCCGAGGAAGTTATCGAAGAGTTTGGGAACATGGATTCTCTTGAGATGGCTCTTTTAGAAGCTGGAGAGGGAGTTTATAATGACCCTAACGAAGTGAAACATTACACAAAGCTGCTGGACGAAGGGAAAATGAAAGAGATCCCGAACACCGAGCTAGACGCACTTTGAGCAGATTTCTGTGTGATCCGAGCACAACAGGTTGTACCCCAAGAAAAAAATGAAATTTCGGACAATCCTCATCAAGGAGACTTCTCAACTCATAAACACATAAGCAAAGACCAAATGGGGAGGGATTTAATACAAGAAAACGCCACCAACCAGTTGATCATCTCGTTTTCATACGTATTTCTTGTACAATTTAGGATACGTTTTTGACACATTTGCGATGTTTTACGTATGATTTCGTTTCCGTTTTACTTGTTTTCTAGTTTTCATGTTCTTACAGGTTTTTACGCATATTTGGTTCATTTTGGAGCTAAAGGAACATGCACGGAGCTAAGGAGCAACTTCGGGGATCATCACGGGACAAACGGGACGAGATTGAGCATGGAAAAGCCTCCACCCGGCCGGGCACAACCCTTGCACGACCGGGCAAGACCTTCGGCCAAACTTGTGCACCATTTGCACGACTCGGGCATGAGTTGCCCGACCATTTGCCTTGTGCCCGAGCGGGCACACATACCATGCCCGATCGGGCATCATTCCAGCCACACAG
>CM071867.1:32477954-32496105 GCA_036759665.1 Gynandropsis gynandra
CCTATACCCGACCGGGCAACACTTGTGCCCGAGCGGGCCGCGTAATCCGCAACAGCCTAGATCTCAATTTCAAATGAGCGGATTTAAAGAACTGATCAGATCTAGGGTAAGGGGGGCGAAGAACAGGGCAAGAAAGGACTGGAAAAACATCTGGGAAGGCTCAGGAAGCATTGGAGAAGAAGAGAAGCACCAATCCGTACACCGGTAACACAATAGGGAAGGTCGAGGCATCGAATTCCTTAGGGTTTATTATGTATAGGACTTTGCTATCTTCTGTTTTCGTTTCTTCCATGAGTGAGTAGAGTCCCTACTGCGGGTAGGTATATCGGATATGTATGTATGAACGATGATTTACGTTAATGGTTACTTTTATGATTTTTACTCTTGATTTACGGTTCTACGCTTAGCAATATCAATCATACGTTAGTGCTGACCGCTCAACAACATAGGATCTCGAACCTTGCTGGAAGGTTAAGGAACGAATCCGGTCCGATAAGTTGTAGATTAAGCTTTGGCTAATGAGAATCTGACACATATTAGAATTATTGTATACATTTTTTATATATAAATATATGTATTAAAAAATAATAAATCATAAATATTATTCTTACAATAAATACAAACTTTTCACCTTTCAATTAATAAAACAATATATATCTATCATTAATTATAATAATTTATAACATCCAACAAAATAAAATACTAATAAATATATTTCTTACAATACATACAATTTTAATAATTAAAACATTTTCACTTTCCAATTAAGAAAAATAATTTACATCTATGCATGATCTTAAGAATTTGTATTTAGTTTAAAGTTTTAGAATTTAATTTTAAATAATCAATACATTATTGACATACTTTATATAAATTTTAAATATATTAATTAAAAAAATATTTGGAAGAACATTAGATTAATATATTTACAATAATTTATGACATCTAAACAAAATAAAAATAATAATAAATATATTTATTACAATAAATACAATTTTATATATTTATTATTGCATGAAGCTAACAATATATCTTATAAATATATTGTATTTCTTATAATTGTAAAACAAATAGAAGAATTTTATAAGTTTTATAGCGTAATACATTTTTATTGATATATATACAAATTATAACAATCATTCAGTTGATTATGTGTATTATCAACATAAACAATACATTTGCTAAAGGTATTCGTATTGCATTTCAACTATTATACATTTGTTTTCATTTTTTATTTAACCAATCATTGATATCATTTAATTATTAAATATGTCATTTAACAAATTTTTTTATTAAAAATTCTAAATATTATTCTTTGACAACATTATATTTTCTAAATTCATATGTTAATATTTGTTCAATAAAACTATCAAAAAATATCCCGCGCAACGCGCGGGTAACAACCTAGTAATACTAATTTCGCGTTAAAAATCGAACAAACCGATAAGAATATATTTCTATTTAAATTGCGGTTTAATTTTTTTGAATGTCATATTGATTTGAGTTTTTAATGGTATGAAAGTCAAAATTTGATCAAATTATACACAATTCGAGTAAAAATAATACTAATTTCGGATTAAAAATCGAACAAACCGATAAAAATCGATTTTTATGTAAATTTCGGTTTAATTTTGTTGAATTGCATATTGATTTGAGTTTTTAATGGTATGAAAATCAACATTGGGTCAAATTGTACACAACTCGAGTAAAAATAATACTAATTTCGGGTTAAAAATCGAATAAAACGATAAAAATCGATTTTTGGTTAAATTTCAGTTTAATTTTTTTGAATTTCATATTGATTTGAGTTTTAATGGTATGAAAATCAAAATTGGGTCAACCGTCTGTTAGTGTCCCCGCTTGCGGAGAAAAAAGCTATCCCGCGCGTTCGCTGATGGAGGGGCCGACGGTATCGGCTCACCTATTGCTGGAGAGGAAGCCGGCGCAACCATGGACTTAGGTCGCTTCGCACCTGCCTCCCGAATCAAATTTTGTTTAAATTTCGGTTTAATTTTGTTGAATTTCATATTGATTCGAATTAGATTTGGATAAAAATCAAAATTGGATCCAAATTATGGTCAAAATTGAGTCTAAATCGGATCAAAATTGAGTCTAAACCGGGTCAATTTTGGACCTAATTTTTAATCAAAATTAATCCTAACCGGGTCAAAATTAGGTGTAAATCGGATCAAAATTAATACTAAACCGGATCAAAATGTAATATTTAATGGGGTTTAAACGGAAAGGGATATAGACAAAATTTTTAAATATGAAGAGAGAATAAGATATTATTCAAAACATAAGAGAGAATAAAATAAGTGTGAAATATTTTGGGGATAGATAAAGTAGATAATTATTGAGAAATAAGAGCCGTAGGTTAATGTTTGATTAATGTTCTACATAAAATTAAAAAAATATTCTAAGAAGTTTGGAAAAAAAACTAAATTTATTTGATTAGGTGTAAATATGTAATACAAATTGAGTGGCTATTAGACCCCATCGAATAGGCCCATGTGACGTAGCTCAATTGACCCAAATTAAGTTTTTTAAACAAAGGGCATCTTCGTCATTTCAAAAGTAGGCAGAAGCTGGATAAGTTCTTTGGGATAAAACTGAGCCCTGATTACTTCTTCTCCATCTTCCTTCAGAACAGCTGTGTCTGATGCTCCAGAAATCCTAGCAATGGCGTCCTCGCTTGTATCATCTTTTCAGACCAGGTTAACCTATTGCAAACCCATATCTTTTAGTACAAGTTTCATTATTCCTTTATGGGTTTTCTCTTTTTTTTGGTACATTTATTTTGAAATTCTCTCTGATGGTTCATGAACCCGAACCATAAGTTTTTCATACACACGTATGGTTCCTTCTTCTGTTAGTTCAATTATCTCTAAACTTCGATCATGAGGGAATTTGGGAGTTTCGAAGTTATTAGAGAGCTTTGAAATTTTTCATTCGCCGTTTTTTGGGCAATGGGTTTGTTTTTCCTTCTCGTAGCGAATTCGGGGATTAGATAAGCAAACGCATCCATGAATTTTTACTTTGAAGGTTCTAAATATCTTCTCAGTTGGTATAAAAAGCGTGAAAGATTTGTATGTGTTGGAGCGAGCTCAACCATTGGGACACTATAACTCAATACCTGAATACCTCTTGTCGCATTTGGTTGATATTATTGATCATGTATCAATGAAGTGCTTATGAATAGAGCTCTGGCATTGTGGTTCTTGTCTTCTGGTGGGCGAATTATCTGGTAGCTAAACGCATTTTGGAAAAGCTTTTGTGAAGATGCTTTTTCCTGTTTTCAGCAATTTCAGGTCGGTATTTTTGGGCGATCGAAATGGGATCAGGATCTCTAGCACTCCTATCGTCCATCTGGGCTTCTCCAGTATGACCGTGGAGTGCAAGGAATCAAGAATAGGAAAGCAACCCATTGCTGTCCCCTCCAATGTAACCATTACATTAGCGGGTCGGGATTTGAAAGTTAAGGGTCCATTGGGAGAGCTCTCTCTGACTTACCCACGTGAAGTAGAAGTTCAGAAAGAGGATTCTGGTTTCCTGAGGGTAAGAAAGACGGTTGAAACCAGAAGAGCCAACCAGATGCATGGACTTTTCAGGTAAAACTCTTAACCTTTTAGTTTGGTTACTTCTAAAAGACCGGTTGCACAATGAAATAGTTTAGAACAGTATTGTCAAGTAGTTACCAGTGGTTTCTTATGTGTTTCAAAGGTTAACATCTTTAACTTTTGAACTGCCATGAGACCAGAGCTTGTACTAATCCTTAACTTGTCCAAGTTTAGGACACTCACAGACAACATTATAGTGGGAGTGTCAAAGGGTTTCGAGAAAAGGCTTCAACTTGTCGGTGTAGGATATCGTGCAATGGTTGAAGGAAAAGAATTGGTTTTGAATCTCGGGTTTTCACATCCTGTGAGGATGGAAATACCCGACGACCTGAAAGTGAAAGTAGAAGAAAACACAAGAATCATCGTCAGTGGGTATGACAAGAGTAATATTGGACAGTTTGCAGCCTCAGTAAGGAAATGGAGGCCTCCGGAGCCATACAAGGGTAAGGGGGTGAAGTATGCCGATGAAGTTGTCCGGAGGAAAGAAGGGAAAGCTGGGAAGAAGAAGTGATGTTACTCACTTGTGTCTATTGTTCATCTCTGTGGATGTTCAAACTTGTTCAGAATAGAATTCTTCCTTTCGGATTCCTCAAGTTATTGAGATTTTCTAAGAAATGTAATGAGATTGTATTTCATGTTTGACTTGATATTGTATAATCAGATGGGTTTTCAAGTTGAGATACATATTAATCGAAATTAAAACAATCAAATGTTGAAGGAAAATTGCGTTAAAATATTCAAATTCAAGGTTAAACATATTGATCTCTTGCATCGTTACAAATCATACTTAATACGCATCATTCAACAAATCATACTCAAACAAGAGATTCTCTAGCCTAAACTTCCTTTCTCTACAAAATCTTACCATATTTTTCCAATCTTCGACAACCTACACCATGAAAAATAGACCAACTGAGATCATCATAACATATCCAAATAAAAAGATAAGACATAAAACCCAAGGATTCTCTCCTTTATCCTTTTCGCAAGCTATGCAATTGTAATATCTTTGACCGGTACAACCAATTTGTGTTGCAAATGAGGCCACTTTCGGGGTTAAGGAGGATGCAAAAGAGAGGAATTTGTGACTTGGTTTTAGGTTTTACCATTGATACAAGTCGGTATCTGGTCGTCGGGGTTGAAATCTAA
Source organism: Gynandropsis gynandra (assembly GCA_036759665.1). Lineage (NCBI taxonomy): Eukaryota > Viridiplantae > Streptophyta > Magnoliopsida > Brassicales > Cleomaceae > Gynandropsis > Gynandropsis gynandra. The sequence goes on from CM071867.1 coordinate 32,482,724, forward strand.
TTCTGTATCCAAAACATTTGTTGTTGCATATATCTCTTTCATAGTTTAGTTCTTCTCCCATTAAAGTGCTAAGGTTAAAAAACCACAAGATACAAAATTTATTATAGGATAATGAAAATTGTGATCATGATACTTTCCGGTGATGAGTATAGTTGTGATCATGATACTTTCCGGTGATGAGCTTTTCCAGTAATGCAGAAACTTGAGGAAGGCCATCAACGGCCTGGTAGCACCATTTGCCTAAAATTGTAAATCGGAGATTCATAAATTGTCAAACATATGGCTCAAAAAGAGGGCAAAAATATCAAGGAATATGCCAGCAGTTATCTACACATGCAATACTAAGAAATGCCCATTATATATAACGATGCAATCTTTATAAGCATTGGTTTATGTTTGACTTTGTGACCTGATGCTGATACGAATATATTGCAAAAAAATATAAAAATATTTTAGGAAAGATTACATACAGATGATTCGTAAAAAACTGAGGACCATAATAATATATGAGAACAGATCATTGCTTGGACACTAAAAGTGCAGAGTACTCGTCATTTCCGAAAACCACTTTGGAAAGCCTCTAAAGAAGCCTGCTAAAGAGATATAAACCTAGAAGAAAGTATGCATGTAAAGGTTCTAAGTTATGTGGATACTATAATCAGAAGTAATGAATCAATAAGACATCAAATGGTATATACCTATTAAAAAATTCGATTACATCATTCTCTATGCGATAATTCGCACTTCCCAAGAATAAATCATCAGATATTCTTGGCCCCTACAGAAACTTCATCGAAGTCATGGACAACCAAGGTACACGTACATTCCTACATGACAATTAGAAAATCATCTAAGATATATATGATGGTATATCAAAGTGTGTTTTGAGATTATGGTTTTCATAAGCAAGTCTAACTAAACTTAGATTCAAAATCACATGTAGCCATCACTACCAGTTCAGGAGCGCATTATCTTCCCTTGTTGATGCACTGGAACTTGCACTGTCTGCTCAACATGAAAGCCTAAGGACAATACCCTGTTATGTAATGAGGTGTGAACGGCATGTAACCGCATTTCTCAAGAATCTGAGCAACATTCTTGAAATCCTTTACAAACTGTATCAACATGTCACATTAACTCCACATTCATCATTTGTTGTAGGTCCATAATTCATATTCCACACAGTCATCGGGGTGAGGAACAACGAGCAAAACACTTAATCAGTAAGATAAACCATGCTTAGATAGGTAAAATAGAAAATTAAATCCAAACATGATTTTTTTTAAAAAAGACCAAACTACTGAACCAATTTCTGGCTAATGAGTGGTTGAACTATTACGTAACCCGGACACATGTCATTTGTTCCAAAGATAAACACTTTTCAACTAGAATAACAAAGACATGATAAATCAAAACGTTTGAATCTTGACATCGAGATCTTAAGATCAAGATTAATATAAACATGATTAAATCAATAAAAAATATTTAATCAGAACACATCTATCATTATCTGCTCGTGTGTTGGTAGGTCGAGGTCGTTTGTTGTTTCCATGTCAAATAATGGCATTTTTGCTCAGTCTGGACAAAAGATGAAGACCGACTCTATTGTGACTCATGTTTCAGTAGTATGCCCCCGATCAGCCTCCCACTAACATTATTTTCCTGGTTCTGTCTTGAAGCCGATGAGCTTCTCACAGGAGCCATCTTTATGTTTGTTTAGAGAACATGAATGACTTGCTTTCAGAGGGTGAGTGGTTCAATCGAGGAGTGCAGCTCATTGCCCTTGTCTCCTCTTTGTTCAAAGATCATCGACGGCTTGCTCTCAAGGGTTAGTGGTCCAATCAAGTAGTGCAGCTCGGTTCCCTGTCTCTTTTCTGGTCCTGAAATTGCCGATGGCTTGCTTTAGGGTCTTGAGATCGTCGACGATAATCGAGGAGTGCAGCTCGGTGATTCATTTCCTTCCTTTTTCCGGGATCTTCGATGGCTTGCTCTAGGGTCCTGAGATTGTCGACGACAATCGAGCAGTGCATCTCGGTGATTCGTCTCCTTCCTTGTCCTGAGATCGTCGACGACAATTGATGAGTGCAGCTCGGATTGCTCTGGGGTCCTGAGATCGTCGACGACAATCGAGGAGTGCGACTCGTTTCCACCGTCTCCTTTCTTGTCTTGAGATTGTTGACGACAATCGAGGAGTGTAGCTCGCTTCTCTCGTCTCCTTCTTTGTTCTGAGATCATCGATGGCTTGCTCTTGAGGTGAATGGACCAAAGAAACGTGTGACCTTTGTGCTAGAACGATGATTTATTATGTCACTTAGGTTATCCATAAACTTTTAAAAAAATCAATTTTTCGGTTAGTATTCATCTTAGAATACATTTGATCAAAAACAAATTCTAGGGTTTAAATCATATATATATATAAATAAAAGAGAGAATTTTTCCTCTCTTCTCGTATTGTCACGTCAGATAGAAAAAAACCCCTCACAATTGGATTCACATTGTAACAATAAAATCCTATTTAAATTACGCCTTATTCACATAAAAGACCTTTTCTGCAAATCCAATGTACTTGCTGCAAAGCGTTCGGTAACCTACCAGAAAGATCAACGAGCACCAAGACCAAACCCTTGAGAAGAGGAGGAGTCGTCTGCCTGTGTCTATTCGTTGTGTTCTTTCAAATCCTCCATCTCCCTCTCCCCCATCTCTCTCGCCCTACCCCAACCGACCACTCCCTACGTTTCATTCCGTCAGGCGCCGAGATCGAACCAAAGCCAGTGAACTACAGAAATAGGATTCGTCGCTGCTCATGGAGAAGAGGAGGATTCGTCTGCGTCTATTTGTTTCAAGGGACCACGAAAACGAAGAAGATGAAGAGGATGACAGAGATGATGGCCAGGCGAGGAGTTGCCACGACTACGATGGATTCCCAGAATCTACCTATCTACCCAAAATTGTCCACGGTTCCGACGGCTAGGTGGGGTGGCCATCAGCGAGCGGAGACCTATATCGGGTGACCGTCTCGAAAACGAAGAAGATGAAGAGGATGACAGAGATGATGGCCAGGCGAGGAGTTGCCACGATTACGATGGATTCCCAGAATCTACCTATCTACCCAAAATTGTCCACGGTTCCGGCGGCTAGGCGGGGTGGCCATCGACGAGCGGAGACCTACATCGGGTTATTTTTAGCATATATATAATCTCTTATATTTAACATTTATTTTAGGTTCGATTTGTGTTGTAATGGAGGGTTATTCATGGCAACCATAAGATTCCTAAAGAACATGATTGACAAAACCTGCCTACGAGGTATTCCAAAAAAGATATGCTCAAGGAGGACTCTTATGTCTCTATGGAACATATGGTTTTTGCTTATGCTGCCGGTAAAAGGTTTGGAAAGCAATTGTATAGGGACTTTCAGTTAACAAGAGAGGCTTGAAATCTGCAATAGAATCAATCAGAGGAAAATAATCGGTCATTAATCAAGGTTTATACACAACAATATAGAATAATCTTAAGTAAGTAAAAAGATTGTATAGATTGTGGTAACTAAAGCTTTTACCTTTCTATGTGATTTTGTGATTATAGATCCAGAAGGCAAGAATGAGTCATTGGAGAACTATGGCAAGGATCTGACAGCAATGGCAAGAGAAGGAAAGCTTGACCCTATGATTGGGAGAGATGCTGAGATCCGTAAATGTATTCAGATTTTGTCGAGGAGAACTAAGAATAACCCTGCCTTGATCGGTGAACCAGGAGTCGGCAAAACTGCACTTTCAGAAGGGTAAACATCTAAATATGATTTTTTATTGATTCTTCCCATGATAGCTTAATAAGCCATTTGATGTGTATCCTAAGATACTACATTCTTTCTAAACAGGCTTGCCCAGAGGATAGTATAAGGAGATGTACCTCAAGCCTTGATGAACAAAAATGTAGATTCTTAATTTTAAATCAAACAGATGTATAATCACTAGGATAATTATCTGCAAATTTTGATTCCGGTTGCATCCTATTTCACGTTTTCAGCTAATATCACTTGATATGGGTGCACTAATAGCTGGAGCGAATATAGGAAGTACATAGAGAAAGATCCAGCCTTGGAGAGCCGTTTCAGCAGGTTTATGTTGATCAATCGACAGTAGAGGACACAATATCTATCCTCCGTGGTTTGCGTCAAAGGTATAAACTTCATCACGGAGTTTGTATCTTAGACAATGCCCTGGTGGAAGCTACGATTTTGTTTGACCGCTACATCAGCGGTCGGTTTTTTGCCTGAAAAAGGTTGCTACTGTATTATCGCATTTGACTGAACTTTGATAGAATTGCTGATAGAGCTGGTGAGGAAAGCAGAGGAGTTGCAGAGCTAGATTGAGGAGAAAGGAGAAAAAACAGAGGAAGAGAAGAGGCTGAGAGTGAAAAGAGAGCTCGACAAGGTCAGTTTCTAGGATTCTTTCAAGCTCAGTTCACTATCTTTTTTCTTAAATTGAAAAATTAAAACTCAATATTCTTTTAAGGCATAAGTGGCAAATATAGGTGATGATGATGTATAAACTGTCTTTCTTTGATTGAGCTTATTGCGAATTCATATTATGTTCGTTATGGGAAGCGTGGAAAACAATTGGTTTACCATAAGATTTGATTAAAGTTCCATAGAAAAGTGATTTTAGTTTCTCTTGGAACTAATGGGAGCTAGAGAGAATGGTGTGGTTGTTCATGTGGTGGGAGCAGGTTGGCGCAGGAACAAGCAGCGAGAAGAAAGACAGTTGAATTGATGTTCGAATTGGGTCAAAAGGCTTATGGTAAAGGCATGTATGGACGCTCAATCGAGTTCCTCGAAGGTGCCCTTACGATTATCCCCAAGCCTACCCTCTTCGGCGGTGAGATTAGTTTTACTTCATAGCAACTGTCACCGTCTTTAAGAATATGTCTGTTTAGATTTAAAAAGATTTCAACATAGTTGCTGACACTCTGAGGATTGGTTGTTGAAAAAATATATGTAAATTAAAATAAATTATGATATTATCTTTGTTTATTTATATTTTTTATTTTTTCATGGATCATTTTCTTTGTAGCATTTTAATATATAAGAAATTATTTATTTATTTTAAATGTAAAAAATGGATAATAATTAAAAGATAGATTGAATCTAAATTATATAAAAATTATATATTAATTATATTTTTTAGTTATTTTAGAGATGTTTAGAGAGAACTCTTTTTTTATGGAGTCATTCGGTTTAGAAATGCTAAGTAAGGACAAGCAAAAAGGGAAAAAAAGAGATATTAACATTGGTTTAGGTTTGGTTTAATATCATTGGATTGATTTGATTTAATTGATATGGATAAAAATCTTGGTTTTGGTTTATCAAATTCTAAAGACAATAAAAAAAAATTCAAATAAAAATATATTTAAAGAATCTCAAATTATGTCTATACCTCATTAATTGTTTTTTAATCATGTAATAGATTAAATAGGCCTAAAAATTATACAGGCACGAAAAAACAATCATGCACAAAACTAATATCCAAAATATGAAATAAATTTGTCGATAAATTATGTTTTAAAATTTCAAAGATATTATGGACAAATCGCGGTGTTATTGTACATTATATCTTATAAATCTATTGTTTAAACATTTATATTGAAAATTAAAATTCATGTATTGGCTAATACATATATCAAATGTCATAACAATGTTTGAATTAGTGAATTATATACAACACTTAATAAAACACAGTACAATGCGCGAGTATCATCTAGATTTTGATAAACGGTATTAAAAAAAAATCAACACTTATATTAATCAATATATGTTTTTTGTTCATTTCATTGCGTAATTATTGTTTGTAAATGTATCAATCACGTTTGTTAACACTTCGACCTTCATCCTCTACAAATATCTACACCAATCAAAATCTAAAGACAATAAAAAAATTCAAATATAAATTAGTTTTAAAGATCCTCAAATTATGTTCATACATCAATAATTGTTTTTAAATCATGTTATACATTAAATTTAGTCTTAAAAAATTATGCAAGTACGAATAGAAAAAATAATCATGCGAAAAAATCCAGTCCAATCACTACCTCCAATAGATTACATTTTAAAATTTCAATGATATTATAAATAAATATCATTGTTAATTTATATTACATTTTATAAATCTATTGTTTAAATTTTTACATTGAAAATTAGAATTTGTGCATTTGTATTGAACGATACATATATCAAATCTTATAACAATACATATATCAAATTAATTTAAATTAATAAATTATGTATAATGTTTAAAAAATATATAATATAATTATCACAAAACCACATAACACACGGGTATAATCTAGTTTTTTAAAAAGTTTTTTTTCAAGGCTATGTGGGAAGCTGAAAATTCAAGAAAAAACTTCTCTCTTTTGTGTAAATATATAAATGATTGCTAGAGTATAGAGCCTTCAATTAATAAGAAGAATATCCAAGAATTTGGTTTGGTTCAGATTCGACCAAAACAACACCTTAACCCATTCTTGAAATTTTAACCAAAATTGAACCGGAACTTGACCAAAATTATTCTTCTTTGGACTCTCTCTCTCTACTCTCTCTCGGCGTAGATGCGAAGCGAACCAGTGAAAGAACAAGGAAAAAGCTTGAAGAAGAGCCAACAATGGCGGAGCCCAAGACTAAGTACGATCGTCAGCTCAGGTAAAATATGCTCCTTGAACTTAGCCCCTGTTTGTGTTATTCCAATTGCACCTTCGTTCATTTGGTGGAGAAAGTATTTTTAGAGGAAGTAAATTAGTGAACTAGGTGGGATTTTTTAAATCGGAAGGGTGATGGAAAAAATTGCAGGATTTGGGGAGAAATAGGGCAAGCGGCTCTGGAAGAAGCGAGCATCTGTTTGCTCAATTGTGGTCCCACTGGCACGGAGGCGCTGAAGAACCTTGTCCTAGGAGGAGTCGGCAGTATCACCATTGTGGATGGATCCAAAGTCGAAATCGGAGACCTTGGAAACAATTTCATGGGTATCATTCTCTTGTTTTTGCCTCCTCAACTTTACTTCAGTCTCTCGAACTTTCATGTGTTTGTCTCTGAGTCTATATGTATTCATATTTGTTCGTTTGTGCACTCTGTTCTTGTTGTGTGTTGCTGACTTTAGAAATGGTGTTTGTCTTATGCAGTGGATGAAGCGAGTATTGGACAGTCAAAAGCCAAGTGTGCGTGTGCGTTTCTTCAAGAGCTAAATGAAGCTGTTAAGGCTAAGTTCATCGAGGAGCATCCGGAGACATTAATACGGGCAAAGCCATCTTTCTTCTCTCAATTCACACTCATTGTGGCCACTCAGGTATGGTGGTTAGCTGTTTGAACCTTGACCTTATTCAAAGAAAGCTTGTAACTGTAAATTTATAGTCTCTCACCTAGATATGAAGAAAGTTCCTTTTTTTTTGTTGGAATATACATGGCCTTCTTATTGTTTAGAGAATTACAAATACATCTATGTCAGCCCTTCACTGATTTGTTTAATGTCACTTTTTCATTGTTTAACTGTTCTCTGTTGTTGTTGTTCTTGTGTTTGCTTATAGCTGGTGGAAGATTCCGTGGTAAAACTTGATAGGATCTGTCGAGAGGCGAATGTCATGTTGGTTTTTGCTCGCTCCTATGGCCTTACAGGGCTTGTTCGTATTAGTGTAAAGGTAATCTCTTTTCTGATTCACTTTCATTAAAGATGTGATGTTTTCTTTTCTCCTTTTGGAGTTGAGTGTTAACAGTGGTATGCAGTAGTCACCTGTGGAATTCTTTTCTACTTTAAACATATTTTCTTGTCTACCAGGAGCACACTGTAGTTGAGTCAAAGCCTGATCATTTTCTTGATGACCTCCGGTTGAATAATCCATGGCCTGAACTTAAGAGGTAGATTGCTACTCTTTTCTTTTTTCTTGGCTCCTTTCAACCTTGTGAAAGGACTGGGGTGTAATGAGTAAGTTTGTGTTTATTTTTGGAGCAAGAGCTGAAGGATTCTTTTTGTGGGAAAACTTTATGATGGGCCACTGGGTGATATGAGTAATTTTATTTATTCATTACACTGCAGGTTTGTTGAGACGATTGATTTAAATGTAGCAGATCCAGTTGCCCATAAGCACATACCCTATGTTGTCATTCTTGTCAAGGTGGCTGAAGAATGGGCTCAAAACCATGGTGGTAACCTTCCGTCTACCAGGGAAGAGAAAAGGGAATTTAAGGTTGGATTCTGTTTTCTTTTCTGGTTTCTTTGCAGAATCTTTACCTTTTCATGTTTTCCTATACACTAATCTAATTTATCTTTCGCCATTTTGAATCTTAGGATTTGGTTACGTCCAAGATGATATCAATGGATGAGGATAACTATAAAGAATCCATTGAAGCTGCTTTCAAAGTGTTTGCCCCTCGAGGAGTTAGTAAGAAACTATCCTTTTTGCATTGATTGGTACCTGCTTGAATCTGATATCATGTGGAAAAAATTCTGAAATTTGTTTGGTCTCTATGCAGACACATTTTAGTTTTGAGTTAAGTGTAAGAGATGTAATATCTGAGGAATTTTTAAACGCGACTTTCAGCTCAAGTGAATGAAAATTTAATCATGGGTTAAGTGACAATATTTCTTATATTGAATCCTGCAGGCTCAGAGATACGAAAAATTATTGATGATAGTTGTGCTGAAGTCAATTCTAACTCCTTGGATTTTTGGGTAATTGTATCGGCTCTGAAGGTTAGTGACTTGAAAACTGTATTTCTCCTACTGCCATCTTTCTCTTTTGGCTTGCAGGTTACTGAATATGTCTGTATCATATTTGCAAAATTCTTTTGTCAGTGCTTTTGATAAGTTTTAAAAAACTTGTCATGTCTTGGTTAAATCATTTATTTTCATTGACTGCAATCATGTTGGTCTGACTTTTGATACCATTCAGAATATCCTTTCACTATGTGATAGGGACATTCAATGCTTATGAGATGGGTATTGAAAGCTACTCATTAGGTGAGGAAACTGTAAACTGAGAGAGATCAGGAAGCCGGTGTAAATGGGTTTAGTATATTAGATTAGTTTCTGTTGTTAGACTTTTATTTTCTAAAATTTAGTGAGCTCATTTACTACAATGTCACAAAATCATTTATTCCTTATACTGTTGTACCTGTCGGCTTGTAGAAACTGAAGGTTGCAGAGTAACTCCAACTGCAGTACGCTTAATTTTGTTTACAGATGATACTTTAGTCAATGAGAATGTTATCCTGCACATGATTGTTATCATACTGTTTTGTACGACCCGCAGGAGTTTGTTTCTGATGAAGGTGGTGGCGAGGCACCACTTGAAGGCTCCATACCAGATATGACATCGTCAACAGAGTTAATTCTCCTTTTCTAGAGTTACTTGAACTCGTGCTTAACATGTAGGCAGATAACCATATTGCTGTATCTTTAAAATTTCAGGCACTATATCAATTTGCAAAAAATCTATCAAGCCAAAGCTGAGGCTGATTGCCTTGTGATGGAGCAACGAGTTAGAAACATTCTGACGAAAATCGGTCGAGATCCCAATAGCATCTCAAAACCAACAATCAAAAGTTTTTGCAAGAATGCCAGAAAACTCAGAGTGAGTACGCGGTTTTTTTTTTTGGCCTTTTGGCAATGTATTTTAAGGCAGTGCTTGACAGTGTATATGCCCTATTGAGCTATTATGGGTTTTCAATTCTTAGTTTTGCCTGCCAAATTATAAATCTTGTTCTTCCTGTGAAGGGAAAATTGTGCATGCCTCCGGCTACACGTTTTCTACTTTTTTTTCTCGTTTGATTTATTTGTATATTTTCTACAATGTCACTTGGTTTTTATAGTGATGTAATACAAACATGTTGCTTGTTTTCTTTTGTTTTAAAGCATTATCAGAATTGTAGTTAAAATGCCTTTCAATACTTCCCTTGTAGGTATGCAGGTATCGCATGATTGAGGACGAGTTCAGTAATCCTTCAGTAAGTGAGGTGCAAAAGTATTTGGCTGATGAAGATTACAGGTACGAGTGACATTCAATTTTTACAATTTGGCCAAACTTTTGCAAGGCTTGCACGTAGAGTCCAGTTATAAGCACTTACAATCTTACTGTTTGTCTATTCACTCGCCACAGCGGCGCAATGGGATTTTATATTCTTCTTAGAGCTGTTGATAGATTCGCTGCCAACTATAATAGATTTCCCGGAGAGTTTGATGGGTAAGAACTCATAATACCATAAGGTGATTTGATTCTGCACTATCAACTATTTTTTTCAGCTGATAATATCTCTTTCTCCTTTAGAGGGATGGATGAGGACATATCTCGGTTGAAGACTACAGCGGTCAATCTTCTCAGCGATCTTGGTTGTAATGGCTCTATACTGCCTGAAGACCTTATCAATGAGATGTGCCGATTTGGTGCTGCAGAGCTTCATGCTGTTGCTGCCTTCATTGGAGGAATTGCATCTCAAGAAGTAATCAAGGTTTGTTCATATATGCTTCCATTTGCTAACTTTGAACACAAACTTTGTGAAGCTAGATTTGCATATTTTGTTCTCTGCCTCGTATATAGAAAGCACATATCCACAGTTCTTGAAGTTCTCTACTCATGGTTGGCTGGATTCTTATGTTCTATCTAAAGACAAATTTGTCTAACACTTGCATTTGTCACTGCCATGTTCATAGAGAGATTTGAGGAACTTTGTGGTTTTTTCAGTTTTCCTGTTACCAAATCTTTTCCTTTTTCCTTTTTTGTTGTGGATAAGGAAATCCCGAGCCCAAGATTCACATGTATGAACTGGTTAAAGTTATATCCAAGCCTCAAACCGCATAGGATACATAAAACATTGTTAGAAATTGGGTTCAGTGCGAACTCGATGGCTAGAGGATTTTGCCTTAACATGGTTGCCAATTCATAGAAACTAAGTGTATGCTTCTGGACATGCAGCTTGTGACAAAGCAGTTTGTGCCAATGTCGGGAACATACGTCTTCAATGGCATCGATCACAAGTCTCAGTTATTGACGTTGTAGGAGATTTCTTGAGAGAGTTCATCATATAGAGTTGAAGAAGAACATTTTCAGGTACAAGACTTGATATTCCTTATGAGTTGCTTCAAGTCCCCTCTCCGCGTTGCCCATCATCACTGTCATATTCATCACATTCCTTATTGCTTATGGCTCGAAAGAGCTCTCAGGAATGTGTACAATGAAGGGTTTGGAGATAACTATATACATTATGCAGATTATTTTTTGTCGGATTTTCATAATGATTTAAGCTTTTTTACATTCGTTATCTCCTTTCTGATTAATAAAATCGAGCAAAGCAAAACCTTGTACACGTCCATGGTCACTTGCATGAGTTCCGAGAGGCAACCTAGTCAGGCAATTACGGTTCCAAGAGGCAACCTAGTCAGCCAAGAGAAGCTGCCACAAATTACGATTTTGACCTTGTCCAGTTTTCCTACCTGAGCTTGTGCACTCCCCTGTCTTCCTCTTTATAGCGAGACATACACCGGTGATAGGCACCTGTCAGATCGATGAGCCATAAATCAGGTCTAATATTAAGACCCATTAGACCCGGTCCAGTAAATGGACCGTTCAAGCCCAAGGTCCATGAACTTCTACGTGATGGTTCTATGTAAAAAAGCAGAATAAATTATAAAGTGAAGACAATGAATAACTTCCTTTCTTCGTTTTTGGTCCATTGATTTTCTATGCTGAAAAAAGGTTATTTGTCTATAATAAATAACTTCCTTTCATTCATGTGTTAAGACAATTTTACAAGAATAAATACTCACCTCTTCTTCATTTCATAAATTTTTATTTATTATCATATTTATATATATCTTATATGTTAATATAATATATACATATATCTTATATATATGATAGATAATATTTGCGTTTCGTGCGGTTATTTTTAGAAAAAGAAATATGAATTAACATATATTTTTGTAGAAACATATATACATAGTTTTTTTATAGATAGAAATAAATAATGCGAAGATAAAAACCACATATTTGTTTGTGTTAATGCTTCTTTATATATGTTTAGGGGTGGCCAATCCGGGTTTCGATCCGGGTTCCTCGGGTTTCGATCCGGGTTCGGGTTCCTCGGGTTTATAAAAATTGAACCCGAATTGAACCCGAATGTATTTCGGTCTGGGTTCTTCGGGTTACGATCCGGGTTCGGGTTATTCGGGTTCTGAAGCAATGAACCCATTATAACCCATATTAAATTCGGGTATCCATGGGTTATTCGGGTATCCATGGGTTATTCGGGTTATTTGGGTTTTGTAAGGGAACTTTTTCGGGTAACATACAAAAAAATTAAAAAAAAAATACATATCTAAGTTAGATTAACTTAACTCATAAAAATTAACTTCGCAAATACCAAAATAAAATGAATTCTAAAAACGAAAAAATAAAATGAATTCCCAAATCATCAAAATGAAAATAAATCCAAAAGCGCAACAATGATAAGAAATCCGAAATCGTCAAGTTCTTGTTGCGCAACAAAATGAAACCACATCCCATTCTCCTCCATTGTTTGTGTACGATAAGCTGAAAAAACAAAGATTAAAGTATAAATTCAACGTTATATAAAAAAAGATAAAGCAAAATAACAACATACTTTGAGAAAGTGTATGTGTATCCTTGAATGAAATCACATCTCATTCTCCTCCATTATTTGTGTCCGATAAGCTGAAAATCAAAAATTAAATTATAAGTTCAAAATTATATAAAACGATAAAATGAAATAAGAAGAACATACCTTGAGAAAGTGTATCCATGAACTCATTTTCCTCCATTATTTGTTGAAGACTCATAGTTGTATCAATACGAAATGATGATCGCAACCAATTTTGCGACAAAATCAATGCTTCAACCATATTAGGATTCAATGTGCTTCTATATTGGTCTAAGATACGTCCTCCGGTACTAAATGCCGACTCGGATGCAACTGTAGAAACGGGAATTGCAAGAACATCTCTAGCCATTTGCGCTAAAATTGGGAACTTTGAACTATTCACTTTCCACCACATCAATATATCAAATTTTAGACCCAATCTATTACGAGTCGGCGCCTCAAGGCTCTCCATCAAATAAATTTCCAATTCATTTGCATCCTCCTTATCAACAACCAATTTTTAAATTCTCCCCACGGATCATCTTCTTCTTCATCACCCTCATACACATCAACAACATCCTCTACTCTAGAATTACTTCCACTACAACTTCCGGTATCAAAAGCACTTTGCTTTTTGTACCTTGCACTATAAAATCCATAAAGCTTACGCATAAATTCCATGAGTAGTTCTTTCATCTCACTACATTTTTGTTCATCATTGTCATACATCTTCTCAAAACAAT
>CM071867.1:32508066-32518317 GCA_036759665.1 Gynandropsis gynandra
TAGAATTTGAGAGAATGATAAGAATTTGTGAAGAACAAGAGAATAATTTTTGTTCTGTATTTGATAGATAGTTTGTACAGGTTTATATAGGCGTTACAATGTGTATAGAAAAAGGAAATGCAATATACATTTACACAAAAGGAAATTGTGGAAAAAGGAATGATTTGGAGATGATCGTGGTAGAATGATCTTGTTGCCAAAACTCAAGATATGTTTCCTTGTAGAATGATCTTGTTGCCAAAACACAAGATATGTTTCTTTGTAGAATTATCTTGTTACCAAAATACAAGATATGTTTCCTTTTGCCAATTATGGCAACAAGTTTCACTTAGACTTCCAGTAGCTATTTTTTTTCAAAGGAGACAAATTGGAATATTTATCTACATTAGTTATTTCCTCACATTGTCTCACGAAATTTATCGAATTGAATCTAATTTTTAAATAAGTGATACATGAACAGTTTTCTCTATCGTTTCTAAGAACATTGAAATTAAAATTATGCAACAGGAACCTTCAACTAAGTATCTCTTGTGTCGTGACCAAAAGGATGATCGAACATAGTATTGAGTTCGGCTTCCTTGATTAACACATTCAAATCAGAAATCAAAATACATACATAAAGCATATAAAGTATATAACTGATGTGTTATCAAAGTTAAACAAATAATCTAAACTACCGCAAGTGCACCGCACGTGTGTAGTACTTCAGGTGTCGATCCCACAGGGACTACGCAACACTACCTAAACTCAAACTACGAATCAAACTTGCTAACGAACGAAATATGGTTTTAAGACTAAAATACTAAAAACAAATGAACAAACTAGTTCTTAAAAATGAGACAAACGTTCCAAAAAACCAGTTTCACAACAAGACATCCGAAACCAACAATTAACCTATCTATCATGCAATCCCAGTTAAGTTATCTAAGGCAGACGATCCTAATATGATATCTACTCTCTCTCGAGGCATAGACACGTGATCTAGTCAAGTTATCCCCTACTTTTGTGGCTTACACCCTGAACTAATCCCATAAGACATGTGATTCATCCGTTTTACCCTCAACCGCTGCTACCATACTTTCGTGGCCTAACCTCGGTTGTCCTAAACCTGATCTTCTAGGACTAGAATTCTCCTTTCGGCCATTCTCCTAATCTCTAACACATGCATCTACTTGGCATTCGTAAACACAAGTCATTTAAGCTCTCAAATAGAGAATAGATAAACGAAAACGTGAAGATGCATTCAAAGATAAATCAAAAGTGGTTCCGGGATAGCCATGGGCTAATCCCTTCTCCTAGAATAAACAAACTACTCGCTCATGCGTCCGTAAACAAACATAAATGAAATAGAAGGTCTAAGGAACATGAAAACCAAACGAAACCGAAGTGTGGGGTTGATCTCCAATGCTCCTTGTAAGTCTCCTTCGCAAAAACCTCCTCCTTCTCTCTACTCTCTCCCTTCGATCCAGAACTGAAAACTGAGTGAATGAGCTTGAACTCTCACTCCTCTCCTCTTCATTCCTTCTCCTTTTCTTTCCTTTTCTCCCTTGTTTCCCTTTCGGCCGTTCAGATTTTCCTTATGTTGCAACATCCACCGATTGTTGTCTTTTCATGAATTTCCATTCTTGAATAAGTTGGGTGATGTTTCCATTAATTCCTCCTTCCTCTTCTCTAAAGTCGTTTTCCTTATTGTATAAGTCCCCAACAAACTCCCATTTGTTTTTAAGTCAAATTAACTTATTTGGAGTTGCAGGTGACGGACGCGACCCACGCGGTCAGGGTAAGTGACCCGCTCGGGTGCGGCGCGGAAGATCGCGCAAGAACGCGATGGAAAACGGGCGGCCCGCTCGGGCTAGAAGGTGCCCCGGTCGGGCTGTGCTGCTGCTCGCTCGGGCTCAAGTGCTGCCCGCTCGGGCTGAGGCCCCGGGCGTGGTATTTCTCGCCCGACTCGTGCTCAATTCGCTGGAAAAAATCACCGTAATAAATACCCGCTCGGGCTAGGGAGTTACCCGCGCGGGTAGTGGCTAATCCTTGTCGATTCTCGTCCCGTTTGTCCCGTGATGATCCTCGATGTTGGTACTTTGTCTCGTGCACGTCCTTTAGCTCCGAAATGAACCAAATACGCATAAAAACCTGTAAGAACATGAAAACACAAAAACAAGTAAAACAGATACAGAATCATACGTAAAGCATCGCATCTATATCATAAACATATCTAAAATCGTGCAAGAAATATGTATAAAACGAGATGATCAATAACTAAATTAAATTTTTCATGAAAAAGAAGAAAACCCAGAAATAATTAGCACTACGTACCATCAGTTATGGTCGTCTGTCACATGTTAGTTCATCATCGAGGACATTGTCGAGTATAAGTCCTAGGGAGGCACAAATTGACATCTTAGCCACTTTTTAAGTTGCATTTTAGGTTGTATTTAGATGTATTTTAGCAGTAATTAACATTTTTTTAAAATACAATAGACGTAAGCAAGCATACACTTAGTTTAGCCACGATGTAATAAAATGGTGCATAGAAAATTAGAGAATCTTTCTTTTCCAAATAGCTAAGTATACCAAATTTAGTATCAACTAGATATTTTGAATGATTTGTCGAACATAGTTGACTAAGAAGATTCGACCTTAGGTTTATTTTGTAGGGTAAATTGACACTTAGTCATCATATAATTGTCCTAAAATCTTAATTACAAGCTAATATATTTTTAAGAGTCGGTCCATATTATTTGGAGTATTAGACCCTTTTATCTTGTTTGAGTTTGTTCGACAGAGGTCGTAAGGAATCTCACATAATAATAGCGAGATCCCGCTCCTCCTGCAATGTGCGTGCCTCGGGAAGAGAAAGGCATGTGCTAAAAATTCGGTACGTTTCGTTTTGTTTCTCATCTCAGTTGGCGTGAATCAATGTCCCGGAGCCTAATTTTTTTCTTCTTTCCATTCCTTGTTTTCTGGATTTGTTTAAGTAAAAAAAATATGGATTGATAAGTTATCAAAAATTTATTTTTTCATTGTTGTCTGGGTATAGTTTGCATCTTTTCCTCAAATGTGAAGATAAAATTCTTTGGGAAATTGGCCTGTGATTATGCTAAGTTGTTAGGTTGAGAGAGGACAACCCCGAAATCGTTTGGCATTATGCTGGTTGTATTAGTCATTATGTAGAAAGTTAATCAAATTATCGTATGGATATGAAACAGACACAAACAAAATAAAAAATCAATTTGCCACAAAGGATGCCACATGCGTAAATTGTATGGCTCATCTGGCATCCCTTTTTATAAGGTATTAAGATATTATATATATATATTATAAAATATATTTAGATATGCATAAAAATAATCATTATGTATGCGATATAATATACACATATTTATATAATATATATATATATCTACATATATACATAAGAACATGCGATCGATTGTAATTTTAAACACATTATCAATATGATACTCTAACCAACTATGACAAAATTGTACCTTGTATGTACTGTTTTCCAATTTAAAATTTTTAAGATTTTGATTTTCAATGGATTTTGATTTCGATTCGATATCAAATCACTTATATCGACCTCGTACACTATACATGCAATTATATATATATATATCATATTATAAAGATAATATAGACTAAATCTCGATCATAATATATTTTATATTATATTATATGATTTTCGGATTTAACCACATATCGATAATGATAATATTTATTAATATGTATCTTTTGTTTATTATTGTTACGAGGATGATTATAATATCCAATTTTTTATTTTTTATTTTAGTTTAGTTTTAATACATGTTTTATTTATACAAAATATGGATAATCCACCACCTTATTTATTTACATTATGTTTTTACTATTTAATGTTAAATGGTTAAATTACTTCAAAAATAAATTTATAAATATAATCGTCACCATTTGAATTATTATATAATCATTTTTTAACTGTATTTTCAATGTCATAACATATTTTTTATTTTCTTTAATGATAACATATCTTTATGTCGAACGTGGTGAATCTCAAAATCATGACACTTGATGCATGAATCAAATTTTATATGACATGAATGTTTGATGATAAAATGCATCTGAAAGGCAAAAAGATTATTGGTACAATTGATAAAAATAATTCCTCTAAAGAGCTTAAAAATGAATGCACTTTTTAAACTTTTAGTGATAATAATATATCACTCGACACTAAGATTGAATATCATGTATCACATGTTCATACACAAAATGATATGTTAGAGTGATTGATTAAATGTTTCCAACTTATTACTAGACCATTGCTAATGAGAACAAAACTCTCAATTTTTGCTTGGAGACATGTCATCTTACATGCTACAACACTAATTCAAATAAGACCAAGTGTTTACTATAAATATTCTCCAATGAACTTGCTAAGAACCAAATATACCTCATCTTTGGGTATTTGTTTTGCAATATATGTTTTGATTGCTCCACCGCAACAGACACCCAAAGAATATTGGGAATTTATGTTGGATATAATTTATCATCTATCATTAGATGTCTCGAACCACAAAGGGTGATGTATTTATAGCTCGCTTTGCTAATTTCATTTTTTATTAAAATATTTCCAACGTTAGTAGGAGAAATAAAACATGTATCACAAGATTTGACATAGAAAAAACAATAATTATTGTACCTTGATCCTTCTACAAAAAAAATGTAATCTAGAAGTGTAAAAAATTATACACTTGCAACACATCACAAATTGGCTGTCATATGGGTTCAAATGATACAACAGAGGTGACGAAATCATATATATCGACTACAAATGCAAGTGTTCGTATAGCTATACCAAAAGGTCAGGAGGGTGAAAGAATTTCAAATGAATCTACAACACATTTAAAGCGTGAACGACCATTTTTTGTTCTAAGGATAAAACCCTCGAAAAAGAAAACAAATTGAAAAAGATGTTTATTCTCAAATAGTTGAGAACATCCAAAAAGAAACCAGCGAGGAAGAAGATATTTCTTTATATCCAAAAAAATTTTGAAATGATAGTGAAGATCCAAAATCATTGCCAGTATAAGGATGTCAAAAGAGAGATAATTGGATAAAATGGAAAGAGACTATGTAGATATAATTAGACTCATTAAATAAAAGAAAAGTTTTGGACTCGTTGTTCAAACTCTTAATGGTGTTAAATCAGTTGGATGCAAATGAGTTTTTGTAGAAAAAAGAAACAAAAATAATGAAGTCAAGATATAACGCACATCTTGTAGAACAAGGGATTTTTAGAGTTTGATTATGAGGCAACATATACACTTGTTATGGATGTAATCACGTTCATATACTTTATGAGTTTAACGATATCCAAAAATTTAGAAATGTATCTTATGGAAGTGGTCGTAACATCTCTATATGGATCATGGGATAATGATATATATATATATATATATATATTCTTGAAGGATTTAAAATGTTGAAAATATTAAATGCAAAGTCTAAAGAAGTGGGTGCGATCAAATTGCAACGATCTCTATATGGATTAATATAATCTGGATGTATGTTGTACAATCGTCTAAGTGAATATATGCTTAAAATGATATTTTTGATAAATTTATTTGTCTTTGTGTATTTATCCAAAAAAATAGAAAATAGTTTATGGTTATAGTTTTTTATGTGGATGATTTTAATATAATTGGGACCTCAAAAGATGTTGAAAATGTTTGAAATTATCTAAAACAATGATTTGAAATGAAAGACATTAGAAAACTAACATTTTTCTTGGTTTATAGATAAAACATTTAAAGAGTGGAATATTCGTTCATCAATCGAGTTATACAATGGGGATCTTAAAGCGTTTAAACATGGATAAAGTGAATCCATTAAGTACTCCAATAGTTTGTAGATCTCAAAATATGAAAATGATTTATTTTATCCTTGTGAAGATACTCGGACCAAAATTTCCATATATGAGTGCCATATAGACCCTCTTGTATCTTGATAATTGCGGCATGATATAGTTTTTCTCCTACACATCGTCGTTGGACAAAGATTAAACATATCTTTCGTTATTTATAAAGGAAAATTGATTTAAGATTATTTTATCTTAGGGATTCCAAACATGAGTTAATTGATTTTGCATATGTAAGTTATTTATCAGATCTTCATAAAGCTTGATCACAAATGATATATGTTTTCACAATTTGAGTCACAACGATATCGTGGCATTCTAAAAACAAACATTAGTTGCAATATATTCAAATCATATTAAATTCATTGCATTTCAAAAAGCAAAAAGAGAGTGTGTGTGACTTAGAGCTTTAACTTGATACATATAATAAATATGTGGATTCGTAACTAATCTCGAGCTTATGATATTATATGAAGATAATATTATATGTATTGCTCAAACAAATGAAAGATGCATCAAAATCGACATAACGAAGCATATCCCTTAGAATTTTTTCTCATATATACAAGAGTTCGAAAAGAATAAAGAATTTGATTATCAATATATCTGATCAAGCAAAAATACAGTTGATATATTTACAAATGGTCTTCAAATTTCAACATTGAAAAAACACATTTAGAATATCATGATGTGTCACTATAAAATCTATGAATATGATTGTACTGGTTTTTTTCATCGTAATTTTTGTCCCAAATGATTTTTTACGATAAGTTTTAAAGGGATTTTTAATAAATATTCAATGAAAAGCATTGTAATGGATAAATGTCTTTTTAACCCCTTTAATCCATTGGCTTTTTTTTTCATATTGAAGAAAGATTTTTATATGTATTAATATAACTTTCCTCTTCGTAAAAAAATACACTTTTACCAAAAAACATACTCATCATCTTCTTCATTCTCTCTTTAATAATTTTATGTTGTTTTTTTATTTATTTTATACATATTTATATATAGATATATTTTGTATATTAATGTAATATATATATTATGCTATACAAATGATATGTAAAACAATACATTTGATACTATATAAAATAATTATATTATGCTTACTATATAATAATAGTTATAATTATCATATATATAAAGATAATATGAAATATTGGGTTATGTCCTCGTTTGGTGTGGGCAGGTGGCTTACCACAGGGGATGGAGTCAAAAAACAATGAAATGCACATGCCAAGAGCACCATGGGTAAGACCAGTCCGAATCAAGATGGGTCCAAGAATATGAAAACAATAATTGCATAGCAAAAAGAAAAAACATGTCAATTTGTTCCTAAAAAACTACAAAATTATGTTTGATTCAATAACTTTAAACATTTGAATTATCTTTTAGGTTGAATTATGTCTAAATCTATTTATAATGGTTTTGTTGTGATTTAAATATTTTACCATTGAACTTTTTATTGTGATATATAAGTTCTATAATTAGTTTTTATATAAAAAAAGTAAATTGTTATGTTATGATGTTCTGTATTAGATAAACATAGATCATTGATTTATATGTATGGTATATGAAAATCCATAATTTTTGTGTTGATTGAAGTTTACACTCATTTATCATAATATTAGAGTTTAGTTCAATCTGATCTAAATTTTATAATATTGGATCTCTGATTTTATAAATTTGATCTAAGATCAAATATGGCTATAAGGCAATGTTTTATTGTTTTATATAATTTAAATAAAAAATTATATATATATATATATATTAAACAACCATAAGTATTTTGAAGAATTTTGAGTTGAACTATACCTTTGTACAAAATGAACAAAATGATGGATTATGGCCATGGAGATGGGTTTCACTTATTAGCACTATGGACGCCCATCTCCGTCTTTTCTCAATTCTGTTTCTTTTTAACTTTTATTTAAGAGGCTATAATTTTATATATAAATTATGTTATTTTGGAAAATTTTTTGTTTGGATTTAAAATTAGAGTTTAAGTTTCAATTTGTAATCAAATTTAAAATTATTTGTTTGAAAATTTTAAAATCAGAGTCTCAATTTATAATTTAAGTTAAGTTTTGTTTCTAAAAAAAAATAGAGTTTGAATTAATATTTTTTAAGAAAGTTACCCAAACTTACATTTTACTTATAAATTATGTTTATTAATTATTTTTATTAATTTCATATAAAAATTTATAATAATTATTATTATCTATAATTTACACTTAAAATAATTTAATATATTTTAAAAATATAAATTAATCATATATAATATTAATTATACAATTTAATAAGAAATATCAATTTTGAGAATTTTTAAAGTGTATCTTAATAATATAATATTTTGGATTCGTAATCCGAATTATAACGTTAATAATTTAGCATCCAAAAGTTTAAGACTTAATTCCAATCCAAAAATTTCATAATTGCCAAAAATTAAATTATTAGAATAAATAACGATTTGTATGGACCCAACAAAAATAATAATTAAATTTTGTTTGATCTTCTAATTAGTTACTCGCTTTATATATACTCTTATCCTCGCAATTTGAATTTAAATTCCAATGGCATCCCTAATCACGTTTCTATCACATCGTGAGATTTGGTGAACACTTTCTCTTAGAATAATCAAAGCTTTTAAGTTTTGGAGACATTGAATGAATGGTTTTGAAAACTGTCCTCTTCTTCACTCTTTTACACAATTTGCTGTTTTATTAATTCAAAATGTTAAACATATATATATATATTAAATTAGTCATAAAAAGATTATGGAAAGGAATTAAATGAAGTAGCTTATGAGAAAAGAGTTGCAACAAGAGACAGGTAGATTTCCATGGGGTGGCAGCTTTGAAGAACAGAGACCAAACATTAGGTGTTTCTAAAGCGACGGAGTCTCTTCTTACAAGCAAGGCACCTAACTCCCACTTACAACTCTACCATTTTCATCATCTAGTTTTTAGTACCCTTAACCGGTCTTAACCACACTCCTTCGGTTCTCTCCGGTTAAGGATTCAAACACTTAGTTGGCCGGACTGGTTAAGGGGTATTGCTCACCCCACATGTCAACTAACGGACCAAAATGATTTTACCAGAAACTGAATATATCCCTTAGGTCACACTCTAGTTTCTATGTATTATTTTTTGGTACATATATATATATATATATATTATGGTTGCTATCTGTCTGGGTAAACAATGATTTTATATGAAAAAAATTCTCTTGTTCTACTTGATTATTTTGGATTCCCTTACGTCATCTCCATAACTACTGATTTCAAGGGCACAGTAATTTTTATTATAAAGTATTAAGAAGAATTTAGATAATATTTTAACCAATCAAATTCGTTCGAGCTACAATTGTAATTTGAATAAATTTGAACCGACTTTTTGAGAAGTCGGCAATTAGCACAAATATCGATGGAATCTTACATACATGAATTCCATTAATTTAAAAAATTTATGTAAAAGGAGGTTCGGATAACGGGATATAATAGAAAAAACTATACAGTTTATTTGACAGAAAATGAAATTAATAAATTTTGTAATATCGTGTGTTTCCAAATTCATACAACCCATGATACAATACACTCTCGGAGTTATAGAATCACAAAAATGGCCTCAATCTCGAAAAAGACATGGTAGTTTATTAATTATTAATAGTGTATATAAAATATTTTGTCTGTAAATGTTTGTTATGAAATAATAATTGACATGGTTATTGTCTTGAATTCAAGGTTGAATAATCTTTTTAAATGAGATACTAAAAATTAATGTTTTCCGTTATATATTCTACATAATATCGTTTTTATCATGATTTTATATACTAGGAAGAAACCCGCGCGATGCGCGGTTTTTATCATTTTTTATAATAGAGTTGAAATGCATATATCATAAATGATTCATATCAAAAACTCATGTAAGGCTCCTATAATCATGATGGTTATCTATTTTATATCTTATTTTACGAAAAAAATGATCAATATATTTGAATTTTATTATAAATACCTAAGTAGTTATTATAGTTCAATAGCAAGAGCAAGAAAATCAAATTTTGATATAATTATCTCATAAATTATTAGGCTACAGAGTAGATATTTTGAGAATTTATAAATATTCTCTCACAATAGAATGCGATATAATATTTGTTGATTTTTTTCTTTTTATACAACACGTTTTACTTTTATATATTAATAAATTTAAATTAATAAAAATAGAATTGATGATTGGACTGCTACGTCAATATTGATGCGATTTCACCAGAAATTAACAAAAACTCGAATTTTAATATATAAGATTTAATTTAATTTTTTTAACATGATGTTTCATTTATAACATTTCTTTTT
>CM071867.1:32534794-32556482 GCA_036759665.1 Gynandropsis gynandra
TCAGCAGTCGGCAAATTTGCGGACTGCACAGTCAGCAGTCCGCAATTTCCCTACCGCCACGATTCCAGTCCCTAATCCGTCCCGAATTTCGGACGACTTAGGGACTGACCTACAGTCCCCAAATTTAGGGACAGATTTGGGACTGTTTTCTTAATCCGTCTGTAATTAGTCCCTAATCCGTCCCTAAATTTAGGGACGGATACTTCAGTCCGCAAATGCAGTCCCGAAATCCGAATTTTCTTGTAGTGTAAATCTATCTTTGAGAACTAAGTCGCACCTCTTAATTGATCTAATAACTCATTGATCCTCGGTAGTGGGTAACGATTTTTCACAGTGACTCTATTTAGAGCCCTATAATCAATGCACAGTCTGAAAGTGCCATCTTTCTTCCTCAAAATTAGGACCGGTGTACCCCATTGTGATGTACTCGGTCGTACAAAACCTTTCTCAAGTAGCTCATCTAATTGCTTCCTCAACTCCGCCATTTCCGCTGGTGCCATTTGATATGGAGACTTTGATATTGGAGCAGTACCCGGTTCTAGCTCAATCTTAAATGGATCCCCTCGCGTTGGTGGTAAGCCCTGCAGTTCTCTGAAAACATCTGTAAACTCTCGCCCTACGGGGATCTCCTGGACTTGCACAGATGGACCCACTTCTTCTACTGATATGGTAGCAAGATATATGTCACACCCTTGATCTAGTAATCGTTTCATACGCAACACTGAGATGATTTGAATCCCTTGACTTGATCGAATTCCTTAACAATATGTGTTGACCATGCATAAGTGTAGGACCGCTAACTCCATCGCTCCACACACAATGTGCGACACATATTTCAGCTCCACAGGTTATTTGAACCTAACCCAAGGAAATCAATGCTCTAGACATTCCTTAGGTTTCATCTCACAAGAAAATCCCTTCACCCACCAAATATCAGAACACAATATTCAACTAAATCTCTCTAATCAACATCTTGATAACTGAAAGATCCTTCCAAGTCGAAATATTTATTCATCCCCTTATGGAAGATATCATACATCTATATTATATCTTAATACCGAATCGAGTCATGTGATTCACCACATAAAAAGAAGCTGACATCTCCACTTGTCTTTGATTCATCAAAGTAGGCGGTAGTAGTGTAATTGACAGTGATAATAATATCCTTAAATTCTCTTTTCGGTCATGTTGTTCATTTCTAGTAGTAACTCTTTCAAGACTTTCCTTACGATATCTCTATACATTCCACTTTCGAACTTTCGTTATAACCAAAGAGACTTTGTACGCTCTATGACAAGAGTCAACCAATCATTCTCGATGCTATCCATAAAATACGGTTAACCATTTAGCCTTCCATGCTTAGAACCTCAACTAAACACTTCAAGTCATGCATACTAAGGTCTCGTGACTTTATTAAAACATTTCCCAAAAACACTTTGAAATCCGGTGAAAACGATAAATACGAAAAATGGAAACCAGAGCTCTGATACCAATTTGTAACACCCATATCCCGGAACAACCTCGGGACTAGGAGTGTCCACCATCACCTCCAAGAGGTGGCTACACGTGTCATCGCTCAAACACATTTATAAAATAAATATAAATGATTTATTCTAAAATAAGAGTGGTCCGGACCAAATAGCAAAACAAATATGTAAATATCATAGTCACGATAAATAAAATAAATACGAAATACAAAATAAAACTCATCGAGATCTCGTGCACGCCTCTCCCATCAGTCCGCTGTGAACCTTCATGTTGATGCTCAACCTCATTACTTTTTCCCATCGCTATATCCTGTCCATCCACGACAGCCCAAAAATAGGGTGAGTACGAAATACGCACTCAGTGAGATCAATACGGGTACGTACTCTGTGCCACGTATTCTCCTGCTCGAACTGAATATCATAAAATAACATATATCCAAAGTATAAACTAAGGATATACAAATCACTCTATCCAACCCGACTGAGTATCCAAAATCTAAGACTAGTACCACACTGGATAATAACACACAGAGTCCACACGACTCTAGCTCGGGTATACGTTCGCAAAGTCCAAAGGACCCCAGCACACTGAAAATCTCGCAAGGTCACAACGTACCCCAGCTATCAGTACAATACACTGAAAATCTCGCAAGGTCACAACGTACCCCAACTATCAGTATAATACACTGAAAATCTCGCACAACATACCCCAGCTATCAGTACCATACATCGCTCCATCGCTCGAAATGTTACCATAACCCCAACACGGAACGACGGTGGCATATCCACTGATCTGACTAACTCGACGCTCCGTCGCTCGCAAGGTTACCACAACCCCAACACGGTATGACGTCGACCCAGATCCAAGTGTCGTAATACTAACGTCATCACCCTGATACTCCTCACGTGAAAACTCTTACCAACGCGCTCGCACATGCCTTCTTCCGAAGGTTCGAGTGTGAAACTACCCGATCGAGCACACTAACAAGATATTCACTCGGTTTAAACACCGAACCCAAATATCGACGTTCTCCGACCCCAACACTTGGTCGCACGTCAGTTCTCTAGATCATCTCTAGTCACTTATACAACTCATATACTTATCATCAATTCTCATACAACAAATTTAGAGTTTTCATCCAATTCCACTTGTAACGTCTCATTTTTCCATTATGATCCTATAAATTCTATCGTGATCATACCTCATTTTAAAAATACAATCTCTTCCATAAATCGATCACAAATCCAAAATTAGGATAGAGAAAATCATCACCTTAGTTTTCGACGATTTGACGATTTTTGATATTATCGCTAACAACAACACCATCAATCCTTCCATATTATAGATCCATTCAATCAATAAATTTTCATAATATAAATCTTCGAATTAAAGAAATAATCACAAAAAATCAACTAGAGATTTACCACAATCTCGATTAGAATTTACCCACGAAGATCGTGATGAAAATCTTCTCCAATCTCTTCTCTTTCTTTTTTTCTCTTTTCTCCTCTCTTCTTCTTTATTTCTTCTCTTTCTTTTTTTTTTCCTTTTCCTATTGCACCACACGGTTGCCCTTCTTTTCTCTTAACCCTAATTGAATTAATTTATATATATATGGTTGTGTTAACCACCTTCCTATTTAAATGGATCTTATAGTTGAAAATGATATGTGTTTCCAAACATAAAAGCAAAAGAATTTTTTATTTGTGTTGTATATCAAAACCATTTTTAAAAATTTTTGTGTTTGTGTTTTTGCCATGTGTGATGGGTCATTGTCGAAAAGAATGATCTTTTTCTTCTTGTTTTGGGATTTTTGAATTTCACGAGTCCACTATCCGAACAAATCAAATGGTCTTATGTTGTTGCCATACGTGATATTTTGAAACCCAAATATGTTTTTTGTTTTGTTTTGCAGACCATCGTGGAAAATAACAACCATTGTGGGTTATAATTATGCCGATGAGTTTATAAGGATGAAAAATTATTTATTCCATATTGACGATTGTACAAGATGACGTTTATTCTGATGATAGTGGTTATGTCATGCTTGAAAACTTGGTGAGATCTTTAAACACCGATGTTCCAAAACAGCCAGTTTGGTACATATTAACGCATGGGTGTTTGAAGTCTGTTGTTCATGTTTACAACATAAAGGACAGTTCAAGAAGAATTTGGGCCATGGCTAAGATAGCGAAAGAAATCCATATTTACATTGTTGAAGGTTTATCCAAACCATATATCTCCCATGGTGAAGGCCAATATAGTGCCTATAGAGAAATTGTTAAAGTTGATAAGGATTCTACAAAATTTAGTGGTTTATTTGTTAGTGATAAAATTCTTGGTGAAAATACAAAGTTGTAGATGGTGGTAATGAATATGATGGTGGTGGTGTTGGTCATGGTAACGAAGAGTTAATGAATGTAGGTATTGGTGATGATGATGATGGTTTAGGATATGGTTTTGGTGTTGGTGTGGGTGTTGGTAATGAAGAGACAATTAGTTTACATGTTGGAGTACAAGAGACAAATGGTTTGGGTTTAGGTGATGAACATGTAGATGGTTTAAGTGATGATGATGATGATGATGAGGAAAATAGTGTTATCGTTGGAAAGACAATGCCATATCGTGAGGATGATGTGAATGCTTTGATGATGATTTTTTTCCTCATTATCCGAAAGAAGACATTGATGACAATGAGTTGAAAGAGAAAGAATACAATGAGAGGCGATAAAGAAGGTATTGAGGAAGATGTCAGTGATGATGATGAAGTATTTAAAAATTTATTCGAAGGACACAATGTGATGGAAATATCAAGATGAACAATAGTGATAATGATGATAGGAAAAAATGTTTGTGATCTTGACATACCAATTTATTCGAATATAGAATGTCAATCATAAAGAAAAAGAAACAATTGCTTAAGAATAAATATAAGATGAGGCTGCTCCAAATGTTCAACAATCGTGATAAATTCGAGATTATGTGTTGAAGTATCACTTACGGTCAAGAAAAAATATCAAATACAAAAATGGGATGTTAACAAATTAGAGTTGGTATATTGTGATAATCAATACAAGCGGAGAGTAATTGTTCCCAAAAAAAGATATTAGAGAACAAATATATGATAAAGTCGAATCACACAAAAC
The DNA here is from genome assembly GCA_036759665.1 of Gynandropsis gynandra. Taxonomy (NCBI): domain Eukaryota; kingdom Viridiplantae; phylum Streptophyta; class Magnoliopsida; order Brassicales; family Cleomaceae; genus Gynandropsis; species Gynandropsis gynandra. The sequence goes on from CM071867.1 coordinate 32,539,429, forward strand.
ACACTTGTTCAATGATCGGTGAATCCAAATTGTTGACCATTAATTGTATTGCACAACTATATTTTGAAAGGTTCTGAAACAACAACAAAAATACTTCAAGAAAAAATTCTTGATCATTACAAGTTAACATATCAATAAGCAAGTGTCACACGGCAAAGGAAAAGACATTGAATTTGTTGAGAAAAGAATAAAATAAAAAAATTAGCATTTGTATGATTACGAATTGAAATCAAAAGGTATGTTACACATTTGTTTGAATATGATGTATGTTTTTATTTTTATTGGTCGATTTTTTTACATTGTATACAAATCAAATCCAGGGTCAACATGACAGTCCCATTATTGGAGTTAATAGATGTTTCTTGAAATAGACTGTCAAAGGAGATATATTAACTACGATAAAAAAGAATGGAAATAATCAAATATATCTGATAGCTGAGCGATCATACAAATTGAGAACAAAGATAATGGGGAATGGATGTCAATTGGAGGTTGATTTGAATTTGACGAATGGACTAGGAATTACGATCATATCGGTCAGAAAAAAGGTAATACATTTGAATTTGTTTCGATGATGTGTTTAAATCTGTTTATATGTGTATTTTGTATTATTACAGTTTTATACTGGTTTTATATGAATGTTTGTGTGTTTGAATCTGTTACAGTTTTATAGTTGTTTGAATATGTTACAGTTTTATATGTGTGTTTGAATATGTTACAGTTATATATTTGATATATGTGTGTTTGAACCTGTGTACATGCAACTATATTAGAAGATGTGAATATTCTTCATATTTGTTTGATGCATATGAATCTGTTTTATACTTATTTTATTTGTGTTGAATCTATTTCATTATAGTGTGTTTGTGATACAATTTGGATATGTTTTATAATTTTATATGTGTGTGTTTTGAAGGTTGAACTGTTACAATTTGAATATGCTTTATATTTGTCGTATATGTATTTGAATTTTTTTTATTATTGTGTTTGTGATACAATTTTAATCTGTTTTATACTTGTTATAAGTGTGTTTGTTGAAGGTTGAATTTGTTGTAATTTATTCATGCAACTAATGCCAACATGGGAATCTGTTTTCATTTTTATAACGGTTGATAAAGGTCGTACAAGGAGAATTATCTTTTATAAAACATAGAATGTGTACAAGACATATCTATGCTAATTGGATACAAACACAAAAAGAGAGAACTAAAATGTTAATTTGGCAGTTGACATCCAGTTACAATGATGTCGAGTGGGAAAAACCTTTTCAATGATGAAGACAATTGACGCAACAACATACAACAATCTCCTTAAGATAGAATACAAAGTTGGTGTCGTACTTTCTTTCGCGAATGTTCATATTGCAGTGACATGAATAATAATTTATCAGTCTATATAGAACCATTAAACGTGCACAAGATCTACTATTATGCTGGAGGAGGTTAGAAGACTTACTACGGTTCGTATTTCCACGAGATTATAAAAGTCTATAACTGAATCATATTGTATTTCATTTTAACGTCTCGAATTAGACATGAGTTAGAGGAGTCTAGGTTGAAAGAGATTAATTGTGTTTTCATCCCTAGTGGTAGAATAGAATTTGAGGTGCTAGATTGTGAAACATAATATTTTGTAAACCTAGTTGGTTTGAAATTTACATATAAGGGGGCAGAATCTAACATACATTTCTTGGCACTATATTGTTGTCGCAATAGATTGTTTAAAGTTCAACATAAAACTTTATATCTCTACCTCTTATCACATTTCAAAATAATGTGAAACATCTCAGTTAACTATTATTTCTTTCTCATATTTAATTAGAATCTATTAAATTTGCTTCATTTGAATATGTTGAATATATTTATTCATTTAAATAAGTTGAACCAAGATTGCATTAAACTTGTAAATGGACCAAAATTGTGGACTAGATGCTCGATGCTAGACATTATCACACCTGTAACTAGGGCAATGTCAAGGATACCAAAGAAATACAACCGTAAAAACACTTCTGATGAGTCATCGAAGAAAAATAGGCATAATATGAAACCTTGCAAGAATCCAAAAGACAATACGTAACCACTTACTAAAAGGCATGTTGGACGACAACTAAAAGAGGTATTTTTTTTAATTAGTGTTAGGTAATTTGTTGCATGTGTTGAAACTGTTTCATGTCTATTATAGAAAGTATCAGCTCGGCCGCACCAAAGAGAATGCGACTACAAGATACAAGTTCATCTCAAGAATTGGAGGTTACAGAATTCACGTTGGTGTTACACAATCATCGTAAGTTGGTGTGGTGGTTACTCGTTATCACGTCTATGGTCTCATCTCGACCAGTCAACCATTACCAAACCATGATTAGTGATGTGTTTTGGAATGTATTTTTGAACATATTGTCATCTTTATTTTGGAACTCGTAAACTCAATTAATTTTTGAATTTAGTTATTTATCTAGTATCGAACTTGTGAACAAGATGTATTTTGGAACCTACTAATTTATGTACTTCAATGTATTTTTTTTTGTTTAGTCTGTATAACTTGGAAATGAACTACAAAATGTAATGTTCAAACATAATACATTATAATATTTGAGTACAAAACATAGTGTTAAAATCTAATACATTCCAAAACCGTACATAATACTTATATAAACCATTATAAAGATACAATAAGAGCAATACTAAGAACAACTATTATTTTCTCTAAATTTTCGTTTTTTTAGTATGATAATCTTCAAACAATATCTCGCCAATTTGTCTATGTTTATGAATGCATCATCATTAGTTGATGACACACTTTGTTTTTCTTTAAACTAATACTTTATAACTTTTAAATTTTATCTTTAAATTTTTTCCATCTCGTTTCATTTTGAAATTATTTTTTCACGTGTAAAAATACGATTTTTGACCATCCACGAATCTCATCTTGAGCATACCATTCAAAAACCACATAACTTGCCATCTATATATCTCGCACAACCAATGAAACACTACTCGGATTATCCTTTGACCACGAGCGGCTTAATACGATGGGCTTACCACAATGATATGTAACTCCGCTATATTTTTGTGTTTACCGACGAAGATGATTCACCATTGAAACCCATATGCGATGCATAAAAAACATTAAAAAAGAAATTAACTCATTAATCCATTTGAACACAATACACCTCAACTCATTAAATCGGCCAGTGTTCAAACTTAACGTAGCTAATGTAGAACGAATTTACCAGATAGCTACTACAACACCCTGAGATCGACGATGACGAATAAGCATAATGCAACATAAAAAATTCACGAAGAAAACGAAAAATGCAACATATCAGATTGATAAAGAAGAGGAAGAACAGTATCTGACAAAAGACATTTTTTGCCAACGAATAAGAAAAATTTTAAGCACACCGATGAAATTGAAAAATATGTGAGTTCGAAAATTTTCATCCAAATAACTTGACATTATTCGATTTGACATGGCGCCCAATTTGAATCGATGACTCGATTCGATTTTGCTTATATGATTGCAAACATATTTGACGACATATCATTATTTAATTGACAGACGTTATCTCTTTCATCGATTCGATGTGATATAGTGATATTTAGAAAAATCGATACGAAATTTGAATGTTATGGTATGATATTTTTTTGTTAAAAAGGTTAGTAAAAATGAAATTTAGAAGACATTTGAAAATTTTCGAAATGATTTTATCTAAATATATTACTATTGTTCAAAATAATATCACACCTACTATTTCCACTGAAATTTGATTTTGGTAAAGAATAATCTCACATTTTCCCTCAAACACAATAATGTGATTTACTTTATAAATACGTATACATAATGATGATAATAATAACGTGAAAGCGTTACTCTTTTTTTCCTAAAATAGATCAATGCATTGCCGCAATAAGTGTTGTAACTTATATATATCTAAATAAAAAATGTCGGCCATGAGGCAACCAAAAAAGTTACATGGGAGCATGTGGGTTTAGTTGATAATCACTAAATTTCCTCACATTCAGTCATGTGTCAAAAGTTTTTTACTCTATTTTTAAAATGGGAAAATGATTTGTTTTGGTCAAATAAATGCCCCTCAATGATTGTTTTCTAGGTTGTAAATTTTGATTAAAAAGCATACTAGACAATTATCATTCGATTATCTTTTTGCCCCTTAATACACATGCAAGGTCAAAGTTCACTACTGATTTTATATTTTAAAAAATTATAATTTTTACTGAATTTTAAATCGAAATATTTTTGTTTATTTTTTCCTCAAAAAGTAAAATAATTTACTGTATGTGTTACTTGCCGAAAGGCCAAGGACCACTTGGCATTTTCATCAACTACCTATTTTTTTAAAACCCCTTAATGGGTGAACTTCTACGTCACAAAAACCCCACGATTCACATTAAACAAATTTACCCATATTTGAGTATGTTTATTTAAATGTATTCGAATGATGTTACATAAACCACCATTTTAAGCTTTTAAACAATTTTTTTTTTGTTTTATTATTACTAAACCCAAATAGATTATTTTAATCTCTCCCCCAAAAAAATTAATGACGAGGGCAATTCTGTCATGATCAGTACACAATCGAGATTGTCTATAATTTGTTTTTTAAAATATAATTAGGAAGAAGTGTCGACAGGGATAGTTTGGTAAATCCGAGGCATACTGAGCCGGGTTATAAACAGAAACCGGACGGTTGGGAAATCGTTCTTCTTTCTTCTTCCTTCCTTCTCTTCAACGTCCCTTCTCTTGCAAAGTTCCTGCGAAAGAGAGATTCTGGAGAGAGAAAGTTAATCGAAAAGCAAAGAATAGAAATAATATAACTTTCGATCGTTCATGCTTTTGATTCTTCCAGGGTTTCTGCTGAAATCTCAGATTCTGGTTTCGCAAGCTCTGTGAGATTCAGCTGGTTCTTTTTGGGCGGTCCTTCCGATTATGGAGTTTATCGGATTCAATTAGAATTCTGTGGTTTCTGTGATCCTTCACTCTTTTGAAAAATGTCGACGAAGATCAAAGGCGAGCATCATTATTCTAGAAGCTTCGTTTCGAAGAAATGGACCCTTCTTCTCTGCCTGGGCTGCTTCTGCGCCGGAATGTTCTTCACCGATAGGTAATCTGTTCGAATTTCGAAAAAGGAAAATTAGCTGTTCCGGTCACTTCTAGATGCTTTATCTTCTCTCTTTTTCATTTTGGGTGTGTTTTTGTTATTTGAGTTCCCTGCTGTGTTGAGATGTACTGTTGAAATGCTGACACTTGTCTTAATCGTTCGGGACAAACATCTGTTGCAGAATGTGGTTTGTTCCAGAACCCAAAGGCATGGCTCGGCCATCTGTAACAGAAGCTGAGAGACTAAAGCTGATCTCCGAAGGATGTGATCCAAAGACTGTAAGTACGACAAGTGGTTCAATCCTGTTGTAGCCTTTCTTTCCTTTATTAGATTCTGTCATGAAACTCATATGCTTCTTGGTTTTTTGCATTTATGGTCTGACTGGTTTCCTCTTTAGCTCTACCAGAAAGAAGTAAGGCGCGATCCGGAGGCTTTATTTGGAGAGGTTACAAAGACACATAACGCTATACAGTAAGCCTCTGCTCTCTACAACAAGAACTCCCCCCGAACTTGTCGGGCTTATGCTGTGTGTGTTGGACTGCAGAACCTTGGATAAGACCATCTCGAACTTAGAGATGGAGTTAGCTGCAGCAAGGGCAGTGCAGGAGTCTTTACTGAATGGTGCTCCTGTATCAGATGATATGGGGAAGAAGCAATCACCAGGAAAAAGACAATACTTGATGGTTGTAGGGATTAATACTGCCTTTAGCAGCCGGAAGAGAAGAGATTCTGTTCGAGCCACCTGGATGCCCCAAGGTTCTGGAACTTCTCTGCTTCCTTTATTATCCCGCAGATCTTTAATGACAAGGCTTCTTCTCTTTTGCCTTCCGTTCCATTCATGTCATGTGCGTGATTCTGCTTGTAGGCGAAAAACGAAAGAGACTAGAAGAAGAGAAGGGAATTATAATCCGGTTTGTCATCGGTCACAGGTGAGTTTTTTTCTTTTTTGTTTTTTCAGAGTATCGAACCACATTGTTCATATGACGACTTACACTTTATCATTGGATTTTAGTGCCACGCCTGGGGGAATTCTAGATCGAGCTATTGAAGCTGAGGACAGAAAGCATGGAGATTTTTTGAGATTGGTATTGTTCTTGTTGTAAATCATGCTTTTGATTTGCAAAGCTAGTTTCATAAGTTTCTTTTTTCATAGTCTACATTCCGGTGTTGATTTTAACAGGATCATGTTGAAGGGTACCTCGAGTTGTCAGGCAAAACAAAGACATACTTTGCTACAGCAGTTTCAATGTGGGATGCAGATTTCTATGTCAAAGTCGATGATGATGTTCATGTGAACATTGGTATGCTCTAGGATCTTACCATATGTGGCCTTATTTCAATCATTTGACACAAAAAGTTCAATCCTTTTTGGTCCGTACACATACTTTTGAGAATTATCGATAACGGGTACGTTGTTCTATTGCAGCAACTCTTGGCGAAACTCTTGTCAGACACCGGAAAAAACCTAGACTCTATATTGGCTGCATGAAGTCTGGTCCTGTCCTTTCTCAGAAGTAAAGCCGGTCTCTTTGATTCCTTCTTCATTACATGATTTCAATCAGGTGTTGTGATGTTTTAGCTTGGGTTTGATTGATGAACAGAGGAGTGAGGTACCACGAACCCGAGTACTGGAAATTTGGTGAGGCTGGAAACAAGTATTTCCGTCACGCTACTGGACAGCTATACGCCATTTCGAAAGACCTTGCTTCTTACATATCTATCAATCGGTAAGTTTCATTGAGATTGAAGGTATGTTTCAGGTCATATTCGTGGCGATTTTGTGATTCATTGAGATTGATGGTATGTTTCAGGCATGTTCTGCACAAGTACGCCAATGAAGATGTATCATTAGGATCTTGGTTTATTGGCCTTGATGTTGAACACATCGATGATCGAAGGCTATGTTGCGGTACACCTCCTGGTAGGTCTCAAGATAGATAAAACGTTTACATCGCCAGATTTCTTGACCTAATTAGAATATACATTTTAAAGCAAATGTTAAAAGTGAACAGACCTTATCTTAAGATGACTCGTCTCTTTCAAAATCTCTGTTGATATGAAACATCACCAGAATCTTTCTCCTCGTAAAAAAAAAAATACTTAATAATATATTAAATTCTGTGATGTTGCAGATTGTGAATGGAAGGCTCAGGCGGGGAACATCTGTGTAGCATCATTTGATTGGAGCTGCAGTGGCATCTGCAGATCAGCCGACCGCATCAAAGAAGTTCATCGGCGCTGTGGTGAAGGCGAAAACGCTCTTTGGCATTCCTCGTTTTGAAGCTTCCACATGAAAATGAAAACAATGAAAGAAACGTTATTAGCCTCAACAGCTCGAAAGATACATACATAGGAGGACAAAGAGGAATACGTATGAACTTCATACGCCTGAGAGGACAGCGATGCCTTTGAATGCGATGCGATGCGGAAAAGTTTTCAGATTTAAAATCGGTGTTCTCTATGGTTAGCGTTTTTGTATCCGATTCATGCAGTTTCATTGGTGTATAGTGGAATTTTTCATTAGTCATTGAATTTGAGGAATAGATAAAAGATATGTGTGTAAACAATACAAAGATGTATATTTCACTTGCAGAGAGCAAATAATGAGTCACTAAACTATTTGACAACATAAGAAGTTGAGATGTTAACAGTAGATACCTGTGATACTCATCTTTGTTTTGCATCTTCTCATCTTCATTTTGGATTTCTGCAAAGTAATAGTATATTGATTGAGGTTCTTGTTATTCAGTTTTGTATCTTTTCTTTATAAAATTTATTTTTTGTATTGTATTGTATTGGTCAGATCTGTCCACTATTTTATATTTAGTTATTGTTTACGGTATCGATATGTTCGCTCCTATTTTGGACTTTTTCATCTCTCACAATAGCATTTATTTTTCACATCAAGTTCATATCTAGAATTTAGTGCCAATGCTTTGTTTTGTATATATGGACGAGTCTTTTTCGCTTCTTTAGATCAGATTTGTTTAAAGAGCATCAATGAAATCGTGGTGGGGTTAATTTGAAATAAAGATACAAAATTGATTCATTCACATGGGTGATAGCTTTAACTGATCAGTCGATATCAAAATCTCATGTGGATCAAGTATGGAATTGTTTAAACACACTCAGTTTGTAAGCTTACTTTAATGCTCAGCTTCACTTGTCTAAAAATAGTATATAATGACGAGTCTCTTATATCTTTTTGCTTAATTTGTGTAGAGATAATATTGTGTTGGAGGGTAATAACTATTGATGAAGATAAATATGCTAAGAGCAAAATGGAATTGACGTTGTCATATCAAAGTACATGGCGGTGGATTAATACGATATAAGTGTCGAATATTATCATTTGGTAATATGAATTTTGTCCAAAATATTTTTGTAAATTTGGAGATTTCATTTAAATCAACAATCGACCCCAAATTAATGCACCAACCCCTCACCTAGTCAATCGATTTCAGAGTCAACGCATCAACTCTTCATCTTTTCAACCAACTTCAATCAATGCATTAGTTAGTTTTGACAATGTTTCTCTATAAATATGTAACCTCTCTTCATAATCAAATATAGAAATCATTCAAAGTTCTATTTTCTTCTCTTCTCTCTTATTCTTTTGTTAATGGTATGAGATCATCTGATCTGATTCTGTGTGTTAATTATTTTCTTATTATCATGTCTTCTCTAATCGATTCTTCTGTATAGAAACCTCTACGAATGAGGTTTGCATGATGATCAAGAAGGTGGAAGGCTCAATAAAGATCTTTCAAAACATAAGTGAAACTGCTTACAAGGTCTTGGTTCCAGAAGCCAGTCATATTGCTCATAAGGCCATTGTCCAAAAGAAAGCTCGGTGGTGCAAACACTGCAAGAAAAAAGGGCATATCAAAGATAAATGTTGGATCATTCATCCACATCTCCGAATCAATCGATTCAAGGAAGGAAGACAATACTCTAGAGACGCTACCATGAACATCACAAATGATGAATTGTGAGGAAATCTGACTTTGATGCCCTTATTAAAGCAATCATGACTCAAAAGGATCATGCTAAAGTATTTCTCACTTTTGAATTGAAAGACCTTATCATTATTGATTCAGGTGCCACAAACCATATGTTTTACAATGAAAATCTGATAAAGAATATAAAACCTATCTATGGAACTGTAGTTGTTGCTAATGATCATAATGTGCTAGTTAAAGGAATAGGAGAATTGAACTTGTATGGAAGAGCATTAGAGTTTTATTTGTTTTAGATTTCACAAGCAATCTTTTGTCTATTGTAAAACTAACCAAAGATCTAAGATGCAGTGTTATTTTCAGTGCTAATGATCTTTGCTTTCAGGACATTAATACGGTTCAAATAATTGGAAAAAGATCTGCCAAGAATGGCCTTTATAGTTTGGAGACTCCTGATTGCACTCGTAATTTCGCTTTCCATTCCATTTGGTATGCTAGACTAGGAAATCCTCAGCAAAATTCTCTTAACATTCTACTTCCTAATGTTAAATTTGATTCTAAAAATGTGAGGTTTGTATCCTTGGAAAGCATTGTAGAACTTCATTTCCAACATAAAAACTGTCTATAATAAATGTTCTGAACTTGTTCATTCTGATGTCTAAATTTCTCCATGTTCTACAAGAGATAATTACAAATATTTTGTCACATTCATTGATTAAAAATCAAAATATACATAGATTTATCTCTTACCTTCAAAAGTCATGTTTTTTATGCATTCACAAAGTTTTGCAGCTATGTTACTAATCAGTTCAAAGAAAAAATTAAATGCCTCCGATCTGACAACGGTGGAGAATACATAAGCAAGCAATTCGAAGATTACATCTCAAAACATGGAACTCTACACCAAACTTCATGTCCTTATACTCCCCACCAGAATGGAGTCGCAGAACGTAAGAATAGACATCTTTTGGGAGTAGCAAGGTCTATAATGTTTCATAGAGGAGTTTCGAAGAGATTCTAGGGAGATGTTGTCATGAAAACATGTTATCTCATCAATAGAATGCCTTAAGAATATCTAAATGACATGAGTCCATATGAGGTACTAAATAATTTTAAACCTCATATTGATTTCCTTAAGATTTCTGGGTGTGTTTACTATGTTTATGTTCCAGGTGAGCAAAGAAATAAGTGTCACCCAAGAAATACCAAATGTATGTTCATCGGATATTATCCTACACCAAAAGGGTAAAAATGCTACGATCCTTGTACCAATCGGGGTTTGGTTTCTCGAGATATCAAATGTGATGAGGAAAGAGGTTTCTTTAAAGATCAAAATTGGAAAACACTGAATGACATTGATGTCGTCTTCCCATTGTGTCTTTTCCAAATATTATAATCTCTCAAATGTAGAAATTAGATGTTGCAAGCTCAAAAGCTTTAGACGATCTTGAAGGTACAATAGATATCCAACAAGAATTGCAACTAAGTACCAATGCTCCTCAAATAAATCGGGCTGACCATGATGGGCAAAATGAAGTTGGGGAGGAACATTCTGAATTTGAAGAAAGTAATGAGCACATTGATTCAGAGAATGAGCAACATGAAGAAAGCTCATATCACAATATAGCTGATCAAATAAACGAAGGTTCTACCAAGCATTAAAGAAATGCTCTAATCCTAAGAAGAAGTGAAAGGCTTAAGAACAAAAGGGTTTTCTTTAATAGTCATGCTATCTCTCATCCCATACAAAGTTATTGCACCACTTCTCATTAATCTATTGATCATCAAGTGTTTTTTAGCAAAATTGATCAAGAATAGGAACTAAGTATGTATGAGGAGGCAAAGAATATCAAAGTTTAGGAAGATCTATGACTGATGAGATACTTGTATTTCAAAGGAATAACACTTAGGACTTGGTGCTATTGCCAAAAGACAAGAAACCTGTTGGCTGCAAATGGGTGTACAAGATTAAATATCACATCAACGATGACATTGAAAGATACAGAGCAAGATTGATTGGTAAAGGGCTTACTCAAACCTATGGAAAAGACTATACTGAAGCTTTTGCTCTTGTTGCTAAACTTCCTTCTATTCGTGTTATTCTTTCCATTGCTGTTAACCTTAACTGGGAATTGTGATCGATGGATGTCAAGAATGTTTTTATTTAGGGAGACCTCGAGGAAGACATTTATATGCTGCCACCTCCCGATTTTCAAGTCTCTCTTGGTAAAATAACATTTGTAAGTTGAAGAAAGCTTTTTGATGCTTTTACTAAGCATGGATTTATGAAAAACAAGGCAAATCATTTGCTATTCACAATTCAGGGGGAACGAGGTATTATTATTCTAATTATATATGTCGATAATATTATTATATCTAAAAGCGAAAACTTTGGAATTCAAGAAACCAAGAACTTTCTTAAAAGTACCTTTGATATTAAAGATTTGGGGGAACTAAGGTATTTCCTTGGAATAGAAGTAACTCGTTCATGTGATGGGTTATTTCTATCTCAAAAGAAGTAAACACTTGATCTTCTTGATTTCACATGGGAAACTCGGAGCTAAGCCAACAATAACTCCAATTAAGAAGTATTCAGATAGGGAACCTTTCAAGGATGAAGAACAATATTGAAGAACTGTGGGTAAGATCATTTATCTTATAATTACAAGTCCTGATATAACTTTTATTGTGAATCAGGTGAGCCAACACATGATTACTCCAATAAAACACAATTCTCAAATGGTGGAACGTATCCTCAAATACCTTAAAGGAACTCCACAGAAATGAGTAAAGATGAAATGCAATAAACACACAGAAATCGTGGGATATTGTGATGCAAATCAGACCGGTGACAGAATTGACAAAAAATCAACCACTGGCTATTGCACATTCATTGGAGGAAATCTTGACTTGGAGAAGCAAGAAACAATGGCAATGTCAAGTGCAGAAGCTGAGTATAGGGCGATGGCTAATACCACCTCCGAATTAGTTTTGTTGAAGGCTATTCTGCTCTATTTTGGTATAAAAATAACTCAACCAATCACACTCCATTGAGACAACTAAGTTGCCATCCACATCACCACTAATTCGATTTTTCATGAGAAAATTAAACGCATCGAGGTTGATTGCCACTTCATACGAGAGAAGCTGGTCCAAGGAATCATTGCCTTGGTATACATAAAGAGCTGCGACCAACTGACATATATATTCACTAAGGCAACATGCTCAAAGATGTGCAATTCATAGGAGAATTGACCTAATTGATATTTATCAACCACCCTCTAAAGCAAGCTCATTAGTTCACTTCATAAGGACATGATCCGTGTGTACACTCTTTTTTCCCTTCACCAAGTTTTGTCCCATTGAATTTTCTTAGTAAGGTTTTTAATGAGACACCGCATCATGTTCACTAGTCAAGCTTGACGGTGAATGTTGAATAATACCCTTTGGTAATATGAATTTTATCCAAAATATTTCAGTCAACAATCAACTCCAAAGTTAATGCACCAACTCCTCATCTACTTAACCAACTCTAGAGTTAATGCATCAACTCTTCATCTTCTCAACCAACTCCAACGAATGCATTAGCTAGTTTTGATAGTGTTTCTCTATAAATATGTAATCTTTATTCATAATCAAATATATAAATCATTTAGATTTATATTTTCTTTTCTTCTCTCTTATTCTTTTCTTTAATAAGCATTATGTTATTCAGACGAAGATTTCACATGTAGGCAATTAACTTCTTTTCCTAAAGAAGAATAGGCTTAGGGCCAAAGTATAGAAACAAAACTCATACACAAGATATGTGTGCTATCCAAAAAGATAGATAAATACAATAACCACTACAAAAAAACAGGGATTTTCCAACGGATATGTCCGTTGGAAAATGCCTAAATTCTGTTGGAAAGGGCTCTTTCCAACGGATGGCAACGGATCCCCGTCCGTTGGGAATCGAACGTTGGAAATTCCGATCCGTTGCAATTCGCAACGGTCTTCCAACGGATAATATCTGTTGCAATATTGTAACTGACATTTCAACGGACGCCTCCGTTGGAAACATGGTAACGGACGCCCGTTGGAAAGCTTTGTAACGGATGACCGTTGCAAAATTGCAATGGAGGGCCGTTGGAAAAGGGCAACGGGAGTCCGTTACAACTTTCAACGGACGTCCGTTGCCATCCACACGGCAAAAATGAGCAGGAATTATGCCTTCCAATGGGCATCCGTTGCTCCTTACGCGGGCAAAATGCGCGGGAATTTAAATTTCTAACGGGCATCCGTTGCAAAATGGCGGGAAAGAGCAACGAACGTCCATTGCAAAGTGGCGGGAAATGGCAACGGACGTCCGTTAACATTTGACGGGAAAATAGAGTCCAACGGATGCCCGTTAGATGTTCCAACGGGCATCCGTTGGAACGCTTGAAAAAAATAAAAAAATTAATTATTAAAATTATAAATATTTTTTATAATAAAAAGTTTTTAATTAAAATATTAAATTTTTCACAAAAAACTAAAACTAAAACTACGTTAATCTACCCTATTACATTTCGTTTAAATTGGCGGGGTCGATATCGTCTCTATGATGGCCATCACCTCGAGATGGCGTTGCATCTGAATCGGGACCCGGTTCTGGCTGCGACGTTGATCCTCTCCCTTGCCCCATCAACTCGATGACGCTCTCCAAGTGCTGAACTTTGACTTCGAGCTCCTGGATCCGCCGTTGTTGCGAAAAACTCTTTTGCACTACGGGAGGTACCATCGTGGCGTCCTCGATGATATCCTTTTGAAGCGCCTCGAGACCGTATAGACGTCCCTTATACGGTCTCACCGACTACAAGAAAAAAAATAACGTTAGATTTTCACAAATTATTTTATTAATATTCGAGAAATAAAATAATAAACTTTTACCTCTAAATAAATTTTGTCCTTTTGTAAAGGACTGAGTTCGTCGGGGCTTGAACCGCAAGCTTGATATTGTTGTGTGATCTTCTCGGTCACAGCTCTCACGGTTCGCTCCGCTCGAGGATCGACGAGTTCGGGTTCGTCGGCCTCTTCCCCGACAACCGGCTTCTTCTTGACATGGGTTTCTAATACCAGCTCAAGAAGAGTCGATTCTCTTCCTATCCGTTGCATCTATAATATAAAATAAATGTAGTTAGGTAAATATTTAAATAAACAAAAAATTTAAATAAAGAAAATTTTACCAATTATTTTCTTCGTTTCGGGAAGGATTTTGATCCCGAAGTATGGCGATGCGGACCATCTCTGGGAACCTTCTCACCGTAGCGATATTTTTTGGCCTTCTCGCTCTTGGCCTTGAAATCACAGGGAACTCAATGTTGAATTATTTTGTTGAAGACCGCTTATGTTGCCCATCTCGGTTTGCTATTGTTGGCGTAGTAGTTACGTTTCGCACCGTTCATCATGAGGCGCATCCGAACCTGCATGTCGCGCATCCATGCTGTGTAGATGCACAACGTATCCTTTCGCTTCCATCTGTATGAGCGCTGCAAACTAATTTATAAAATTGTTAGTTTTATAATATATATGTATAACTAAAAGTTTGAAATTTAATTAAAAAAACTTACAATAAAAGTGCGCCACCATCGGAGGCACACAACTTCTAGCGTAACTTGCCAGGAGTAGTACAATTCGTCCTGTAAGGACCCTTGTATGATGAGGTTGTTGGTGTGTTTGATAGGGCTGGGCATGGGTCGGGTACCCGGATTTTTTAGAGTACCCGAACCCGAACCCGAATGGGTAGTCATATTCCTACCTGAACCCGAACCCGAGGGACTCAGGTACCCGAGCCTCGGGTACCCGTCTAATGCACCGGGTACCCGAACCCGAATCTTAAGGAGGAGGGAGACAAGCGAGCGAAGAGAGCACAGTGAGGAGGCGAGCGAAGAGAGCATAGTGAGGAGGGAGACGAGAGCACAACCGGTGGTGAGGAGTGAGGAAAGAGACGAGAGCACAGTGAGGAGGGAGAGGGAGACGAGAGCATAGTGAGGAGGGAGAAGGAGACGGTGAGGAGTGAGGAGGGAGAGGGAGACGGTGAGGAGTGAGGAGGGAGAGGGAGACGGTGAGGAGTGAGGAGGGAGAGGGAGACGGTGAGGAGTGAGCAGAGTTGCTACTGTGAGAGGGAGACGAGATGGAGACGAGAGGGATACGGCGGAGTTGCTCTGCAAGAGGGAGACGAGAGGGAGGTGAGGCGTGAAGGAAAAAAAGAATAATTGAAAACTATAGTTAGGGTTAGGGTTAGGGTTAGAGTGGCATTCATGTAATTAGTTTAATGTATATGTCTAATTATATATATATATATCTATATATATTTATCCTGGGGCGGGTACCCGTTTCAGTTATTTTATAACCCGAACCCGAACCCGCGGGTAATGAGATTTCATTACCCGAACCCGAACCCGAAGCCGTGGGTTCGAGTAATTTTGCGCAGGTTCGGGACGGGTTTCGGGTCGGGACGGGTTTTCCGGGTAATTTGCCCAGCCCTAGTGTTTGAGTACATCATCAACATCAAACCTGCAAATCAGCAACACAAAGTTAGATAATATTTATAACATATAATAAAACAAATCAAAATAGTAATTTTTTTTACCATAACGTACCAGGAGAATGTTCTGGATCGATGATCGGAAGGGTTGGACGCCCATCGAAATCATCGATCAACGAATCGATATCTATCATATCGTCATCGTCATCAAATATCGGCGGTGCCGATTCTGGTGACGGAGGACGATATGGTGGTGGTGGCAGCGGGGGAGGAGCTTCCGCGGAACCAGCTAATAAATCTCCCGAACCTATGAAACGTCTCGGTCTCATCATTTGTCTAAGAAAACTACCTATTTGTGAGTGAATCGACAGAATTTAAGAGGAGTTTTGGTTTGTGATTTGTGTTGAAATAAGAACTGTTCAACGGGTTTATATATACTGAAATTTCCAACGGGCATCCGTTAGAAATTCTAACGGATGCCCGTTGGAAAACACGTCGTCGCAACGGAAGGATTAAATTGACGTAACATTCTGCATTTCCAACGGGCATCCGTTGGAAATTCTAACGGATGCCCGTTGCGGGACGGCTAATGGCGGCTCGTCTCCCGTCGCAACGGGCATCCGTTAGAATTTCCAACGGATGCCCGTTGGAAATCTCTGCAGACTAGGGTAGGCATCATTACCTAGACTAATGGGCATCCGTTGGTATATTCTAACGGATGTCCGTTAGAACAGTTCCAACGGCCTTCCGTTAGAAAATTGTAATGGACGCCCGTAGGAATATTTTTTACGGTCGTCCATTACAACTTACCGACGGATGCCCGTTGGAATATTTCTAACGGGCATCCATTACACATTACCAATGGATAGCTGTTGGAAATGGGGAAAACTTTGAAAATTTTGCTAAGTGTCGGGGGCTAATTCGTGTATCAACGGATGCCCGTTGATATTAGATAATTCCATGTTTTAATACATCGTTTACATAACCTATTCGATTGTATTAACATTTCGATTGTTCGATTACACATTATGAACGTTACAATTCATTTACATCACATCGTCTACATTTATTATACATAATAGACATTATTGTATTTAAATTTTTTTTTTTTCAGTAGATTCATCGATGGGTGAGTCTTCCTTTGTTTGTTCATTGAATTCATCGCCGTTTTTATCTTCAGCATCTTGGGGTTCAACGTCTTCATAATCGCGTATGAGTTCTCCGGCTATGTCATTTCTCGCAAGAATCTCCTCGCGATCTGTATCAATTAAGCGAATCGGCTGCGGATGATCGGGTTGCAATGCATCTTCTTTATCATCAGAGCTTATGATCCCTCGTGGCTTTATCTTTACTACGGCCCACCACTCCTCTCTTCCAACAGGCATTGTTGTTGGATATTGCACGTAACATACTTGATCTGCTTGATCTATTGTGATGAATGGATCATACTTACCATATTGTCGTGCCG